>JAMJFZ010001895.1:3342500-3722500 GCA_026225945.1 Cricetomys ansorgei
ACATGTATTGAGAAGTTTAAGGGCCCTGTAAGGTTGGGGACAGGTGTGGGGTGGGCTCTGAGCTACTCCCTAGAAGCGACGCCCCCACTCTGTGTCCTGGATGACCAGAACATTGTATTCCTGGGGCAGAGAAGAGGGAGGGTGAGGGACCACAGTGCCCTAGCCAGCTGCATCCCATAGGCCCAAGCGGGAGTCTCCAAGCAAAGATACCCATTGCCACCTGCCTTACGAGACCCTGGGATGCCTGACAGCATCCGCATCTTTCCCTGGACTCTGAGACCAGGTTTCCTGCATCAGGGCCTCCAGGAGTGGAGGAATCCTAGGGCCAGAAGGACAGGGAGTGTTTAGGAGACCTAGGAAAGGCAGATAGGGACAATGGCCCATCAGCACATGTGTGCTTGTGTATGCTCACGGTTGCTTTGGTGAAGACTTGGCCTCCCCCCCGAGCACTCTGAGACTGGCCCTGTGGTACCCTCTGACCTCTGTCCAGGAGACCGCAGCAGCGAGAACAGTGGGTGGACAGGTGCCGACGGCTGTGAGCACAGAGGACCGAGGTGCAGCTCCCAGCCACATGGGGATAGGCAGGGCGGGCTCACTCTGGGAGAGGCGCAGGGTCAGCCCAGGCGCGACACCCATGTGCTCAGTCAGAGCTCTGCAGTAAGCCAGCATCCGCTCTTGCTGCACCCTTGGCCAGCCATCCCCGGCTGAATCTCAAGCCCTTCGATGCGGGTCTTCGGCTTTCTCTACCCACCTGTCTCACCACCTGCCATTTATTGAACGTCTGCTACATACTAGGCTCTGTGATGTATTAGGAAACGCGATCCTCACCCTCGTGTCCACTGCCTCCTGGAACACGGGGATAAGTAACTGAGAAAACGTTTGCCAGTTAGCCTCAGCAATGACGGCAGAGGGCAAAAGATAATACTGGCTTCAGACAGGAGTCTGGGAGGACACCTCTGTGGGGGCAGTTGGTGTGCGTGTGCGTGTGTGTGGTGTATGCACATGGTGTATGTGGTGTACACTCGTGTGTACATATGCATGTAGTGTCGGCACACAAATGTGTTTGGTGTATGCATAGGAGTATGTGTGTGCGTATGTGTGTGTGGTATATAGACACAGGTGAGTGTGTGTGTATATGTGTGTGGTTTATGCACACAGGTGAATGTATGTGTGTGTGTGTGTGTATGTGTGTGGTATATGCACATGTGGGTGAGTGTATATGTGTGTGCTATATGCACATGTGTGTATGTGTGTGTGTGCTATATGCACACAGGTGAATGTGTATGTGTGTGCGTGGTATATGCACGCATGTGAGTGTGTGTTGTGTGTGTGTAGTGTATGTACATGTGTGTGTAAGTGTGTTGTGTGTGGTGTATGTACTCGTGTGTAAGTGTGGTGTGTATGTGTGGTGTATGTACATGTGTGTGTAAGTGTGGTGTGTGTGGTGTATGTACATGTGTGTGTAAGTGTTGTGTGTGGTGTATGTACATGTGTGTGTAAGTGTGTTGTGTGTGTGGTGTATGTACATGTGTGTGTAAGTGTTGTGTGTGGTGTATGTACATGTGTGTGTAAGTGTGTAGTGTGTGTGGTGTATGTACATGTGTGTGTGTGTTGTGTGTGGTGTATGTACATGTGTGTGTAGTGTGTGTGGTGTATGTACATGTGTGTGTGTGTGTGTTGTGTGTGGTGTATGTACATGTGTGTGTAGTGTGTGTGGTGTATGTACATGTGTGTGTAAGTGTGTAGTGTGTGGTGTATGTACATGTGTGTGTAGTGTGTGTGGTGTATGCATGCAGGTGTGTGCACCTGTGTATTGGGCTCTATCACTCTCCTCCTTATTCCCTGAGGTAGAGTCGAGGCTAGCAGGCAGCAAGCCCCAGCAATCCCGCTGTCTCTGCCCCCCCCAACCCCTGCCCAGCCCTGGCATTACAGACTCGCACTTACACAGCATTCTTACCAGTGGGCCCTCTCCCCAGGTAGCGCTCAGGCAGGACTGTAAGGAGCTGATCTTGGAGGACCGGGGGGGGGTGGGTATCAGCACTGAGACACAGGAAGAGCATATCCAAAGGGCTGAGGCAGACAGAGCCAGGGCCAGGTGAGCTGGGCAGCACTGAAGACGGAGGGAGGGGTATGACCAGAGGGGCTTTGCAGGCTGGGGACGCAGAGATGCCTTTGCTTCAAAGTGCAGGAAAATCATGAGGGAGGTTAGGCAGAGCGATCCTGCCTAGATTCGTTGTGTTTGAACCCATCCTCCTGGCTGCCGAGGAAGCCACGACCAATCCCGGAAGTCCCGGCTCGGCTGAGGTCAGCTGTTGTTGAAACACGAAGTGGCTGTGTGATGGGCAGACATGTGGCCTGGGGTCAGGCCTGGGCAAGGGTGCAGGGGGGTGGGAGTTGGGCTGCATCAACAGGTGACACCCCTCCCCATCCCACCCAGGTAAAAATGTCTGAGCCAAGGTGTGAAGGTGGAGCCTGGGCGCTGAAGCCTGGGCTCTGGGTTGGGCTGGCTGCTTTTGCTTTTCTAGACGCTTCTCCCGTGTGTGCGCTGTCTGTGTAGCGGGTTCGGGATTGGGAGGATGGAGAACGCAGAGAGCTGGGGAGGCCTGGTGCCATGGGCCTGTCGTTCTTGCTCCCAGAGAGGAAGGACGGAATGAGCAACTTCATGAGAGCCTGTCTCGGAATGGAAAGCTAAAGGTTGGGGCATGGAGGTCCATCAGGGCATCGCTGGCATGCACAAGGCTGCGAGTTCAATCCCCAGGACAGACAGCAAGAAGGAAGGCAGGCAGGAGTGTGGAAGAAGAATTGCTTTCGGAGGGCGCCCACACTGAGTAGAAAATGTGGGAGCCAGACATTCGGGCTGCAGGGTTGCCTGGGGCAACTCTTGGGACTTCCCTGGGCTGTTAAGCAAAATCATCTCCCAAGGACCTGTGTGCTTTGGCCCACAGCCGTTGTTCTGAAGACCCCACCTCAACTTGGAGGCTCACCTCTCTAGCTCTACTCCCCAGCCCCAAACCCAGGATTTGGATCTACAGATCCGTGTAATGGAAGGTCTGTGCGGCAGAGTCACCAGGGCCAGACCCAGCCATGTAAAAGGCAAGGCAGGATGGCAGCCAGCCGTGGGCAGAGCTGCTCCCTGCTCTGCAGAGGGAGAGCCAGTGTGTAGGAGCCCAGACACCCTCAGGTCCCTCCTGAAGCCAGCCCACCTACAGTGAAGAAAGGGGAGAGGTGGCCCACGGGTGGGGCCAGTGTGCTCCTTCACCCGTCTCCGTGTCTGTCTGTACCGTGCTCCCATCATCCAGTGCGGTTGTTTCTGCCACGCCCTCTGCAGCATCTCTGCACTCTCCTGCAGCCTGACCATCCTTCTCTACCCCCTCTCCATCTGCCTCTACGGTCCCTCAGCCTCTCCCAGCTCTCTGGTCCCTGTCCCACTGTGCAGCGTGCAGAGGATACAGGCTCCTCGGGGGGGCAGTGACACAGGCAGGGCAGAGGTGCTCAAAGAGTGGACACTCTCTCCCTCGGTTGATCCGGAGTCTCCGGCCATGGTCTCCCTAGAAAAGCTTCTCCCTGCTGCCTTCGCCAGCCAGCCTGCTTCTGCAGCTTGCACAGCCCAGCTTCTCCTCGGTGGCTGGCTGGTACAACACTTTGATTTATCTGGAAGGCGGCACCATGTTTGCTGAACCGAATCAGTGGTTTCTCAGTGTCACACTGTAGCAAGCTGGATCATGGCTCTGGGCCCGGCTGAGATGGCGCCCTCTGGAGTTCACCTACCCTCACCTCCAGCCCTTCTGCCTGGACCCTGGAAGGCAGAGAGAGGCTCTAGCCCATCGGGCTACCTGAGGTGGCTGCCCAGAATTTGGTTCAGGGCCCTCTGGTCCCCAATACTTCTGTCTCTCCGCGTCTCCCTGTGGAATAGAGGGGAGGCAATGAGGACCCACCAAACTCCTCTCCTTTTCGTCTCCCAGGGTTCCTCTCAGCCGAGTGGATGATGAATCCTGCCTGTGTGTCTTGGCCCAGCCTCTCCCCAGAGCTTTCCTGGCCCTGCCCCCTGGGCAGCCATTCCGGGAGACACTGAACCTAGGCCTTCTCGCAGGGGTTTGTTTTACCCACTGATCCCTGTTCAATTCCTCCTCCCAGGGTGGAGGCTGAGTAGCAACCAGAGTCAGATGCCTGTTTGGTGAGGGTGCATTGTGGAGGCCAAATCCAGAATCCATACCAAGAGCCATCGGCGTTGTTCTGCGAGTCCAGGTACCCTGCCCTGGCAGAGTCGCTCAGCACTGGGATGACAGCTAGGACTGGTGCTAAGAGACAGGAGCAAGCCCTGGTTTCCCTGCCCCATAGGTGGAGATACCGAGTCTCCAGGAGAAATGAGTCATCCCTAAGGTACCATCAGAGACTGTGGCGCTGCCCTCTCTGGGCCCTCCTCCTTCAGAGGTCAGAGTTGCCTGGCCTGCCCACCTCCACTCTGGGGAGACTGAGGATGCTGGACCCGTGTGGACTGCCAGGGAAGTGGGAACGAGGAGAGATGCGTCTGGGCACCTTGCACTTTATGGGGTCTGCCAGAAACGGCTAAGTCATTGGCATCCCTGGCCTCTTACTGCTCTCCCTGGTCTTCGGAGCTGGCCCGCCCACTTGGAAGGGGTAGTCACTTGGCCTCCTCTTGTCCTGAGAAACGGGGACACAGGTACCAGGGTGTTGCAGGAGCCCAGAAGGAAAGTCATCAGGCTGTAGAAGCCCCCAGAGAGATGGAGCAGACACAACTGACCCGGGCCTGGCTGCCCTGGAAGCCCAGGGACAGGGTGCAGCCGCGCTGCTTCAGTCACCCGGGCCGTGCAGTTTCTCCAGTCCCCACTCACCCACTCAAGCACGACTGCCTGGCCTGGGGGAACTCGGCCCTCTGCCTCCTTCTCTTGGATCTCTTCCCAAGCTCCTTCATATCCGGCCCCAGGCCTCAACCAGAGTCTCTGGTACCTAGGGGACACAGCCATCTCCTCTACCCCTGAATACAGCACGTCCCACCCTGGCAGGCCCACCCTGAACGCTGGCCAGGACCTCATGCCTGGGGGCAGGCAGTTTGTGCAGGTGTGACCGGTCACCACGATCAGACAGACACCTGCATCTCTTGTGACCAGAAGTGCCAACCTGGCCACCCCTCTCTCAAGGACTCCTGTTCCAAGAGCCCTTTCCGGATTTCTCCAACTAAATCTACCCCGCCAGTCCTAGCACCTAACCTGAGCCCTGGGTAGGCACGGAGAATCTGTGATGTCTGTCCCCGGTCCCCAGAGAGGAAGATACACCCATCTCCGTTCTTGTCCCCTGCTTGTGCACCACACCTGAGGTGTGGCCAGTCTCCAGGGGCTGTGGATCCCTTTGTCAGAGACCAGGGTCTGGTGAGGCAAAAGAGAGCTTGACTAAGATCAGGTCACAGGTCACAGATTGGCGACACAGGTCACTCCTAGTCCTCCAGACACGGAGCTCCACTCCCCCAACTGTCAAGCTGCCTAAGGGAGGAATTTTCCACAGATGCCCCCAAGCCGTGCTTCCCCGGGTCATGCCTCTCTGCCCAGAGCGCTTCCATGTAGCTAGCTCAAGTCTCTCCCGCTGTAAACGAAGTCCGAAGTCCGCGCCCTGGCCTCCGGTCCCCCTTCCCAGCCACAGGAGCTGTCAGGGACTGGAGTGTGGGAGGCCTCCTCTCCCCCCACCCTGCAGCAGCGTGCATCCCAGATCCTGCAGCCGCGCGCCATGCCAGAGTGGGGTCATGAGACACTGCCTCCCATGCTCTACTAATCCCCAGATGAATGCGGCACCTTCCAGGAGCTTGCTAATTTGGAAACACCGTCTCCAGTGTAACCCGGCTTAATAAGGCAGCCCACACACTCCCCTGGCGAGCTGACTGGTGCGGTTTCCCGGGGGTCTCGCCTTCCCCGGGGGTCTCTATGTCTTGAGCTTTGGGGTGTCCTGTCATTGTTTGATGGTTGCCCCAGAACCAGGGTTTGGAGTGTACCCACCTGAAGCCCCACAGGACAAAGGGTTTTATTGTTCGGGTTTTCTGAATGGATTTCTGTCCCAGCCCCTTAAAGTCTCGATAGGAAGCCCCAGACTTTCCCCTAGCACTTTCAGGATCCCACTGAGGCCAGAAGGCTGTTGTAGCCTTTCCATCCTCAGGTTTTGGGGCCCCTGGAGACTGAGAGAGCCTGGTGAAGAAGGCTGTCTCCTTCCTTTGCAGTCCCTGAAGTCTGCCCTGAGGACAGAGCCATCAGACCGGGTCACCTGCAGTAGTGAACCCCTCCTCAAGGCCCTGAAGTTGGATTTCCTGTCATACTTAGCTATTCACTGAGAGGTGCCATTTTCAACCTTGGCTTAGGATCAGAAGGTTGAGGTCAGAGAGATCCACTGACCTGTGGCTCTTAGGGACAGTAGAGCTGCCAGGGCAGAGACAGGGCCTGTCAACGGCACCTCCCTTTGGCAGCACAGAGCAGAGCAGCACGAGCTCCTGGAATCATCTAGATGTGGGATGTCCACCCCCCCCCCAACCATAAGAGCTGAGCATTTGAGCGTCTGAAGGTGTAGGCGGTCTGGCTCAGGGAGAATCGCTAGGAGCTCAGGAGACATGTGTAATTCCAAGCATGCAATGGGAGGGAGTGTTAGCCAGCACCATCCCAAAACCCCAGACTCCCCCCCCACCCCAGTGCATGTTGGCATCTGTTTCTTGGTTCTCCGGGGCTCCCATGGGTGAGGAAGCGAGTCTGGGTACAGCCTGGAAGAAGGAGAGCCAGTGGAACATAGACCAGGCTGGCTCCCTGTGCTCTGGTTGGGCTTACTGGTTATGACACATCCTGGGGTGACCCCAGACCCCCAGCCGTGCACACCACACCTGCTCTGCCGCCACGTCCAGTCTCCACCCTGACCTCAGATGGTGCTCGCGGGACTGCACAGCAGCGGTGGCTGCTTTGTATGGATGGTGCGGCATTTTGGGTAATGAAATATTCACAGGTCAGTGATTCCTTGAGAAATGATGGGGATCAGTCAATTCCTTTTCAGGGAGCAATTTTCTTCCCCTTCACAGCCTCTGTTTCATGTTGACAGCCATTAGCATTGAGAGGGAGGCTGGATCGAAGGCGCTTGTCAGAGTCGGGGACAAGCTGCCGTCTTGTCGCAGCCACCGGGGTTGGGGTATGGGACACGGATACACGTGCCAGCGCCGCAGGCCCACAGGCAAGGTGTGGACAGCTGGTGCCCTCCTGGGCTTGCTCTGCCTGCTCTGGGCTATGCCGAAGGACCCAGGAAGTTCTCCTATGAAAAACAGGGCTCCGTCTCCTTAGGGACACTTTCCATGTGTCCCCGGGACGACAGGAACCCACCCGGGTGCCCTTGGTTCACAACCTAGAGGCATCCCTGAAGGGTCAGAGTGCCAGAAGAGGGGTTGGCCGGCCACTTGCAGGCTTTGGGGGTAGGAGTTGCCTGTCTTCAGCCTGCCTCCATTTCTACTTCTGTAAGATGGGATACCCTGAGTCTGGTGTGACTCCGGAACTCACCCAAGGCCCCTGCAGAGAGAGACAAAAGTACTTTATTTCCTTTCTGGAAGGGCACATGTCACCATGTAGCTCAGACCCGATACCTCCTCAATTCTACCCAACCCATGGACGCAAGGCAGTCCACCTGTGGCCATCTTTCTTCTGAGAACAACAGAGACAATACGTGAAATGAGCACCCTTGGGTTACACAGTGCAACTCGGTATCCCAGTGTCCTGGTGAAGTGCAGCGCCCAGAACCCAGGCCAGAATTGATCCTAGGACAGCCAGAGACCTGTCTTTGTGTTACATACCAGGAGCGAAGGATCCAGCTCTGAGTGCCCCGGAGCCAGCAGGAGGTCCAGGCTGACGGTTTTGCTAAAGCCAGAGGGGACACCATGTGGCAGGGTCCCCCCTCTGCTGACGGCGTCTGCCCACCCACACCCTTCCCATGAGTCGAGCCCAAAGCCAAGGGCCACACCGTCTTCCCTGCTAGCCTCTGAAGATGGGATGACCCTGGCTTGCTCTCAAATTGGACAGACCTGCTGTGGATGGGCTTCAGTCTGCTCTGAAGTCAGGAGGCTACAGACCTCCTCGAGAGCAACTGAGACTTGGGGGTCACTTCTACCCATGGCCCTGTCATACCCACATTTTATACAAATCAGCCCCTCAGTGGCCCCCCAGCTGGGCACAAGCATGTCAGCTGCCCTGAGAACCAACTGGCTCTTCTTGGAGGTGGTAGATTCTTTTGTGCACTCTCCTCCCTGGAAGGTAGCTAAGCCACTGGCCACTGGCTCAGATCTGAGGAGGAGAGCTCAGGGTGGCGGTTCCGTGGGTCCATGCCAGTCAGAGGCTGAGAGCCTGGATAGGAAACAGACTTCCCAGGGAGGCCGTGTCAGAGAACAGCTCTGTTTATTTAAGCAAAGGGAGTCACATTTATAGGGTAGGCATGGAAGGGCCATTGGTTAAGGCAGTAATATTAGGGTAGCTTCATTTGCAGGGGAGAGGGGCTTACAATCATGCCTGGGTGGTCTTGTTGTCATTGGCTGGGGCCAAAGTCCTGAGGAAGCCTTCTTTGCAAAGGCAGAGGTCTCACAGGGGCCAGAGAAAGAGACCTTGTAAGGTCACATAGGGAGAAGAGAAGCCCGAGGCCCTCCAGCCACAGTGGACATTAACAGGCCACATACCTTGGGGAGGGCAGGATCTATCAGTGGCCTGCTGTGAAGGCAGGCAGCATAGGAGCTGGCTGGGATCTGTCAGAGTAAGAGAAGGGAGCAGCCAAACCCCTTCCGCTCTCAGGGTGAGAATTCTGGGGTTCAAAGCATGTTTCAACCCCCTTCTTGGCTCTAGGACAGCTCCACAGGAGGTGGGGTACTATACAAGGTCTAAGCTTGCCACTAACCCGAACAAGAGGACTCGAACACTGTTCCAGCCTGGCTCCCAAGCTCCCAACCACTGCCCTTCCTGACTCGTGAAAAGGGGCTCCACTACTGAACGCACCTTGCCTGAGGTTGGAAGGGGACCAACCCAGCCTAGACCGTTGCGGCTCAGCATGAGCTTGAGTCCCCAGGGAGGCAGGCCAGGGACTCCAGAAATGAGATCTCAGCCTAGCAGCCAGCAGTCACCCCCAGAGGACATTTGGAGATTTGGACACCCCTGGCGTCTAGCTCAGGGAGGCTGGCATGCCACCCACCCTCCCGCAGGAGCCCGGGGCCAACACCACTACAGGCGTCAATTCGCCTCATCTGACATTGTTCACTAAGCAGAGTATAGGAGAGCCCGCCCAGGATGGGCCGGCCTTAGCCAAGGGACCTAAACAGGCATCTGGTGGCCAGAACTAGCCCAAACAGCTGGTGAGGGCACCAACAGACTTCCCTGAGCCCAGGAGACCCTCCCCAATCCTATGGCACCCAGGACCAATGTCAAGCAGGAAGAAGGCCAGGGCTAGCAGCAGCAGGCTTTCCCTACCAGGAGCCCCCACCACGGCTTAGCTAAAAGTCAGTTAAGCAGCTTCTGAGAGTCCCTGTTCTGCTGGTCATGGTGGTGGACACCTTTAATCCTACCACTGGGGAGAAGAGACAAGTGCATCTCTGTAGGTTCAAGGCCAGCATGGTCTACATAGTGATTTCCAGGACAGCCAGAGTTACTTAGTGAGACCCTGTATGAATAGAAAAGAGAGGGCTGCTCTGAGCTCCTTTCACATACGACCCCTTCTAACCAACGGCAGCAGGTGAGAACCAGTGATTTTTTTTTAATCCTTACAGGTGATTTCAATATATGGCAGCGCGTTTAAGACCCTCTGAGCCTATGTCAAGGTCAGATGGCTAGCTAGCCACACACCACTGAATCAGAACTCCCATGAGCCCCCAAGGGAGGTGTCGACATGTGTGTGTGAGGTACACAGGCCTCACGGGGACTCGGTGACTCCAGGACAGGATTTGCCTAACAGATTCAGCCTTGGGCCTCCTGAGCTTTGTTCTTGGCATTGGCTGGTTCTGGCTCTGGAAAGGTGGCACCGAGGCCCAGCTGTGGCACACTAATGGCCCTTACCAAGAATACCCCCTCCCCAGAGCATCTTCAGGGATTCTTATCACCTAGCTCAGATGGGAGCCAGCTGCATGCCTGCAAGCTCAGACAGGTATGTCTCAGACTCGGGACCTGCTGACAGAGGGCAGTGGCTTGTCTTCCGAGTCGGCCCTTGGGACGGGGGCTTGCCTTTCCCCAGGGAAAGATACCGGGGCCCGCTGGACCCCAATGCGTGCCTTTCATACTCTCACCCTCTATGGCTTCCCTGTAATAGCTGCTGTTTTCAATGTAATGGAGCTAGGGTTGGGGCTGCATGGTCCAGTCTTCAGATCGAGAGTCAGGAGTCTAGACTCTGCCCTGACAGCAGGCCCGTCTGCTGACTGATCTCTGAGTGACCGAGAGAGCCAGACTGGAAGACAGACGAGGCCAGGCGATTGGCTGCTGCAGCCCGCCCCTCACTCATCCGTAGTAAAGTCTCCATCCGGGGAGAGCTCTGGGCCCTTGTGGCCAGTACCTGACCTGTGTTTAAACCACCCATCCCTACAGGGATTTCATGAGCGGAGATGGCCACAGGGGCATCCACTGATCTTCTAGGCCTGGGCGGAGTGACCAGCAACCCGTGCTGAGCCATCTTCAAGCGGAAGAATGGGAGTCTGTCCCGATGTCAGTGGATAGGAATGGGGCAGTTGGCTAACCCTCAGCTGGGGTGTCCCAGCGTGAGCGTGGCGATTGTGTTGGGTCCTCAAAGACTGAAAATGGGAGGTGGCATTCGCTGAGCCTCTTGCTGGAGGGCTCTGTGAGCCCCACCCACCTTTCCACCAGGAGTCTGCCTGGCCCTCTGGTGCAGAGCGGTATCTTGACATGAGGCTTGGGTGGGGCGACCTCATCCCCGAGGAGGCTCTGCGCATGGTGTCTCACCCGCCACAGCGAAGGTACCCTGCTAGGAAGGAGCCCTGCTTCTGGTATCTAAAGCCCAGTCAGCATCAACCAATGAAAGTGACATTGTATCAGTGGGAACCTTGGGCTATGGGTGGGCACGCCCATGCTCACGCCCACGCCCACGCCCATGCCCAGGAGCCGGAAGCCAGGTGGGGAGAGTTCAGAGAATCCAAGGTAGAGGTCTGAGGGAAGCAAAAGCAAAGACACTCCTGAGCCTAAAGACCAACATCCGACCCGTGCAGCCTCGGGCCTGCTGATGAGAGACAACAGGCTGGACCCTGGCTTCCCCGGGATGGGCCTGTCTGTGCAGGCAGCAGACCCTGGTGGCAAGGAGCACAGTGGGGCTGCCCATCCCCAAATGGTGAAACTGTCTATCGTGCGGATAGGAACCCACATTCTGGTGGGCTTCTGCACTCCTCTTGACAGCTGCTCCCAGGAGAAGTTAAGGGTCTTAGTGGAAGAGTGTTTGCCTAGCACACGCACAGCCCTGGGTTCAAGCCTCCATTCCACAAAAGTAAATAAAAGACTGAGGTCAAGGAGCACGTTTTTCCAGCTGTGAATCCAGCTCTAGGAGGTGGGTGTGGTTTACCCCACATGGGCGGAGCAGAGGGGTTCTCGCCAGTGTCCCCACACTGCCTCAGGCTCCCCTCGTTAATGTTCAGTTCAAGGTCTGGACACTGTGGGATGCAGAAGGGAGCATGCTCAGAGGTGTAGGAGCTTGGGTTGTAGCGTGGAGGGATCCCCTCTGCCCCCTCCGAGTCAGGCCAGCCGTTGGCAGCTACTCCCACTCCCACGCCAAGGTTGGCCACCTAAGGGCCTCCCGCCAGCGCTTGCAGTTGCGTTACAGCCCAGGAGGTGGCGCTCTACCGGGAGAGCCAGTCTTGCTGGGGTCAGCGGGTGGGGAGTGGTCCGTCATACAAGGCAGGGCAGCTCAGGGTAGGAACTTCCATTAGTGTGCAGTGATGGGCAGCCGGGCCTGTTCAAAGAATGCATTCAATTAGAAATTGATTTTCCAGTTTAATCTCAATCATAATGAGCCACATCCAAGCCCCCTCCGCCTCTCTGGACAGGGCTGCCCTCCCCGCACAGCTGGGCCCTGTGCACTCCTGGGCCAACTGCCCACCTGGGGATGGATGATAGAGTGAGGCCTGGGGCTGGCCCAGGAGGAGAAGGGAGTAATTACAAGTGAGGCGCACAGGGGGTTTGTTAAATGAAAGTGTCAGGGTGGCGAGTCGTGTTTTTATTTATGGTGAGGGTATGTTTTTAGCATGGCCCCGGTTAAAAGCGGCAGTGTTTAATTTCCCTTGATCCGGACTATATTTCAAAAAGTAGTATGAGATCAGCTCAGCGTCCCTTCCTTAACCCTCAGAAACTCAGAGGCGTCGGGAAGCCCCTGGGTGGTCCACAGCCTCGGTCCTCACTGGAGGTCTCTACGCTCCTTCTCCGGTGAGGTCTGTGGCCCAGAACGGTTCTCTTGGAGTGTCTGGATACAGAATGGGTATCAAAACACTCTCGGTGTCTGCTGTCTGGTCACAGCAGCACATCCAGTCTACATACCGGGGGTGGGGCTGTTATAACGCCTACGTCACCTGTGCAGAGACCACCTCCGAGGAAAGCGTCCAGCCAGGGCATCCCTGGCCACTTAGGTTCGGGCCCAGACCTGCCTGACTCTGGCCGTGACTTCTAGACACCAGAATGCCCAGCCCTTTCCCAAACACCTGCCTCTCACCTGTGGACGACCTGCTCGCCCTCACTGAGCCAATGAAAAGGGAACTCTTACCCTGGTTTCGTGGGATGTAGCTGGTGTCTGCATTAGCAGCCTAGGAGAAACCCCTGAAGACGGCCCAGGCAGGCTCTCTGCTCCTGCAGGTGTAACTCCCGGTGTAGACGAAGCTCCCCATCTGGTCTCTCCATATGAGTTTCCTTCTCTTCAGCTTCCAGACCCAACTTCCTGCTTGGTTTCCAATGACTCTGGTTAGTAAAGGAATAAAGTGGTCCATTCTCCTGGCATATTCTAGAAAGACCGAGTGTTGCCCCGTTGTCCCCAGCACTGCCCACTTTGGGACGCTCAGGTGCACCCTTCCCCCAGACTCATGACCTCACTCTGCCTGCATACGTGGCTGCTGAGAGCCACGGTGCATCCCTCATCACCTGTTGCCACTACTCTTCGGGGCCCTGGGCCCCCTCTAGTACCAAGCTTGGTCCACATTGGTCCTCAGGAAGTGGCCATTGCAATTGGTGTCGGGAATCCCCCCAGAAGTTGGCCGCACAGTCCAAAGTCCCTTGGTGTCTCTGTCTCTAGCTGTGTCCTGTGGCCCTCAGCTCTGTAGGAGTCCCTGCCCTGTGAGGGACCAGTCTACCCACCAGCATGGCTCCTTGCCCCTAGGTGGTGTCTGCTGTGCCTTTGGGGACAGCAAAATGCAACTCCATAGGAAGTTTGGCTGTGAACATATGCGTGCTGGTTACTGCTGGTCACAGGCAGGTGCTGCTGTGTTCAGCTTTTATGTGGGTTCTGGGGATCCAAACCCAGGGTCTTGTGCTTGCTACCATCTGGACCATCTCCCCAGCCAGACGTTGAATACCTTTCTAGAATATTCTAGAAGCCTGAGGTTCCAGGGCATGAGCTTTAAGAAGCGGTGGTCCGGAGGGAAAGGCCTAAGGGAACAGGGTCTACCATGTACCCTATGAGCTCTGGGATCTTAGTACTGCCCGTCTCTTTGAGCCTCAGTTTCCCTGTCTGCAAAAACAAAGACTAAAACATCGCCTGAACTACCGCGTACTTTGCAACTAATGTCGATGAACGTGCTTGCATGGCATAGGCACTCACTGCGCACAGTAGGCGCTCAGCGCTCGTTGGCCGTGTCCGGTCCCCAGGCAGCATCTGGAGCCATAGATGGGTGGCCGCCCCTTCAGGTGATGTATTTTGAGTGTCCCCTGAGGGGATACCATGTGTCAGTGCTGAGCCACCAGGGCCGGGGTCTGTCTTCTGTTGACCACGGGTCACCTTGGGTCAGAGTAGAGGGAGGGAATCACCTTAGACACAGAGAAGGGCTCTTATCTGTCCTGTGTGAGCTGTGTGGCTGTGGGTGAGTGCCATGACTCTCACAGGCTGAGCTCCCTCACCTGTGAAGTGAAGACAGCAGCCGCATGTACTGTTCGGGGGTGGGGAGCCATCCGTGCAGGTCCCAGGCAGGAAGAGCCTGACGACAGGATGTGCTGACAGTCAGAGCTGGTGGGTGCCAGGACCCTCGGGCAGAGCTCCTGTTAGGAGCAGTCTGAGAGGGGTATGGAACAAGGGGCAGGCCTGGGAAGCAGGGCATCTGAGCTCAGAGCCACCCCACTACTTGGGTAAAGGGCACATTAAGACCTAGTTGTCTGCTCTTGGTCTCAGTTTCCCTGGCGGACTGTAGGGACACTGAAACCCACCTTGCCCGGTTGAAGTCAGGGATGACACAGCCACAAGCTGGCTGACCCTGTCGCTCACACAGGGGTGTTCTCCGACAGCTGCACCTTCTCCTGGTTGGCTTCTGGTGTTGGGTCTTGTCTGAGCCCTGTTCGAGGGCACCATTTTCTGTTGGTTGAAACAAGCCCAATTCCTGTCCTAAAGAATCTGGTTCCCGGTCCGGTGCTGCCGTGTGCCCACCCGCGGGAGAGTTGGGCAGCAGCCTGCCCTCTTCCCTGTTCTCACAGCTACGACTTCTGATGCCCACCTTCTTGCCAGGAGAAGATGTATGCTTTTAGTTCAGAATCCTTGTGGCCAACCAAAGGGGCTACATCCTCCTCCCAAGGCCCCAGGGCTCGGAGTGGGTGCCCACTCACAGCAGGGTAGCACCCCCTGGGGCTGAGGAGCCACTAAGCAGGGCCACTTGGGGTCCCCAAAACCTGAATGTCGGGGTTCTACAGCAACCTCTGCTCCTACCGGGACGATGCTGCCTGCTAATGTCAGTAACTCGTGGTCCCCTGGCTTAAGGCAACTCTGTATCTGCGTCAGGGCGTGGCAGGGTGTGAGCACCTGGACTGCCCCGGGGAACTGAATAGGGACCTGAGTGTCGACTCCGGTTGGCGTGTGCTTACGTAAGATTGTTGATGTGCGTTGTATGTGGGGCCTCCGGGGTGTACACGTGTGTGGCTGCGGTGTGATGCACAGGTTGGGTTGAGGTGTGAGTTCAAGAATGAGGCTGACCAGTAAGAGAGCACGCATTGTGTAAACACGTGTGTGTCCTGGTGCACACGCCTGTGCTCGGGAGCCAATCACAGAGAGAGTACCCGGTGTGCGGATGCGTGCACCCTGTGAGGGTGACGCCTTACACGGGTGCAAGCATCTTGCTAACACCTGTTGGTACTGCAGGGGGGCCTGCAACTGTGTGTGCCCTCAAGCAGGGCCGAGGCCTACGCACCATGAGGTGAGGCTCTCGGTACGGGCCTCTCGTGCTGCAGCGAAACAGACCTGCCCTCGGATACGGGCACGCGTGTGTGCCCGGCACGTGACTGAGGCGGGGCGCGTGGGAGGGTGTCTAGGATGGGCCCCCACCGGTGTGTGCCGGCACTGCGTGTGCGCATGGCCTCTGGAGAGAGGATGTTTAAAAATGGAGTTGTCAGCCACGAGTTGACGGGCACAGTCAGCAAACTGCAGCGTCGGCAGGAACGGCCCAGGCGCCCTCAATTCCCCGGGAGGGGACGGCCCCGCATTGTGCTGAAGAGGCAGTGTGGCTGGGGTAAAGCAAGTGGAGCAGGCCCCAAAACTTCATTAATTAAAGAAACTCATTAATGAGAGACATTTAATCAGCCGGAGATTAGATCCACACTCGCCTCTTCCAAGCGCCAGGCGCCTGCGGGAGAGGAACCACCGCCTCCCTCCATGCCGCTTGTGCTGGGGGATCAGGCATCTGTGGCCTGTCTTGTCTGTGAAGAAAGGAGGTGCCTGGGCCTGCTGTGACCCAGAAGTCGCTGGGGCAGTGGGCGAGCCAAGGGCAGGTGTGCCCAGCAGGATGGTGTGGTGTGGTACAAGGCCCATGTGCAGATGCTTTCAAGTGTGTTCAGACAAGGTGGGTGTCTGAACATTGTGTAGGGGAGTGGTGTCAGGGTAGACCTGTTCACTCGTGGCCCCTGGGTGGCAAAGAGAGAGAGGAGAAACCCCACCCCACCACCCCTGTGCCTTGCTCCGACAGACCTAACTGCCTTTCTCTAGGCCCCGCCTTCCACCACTGTAGCACCCACACCTTCCACCCGTGGACGCAGAGGGGTGTTGCGGACTCAGGCTGTGTATGTGTGGACGGTCATGTGCTTGGTTCCAGGGTGTGAAGGCTCAGGCCTTCCCTGGGGCGGCTTCTCCTGTCTCTCCTGGGAATCGCTGGCCCAGTTCACAGACACAGAGCTGGTCTAGATGAGAGCCCACATAGTCAGCGCCCAGTTCCAGGGGGTGTCTGGCCCACCTGGCTGCTGGGGACTATTTGAGGTCGCAGACATGGGTTGGGCTATCCTTGCAGCTCTGTGGGGTCCCTGGCTTAGAGCACTGCCTTCTGGGAGGTGTGGCAGGGTTCCAAAGTTTTTATGGTACCTTCTTGTACCCCTTCACGCAGCCAGGATGCCGCCTGTGAGCAAATGGGGGTACGAAAGGCTGAGTCTTGGGTGCCTAGGAAGTTCATCTCATAAAACAGCATGTCCCCTGCAGAGGTGGCCCCTCCCTGACCTAGTGGGGATGGTCTCCTCAGCCTGGGCCTCTTACTGCCTTCAGACACTGCCTGTCCTCTCCCTCTCCTGCAGCAGCCACTGCCCATGCCGGCCCAAGTTGTCATTCCTGGTTTCCAGTCTCAACTCACAGTCCAAGCTCTAGTGGACTCTCAGCCTGGCTGAGGGCTGACCCTGAGGCACTCTCCTGTGCCTAGACTGCTCCCAGCTGCAGAAGTCCATGGGGAGCCAGCGGAGGATGGCATCGCCAACCATCCATGTGCCTCAGGGACTGCCAGGCCCACCCCCAGGAGAGCAAGATGGGCAAAGACTCAGTCTTGGCTCTGGAGCAGCAGAAACCCGTCGCACGCTGATCCCAGGGAGCGGGCTGCTTACCGGAACCCATCCGGGTTTGCAGGAGGCAGACACAGCCTCCACCTCGGCTGGGACTCATTCGTAGCAGGGCAGAGGGGCCCAGACTGCAGAGGGACTCGGTTTGACACCAGGACAGAAGCCTATCCCTGTCCAGAAGCTGCCAGCTCTGAGCAGGTTCTGACAGCATCCTGTCTGGGGTGGGGGTGACCTCCAATCCCGCCTGTCTCCAGCCCCAGCATCTCTAGCTATATATCCCTGGCTTCTGCCTTGGTTGTGCAGAGGAGAACCCGGGCACTGGCTGTGAGAGAGGAAGAGCAGAGGTAGGAGAGCCAGGATCATTTCCTAACTAAGGAAACTGGCAGGGAACAGCCGAGAAGGGACCATGACCCTGGCATCCCCCAGCTCCCTGCTGCCTTGGAGAGCACCTGGAGGAAGCCTTTTGCCTAGACATCTACTGGAAGCCCCGCCCCACGAGCGGGAGGGACTCGAACTCCCTAGGTAACTCCAGACCAATCAACCCATGCCTCTGAAAATGGTCCTGGGCCTTAGAGGCCAGCTCAAAGCAGGGTGCTCCTGCTTAAATTAGGCAGCTACGGCTGGGGAGCACCTGGGATGGCCCCGTCTTCTACTGTACAGATCCCACCACTAGCCCCAAGCCGAACACTGCTGTGACCACATGCTGCCTCAGTCTCCCCAGGTGGCATGAGCTGAACAGTAGGCAGAGCCAGCATGTGTGTACAGGCTGGGGGAAGAATCGGTTCTGCTCCAGGGATCCAAGCCCTAGACCAGGAAGCCACTCACCTGTGACTCACCTTCCCATCCAGACCCTCACCGTCCACAGGATCAGTCGGGGTCAGCTTCCCGTCGGGCACCCACAAGCCCTGTCTGATAGCGGGGGTGCCTGGGACTGCCCAATGCACTCAAACGGAGGCCCTGTGCCTCTTGAGCCTTGGCGGAGGTCACCCTCTGCTCTGGAGATACCAATGTCCATCCATGACCAACTATGGCTAGGTGTTCAGAGATGTTCTCTCAGGCCAGGCGGGGTAAGGAGGTGCCTCCCTTCTTCACTTCGGCCCCTCGCGGAAGTTCCTCCTGCCACACAGCCATCAGCTCAGCACCAGGGTGGCCTCAGCTGGGTCGGGGTTCTCAGTCCAGGCCCTGCGCCGGGTGCGTGCATCTTGTGAGAACAGAAGCAGGTCTGCCCGAGTGCGTAGGTCAGGCTCCGCACGTCTGTGTTCCCGGGAGCTCCTGTAAAGGTGGCGCAACTGATCTTCAGGCTACATTTTAGGGAACAGAATCTGAACTTGTCACCTGAGGGAGAACTTCCTCTGTCCCTGCAGTGTCTCAGGTGTGTGGCTGAAAGCCATAGGCATTTCCAAGTGCGTAAGTGCCCTCTCTCCATCCCAGAGACACTGCCCCAACCCCCAACTCCTGCACACCCCAGGAAAGAAGAGGATCAGGGGAGTTACCCCAGAGGACAAATAGACCCTAACTTCTCTAACCAAACTCCAGTGGGTGGGTGTTTGGCTGTGGGATGTGTTACATAATTTTCGTTGCTAGGAAATTTCCCTTCCTAATTACATTTAGCAAATTGTTGTTTCAGTGTCCTTCCAGGGCTCACGGTAGCTAGAAGGGGGATGCTGGGAGCCTGAGGGCATCGTGGGAGGGACCTGGGGCTGCTGTGCAGACTGCGGGCTGCTTCCCAGGTAGGGCCTGCTTGCCCAGCCTCCTGCCGGTACCCTGGTCGCCTCTGCCCCGCTAGCCGACGTCACGTTCTGGGCACCACGTTTAATATCCTGCTCCATTTGCTAAATGAAGACCACGGGTAATTAATGATGCTAATATTCCCTAACGGCTGTGCAGGGAACGGCTGTGAGGTGCTTCTGTGCTCGGAAAAGGGCTCGTGCTGGGGTATACACCAAGCTGCCAGGGGACCTTGGGCAAACATGACCCAGGAGCTGGGTGGTTCTCGGCACCTGCTCAACAGCTGACCCTCCCACCCGAGTCTGGTTGGCATGCCCTCAACCTACCAGCTTCTCACTTGTCCACACCTTCCTGGAAAGCCTCGAGCAAGGAGAGGGGACAGTGGGGGGGGGCTTGGAGGGCTTCCTGGAGGAGGTGCTAGATGGTCTCCAGAACACTGGGGAGGATCAGAGGAGGCCTGGGGGATGGAATGAACTGTGGGAGCTGCAGCGACGGGTACAGGGACCTGTGGGCTAGGCTGGGGTATCCTTGGGGATAGCTCCCTTCTGTCCTTTCCATCCTTCCTCCTCCGATGTGTCTGCATATTCCTCCAGCTTCCTTCGCCAGCCCCAGGCCTTGGCAGTCCACAGGTGTCTCCGAACCTTGCTCCCCCACCCCGAGCATGAGCAGGGGCTCCTCCGCTTCCCGTGGCTGCTGTCATGCCCTGGCTCATGGGCAGGTCAGCCAGCCTCCCTGAAGGGGGAAGGAGTCCTGTGGGCGTGGCACTAGCCTTAGCCACTTCACCACGTGACCGTGTGACTCAGTTCAGGTGTGTCACTGAACCTGTGGGTAAACTGAGGAGAAGCCCCATCTTGAGCAGTGGTGGGGAGGAGAGTGGGGCTGGCACTCCGGTCCACCGTGGTGAGGAGGGCCCCAGGCCTCGGCAAAGGCCCCGCTCTCCCGGGACCTCTCTTACCTCTCCCGGTCAGGAGTGCTCTCTAACCTGTGCTGTGACCTTCCTTGTACGCCGCGTGCCTCCTCTTCCTTCTCCTCTCCTGTCCTCTTGAGAGTCTTTTAACTACTGGGAAAGCCAGTAGGTAGTTGTTATATTTGGTACCGCCTGGAGATGAATAGCAGTCCCCTGCTTCTGTGCTCGCTTGGGGGACAGGAAGGGAGGCCCCAGCCCTCCTCCTCACTCCAATTCCGTGTCCACAGCTCTGGCATTGCTAGTATTTGCCTGTAAGACCACAGACACCATTCCGGCTGACCACACCTTGCCTGTCCCCAGAGAGAAGTTGCCCGGTGTCTAGCACCCACTCCTTGCGTCCGTCCCTGTAGGCATGCACACAGAGAGCTGTCCATCAGACCACAGTACTGCTGAGAAACGTGCGGGGAGGGGATGTGGGTGTCTGCTATCAGGGCAGGGGCTGTCCCATTCACTGGCTTCCTTTGCTGACTCCATACACAGCACTTGTCCACCCGCCATCTGCACCCACCGTGTCCACCCGCCATCTCCACCCACCGTGTCCACCCTCCGTCTCCACCCGCCGTCTCCACCAGCCGTGTCCACCCGCCATCTCCACCCGCCATGTCCACCCGCCGTCTCCACCTGCCGTCTACCCCACTGAGCTCCCACTGATCTCCAGGGCCTCTGAGAATGGGCACAGTTTACCCCCATTGGCTTGGTTGGCAGTCAGGGATAAACCCTGTCTCCATGAGCCACAACCACTGCTTTCCCAGGGCCATTGGCGGCAAGGCTGCCGGCTACCAGCTCGTTTCCCCAGGCGAGACAGTGAAGCTGGGGGAGAGGGGATTACGGTGCTTCATTCCGTGTGATTGGTATGCCATGAGCTTGGAAGGAATTACCGCCTAATCGTGCGAAAATCCTTCCCTTGGCATGGGGCTTTTCAGATGAGATCTATGACAGCCCTAAGCAGAAAGGGGCTGGGCTGGGAGCCTGTCAGTATCAGGGCAGGATTCTTCTGGGGTAGCCTCCATCCTGGGCATCTGTCGTAGCTGGGGACGGAGCTCCAACAGGGCCAACAGTTCCTACCATGTCTTGTGCCTGGAGCCCTCTTGGCTCCTGACACAGCGCACCAGCCCTCTCTGAAAATGGCCTTAAATCACAGAATGGAATTCATGAGATTATGAAGAAACAATTAGATTGAACTACAGTTAGGAGAGAGCGAGCGAGCTGGCCTGTGGGACAGCGATGCGCGGCTGTGGCTTCTGGACCAACTCGAGCAGTGCCAGGCTGGTCGGGAGCTCTCTGAATGTGAAGACGGGTAGGTGCTGGGGTGACCGTGGCATGGTGGGGAGGTCTCTACTGAACACGAGTCTCGGGCCACACTCACCCCAGAGCTTGTGGTCAGACCCACGCGTGGAGATGCAGCTGGTAATGACGGACACAGGGCGTTTCCAGACAGAGTGCAGACTCCTGAGATCTGTGCCCAGGAGGACACAGTGCCCCTGGAACATGCAGGGTACATGCAGCCCCTAAGACAGGCGGTGCACACTTAGCCCAGGAAGCACACAGGCCACACGGAGTCCATGAAATGTGCATTGCACATTCAGCCCAGAAAATATGAGGTACACATGAAACCCAGTGCACACGGAGCTAATGGAAACGCCAAGATCAGAGAACGCACGTGAAACCCAGTGCTCACAGAACCTAATGGGCCCTGGAGTGAGCTGTGGGCCCACTGATTGATGAGACACTAAGTGGGCTGTTGGGACAGGGTAGAGTGCAGAAGCAGGAAGAAAGAGAGACTCCAGAGACTCCTGCCCCAGCCCTGGCGCTTTCCCAGCCGAGTCCCTCCCATGAGCCCCTCCCACGCCTGTGCCCAGACCTCCTTTGTGTTTCCAGCAATCCTGCTGAGCAAAGGGGACTTGCGCCTGAACCCCCTGAGGCTGGCCCTCCTCTACTCCTAAGGTGCCGGAGTCCTCAGAACAGCTCCTATTGAGCATCTGTCCCCAGCTGCATCTTGAGTGACTTCAGACTGGCAACATGAAGTAGCCATGCCGAAATGTTTACACCAGGGGAATGGGCAGGCACGGCAACAGCCCTGAGCTCATCGTAAATGGTTCTCAGCACGCTGCTGCCTTCCGGGTCCAACTCTGTGACTCGGGACCAGGACATCTGCACAGCAGAGACCCTGAGGCCACTGGAGCAGAGTGTCATCTGGCAGAAGTTCATACCTATGGAGTAGAGTCAACTGACAGAATCAAGCAGGCCTGGTTTAAAATCCTAGGTGGGCCACCCGTTGGCTGTGTGTTCTTGAGCAAGTAACTTGCCTACTCTGAGTTTCTTTACTAATATGCAAAATGCCAGTTGGAGGCGTCATCCCGTGATTAAAGGGACCGCGTGATTATAGCCTGACCACCTGACCAAGTGCTGAGCCCCACGGGCTCTCACCCCACAGTGGCTGCCACCACAGTCAGCCTTCACCGTCGGCCTGTCCTTGGTACCTGCTGTGTGCCTGAGTGCAGTGGAGGCACAGGCTCTTGAGCTCAGGGTCTCCTGGTCCGGAGCTCCACCCTTCACAGCTGAGGTTCTAGAACATTCTGGGGCCCTTGCATGAGGTTGGCAGCCTTGTACTCTTAAACTTTAGTCCCAGTACCTTGGACCTAAACAGGGCTGTTGTTTGCAGTCCCCCTCCTTGGAGTGGTGGCCTACAGGACCTCTGCACGGCCAGCTCCTTGGGGTGCCGCCCTGGTGGAAAGGAGGGCGTCAGGTATCTCCCCCTCTCCCCCAGCTCAGGTCTCACTGGCCTGCCTACATCTGCTGCCTCTTGGCTATCCTGGCCACCCAGGCTGGCCTCCACTGTGATCTGGTAGCCCTCTTATCTATTGCCACCTGAGCCGTGGAGCTTGGAGTCAAGATCCACGGTCTAGCTTGCTTCGGGACACGGGTTATGGTCGTCACTGAGGGAAGCCAAGGCAGGCACTCAAACAGGAACCCAGAAGCAGGAACCAAAGCAGAGGCCACGAAGGAACTCGGCTTCCTGGCTTGCTCCTTCTGCTTCCTCGGTCTGCGTTTTTGTACAAGGCAGGACCATCTGCCCAGGGGTGACACCACCCATGGTAGGCTGGGGCCTCCTACATCAATTACCAATTAAGAAAATGCAAAAGAAGAAAAATAAGACACCTCCCAGGCACGCCCACAGATAGCGAGTCCTGGATCAGGATCCCCTCCCCCCGAGTGACTCTAGCTGGTATCCAGCTGACAAAGCAACTGAGCAGCACAAACTGGGAGCCATGGAGGGGGCTTGTGTCTGTGCTGAGGAAGCAGCTGAGGCAGAAGGCAAGAACCTGGGAGAGAGAGCAGGCTGCAGCCTCATAGGCCCCGCCTCCCCTTCTGCCCGCCACCTCCGGCTGAAGGCCAAGCTGAGCCGCGCATCCGCAGGGCCCCTGGCACCCACAGCTGCCACCTCTGCAGGACCTCCAGCATTCTTATGAGACTGAGTTCCACACCCGTAAGAACCCACCCCCAAGTCTGCTCTACAAGGAACCCTTCTATGAGTCACCAGAGGGATGCTTGGTGCTGCAGTAACACCCTACCGTCATGAGGCCACACAGGATGCCCCAATGTTAAGGGGTCCGCCACCACCGCCAGCCTCCACTCAAGAGGAGAGGTTATAGGTCAGCCCCCACATGCCAGCCTCATGGCGCGGCTCCTGTGACTTCATATGCCCAGATGGCTGCTGCATGAAGACAGTCCTTAGCTTCCTGCTGTCCCCAGGCACCTGGAACCAGGAGAGAGCGTGGAACAGATCCGGTGAGCATTTGCACACCGCCGCTCACTGTCTGGTTGGTACAGACCCGAAGGATGCCGGGCCGGCAACACTGGGCAACAGGAGAAGTGGACCAATGAGCTCAGACCCTTTTCTGCTCACAGACCCTGAGATCAGAGGACCTGGGAGTCCCCCGGTCACAGAACTCGGCCCTCTAAGCGTGCATTCGGACCCATCTTGCTGCCTGGAGCCCTGTGGCCACAGTGGATGCCTTCCCCAGGGCCACGCCAGCCCAGCAGTGTGGCGGTAGGAACACAGGCAGAGCTCTGGCGTGGCTCACCGGGCCTGATGGCCAGTGGCTACCAGGCATCTTCACTGGATCTCAGCATATCGTTCCTCTTAAATAACCTTTTCTTAGCTGGGTGGTGGTGATGCAGGCCTTTAATCAGAGCACTTGGGAAGCAGAGGCAGGAAGATCTCTGTGAGTTCAAGGCCAGCCTGATCTACAGAGTGAGTTCCAGGACAGCCAGAGTTACAGCAGAGAAACCCTGTCTAGAAAAACAAAACAACAAAAAAGCAAAAACTTTTCTTTGTCCCTAAATACATACTAAATGTAGGTATTAGATACATACTAAAAAATGCACTGTGGTGTGCTCACTAGGAAACAACACAGGAACGCCACCCATGGCGCTCCAGGCCCTACCTCACGCCATCTCCTCCCCTGGCCTCTCTGGGCATCTGTTTGCCTCTTGTCCCTCATCATTCCTCCCACAGCTTCCAAAAGCCTACGTCTGCTCTCAAGCAGACCTCTGAGCACACATGGTCTACACCTATGAGCTGCCCTTCCACAGGTGGGCGCCACGAAGAGAAATGACTCTCAGCCCAGAGCGAGAGACAGTGCCCCAAGGAGGCACCACCACCTCATTCTGGAGACCCGGGAGGGAGATCTGGACTAGATGTCTGTCTATCAGGCTCCATTCACCTACAGTTCTTCACCTGGGGGCTAGGGGGCGGTAGTCAACTCCTGTGTCTGTGCAAGGAACAGCTAAGCCGAGCAATGCCGTGCCAGGGGTCGGCCTGCAGACGACAAATCCGTGACCTATGCGTGGACCCGTGTGTCTGGCAGAATTTTCTAGGAGAAAGGTTTCAGCTTTTCCTAGAGCGGAGTGACAGAAGACTCTCCTCACTGGTACTGACGGGCTGGGCTGGGTCTCCCGCCGTGACCTCCTATAGTTTGCTCAACTATAGCCAGAGACAATGGTGCTGACGCCCCTGGTGTCCAGGAAGACAGGCTCAGCCCTGCATGAGCGCATCCTTTGAGTGGGGCTGGGGCAGGATTCCCTTGCTTCCAAGCTGGGGGAATCAGAAAGCTGAGGTCACCTGTATTAGTTAATTTTCCTGTTACTGTGCCAAAATATCTGACAAAAATCAACCTCAGGATGGAAAGGTTTGAAGGTGTGGTTCATCACTGGAAGGCGTGGCGGCGGCATGAGGTGGCCAGTCCCAGTCAGGAGGCGGAGAGGGATGGACACTGGGCCGCTTTCTCCTTTTTATTCGGCTCAGGACCCCAGCCCAAGGCACGGTGTCACCCGCATTAAGGACGGGTCATCCTTGCTCAGCTGAATATCCATGTGCCCAGGGGTGTGTCTCCTAGGTCATTCCAAACCAGTCACAATGGTGGCGACATTACTGTGTCCCCTGCCTGAGTCCCAGGGACTGGTGACGGATCGGACTGCTCTCCTGCTGGAGGCTAGACTCAGGACAGCAGCCTGCCTTGCAGGCCCTGCATTCTGCAAAGGTCTGGGTAGGTCAGGGCAGTTCAGAGGCGAGATCTCCAGTTCTGCCCTTCGACTGCCGGCATCGCGCAGCAGGCAGCGCCTGTGACAAGGCTACTCTGCCCTGGCCTCTTTCTGGGGTTTGGAAAGTTGACATCTTGCCATCCCACGCTGGTTCCTCTCATGGGACCCAGGACCCGGCTCCACACCCCTCCTCTCATCGGTGTTCCAGATATGCGTGGTCCCATCCCTCAGGCCGTGTGGCCGGAAGGGGCTGGGAGTGGGAGCTCTCTTGCTCCCAGACCACATAACCTCTGACCCCAGTGTCTGCTCCTTCACCTCACCATAAGGATCGAATCAGTGGATCTGTGCGGGCGCATGGTCGCGCAGGCGCAGATACGCCGTGGGGATCCATCTCGGGGGAAGCAGGTGACACGGGACAATGGCTGCGTAGTGTCTGGTGACGAGGCTGCAGCTCCCTAGGGCAACCTTCCTCACTGCTGCCTAGAACAGGCTCTGCCCAGGAGTGGAGAGAAATGGCCCAGTGCCCACCCCCCTCCCAACAGCACAGCCAGTGGACCTTGGACAGGCGGTACTCTCTCCAGGGGTGAGGAATCCGAGAGCAATTATCTTAATTGTCCTGGAGGGCCTGAGAGCGGAGAGAGCCAGCAATGGTCTGCAGAGGGCAAGCGGCCAGGCTGTTTGGGGAGCGGCTCCAGCTGCTGTCAGACCTCCAACTTTCTGTCCACCCCGTCAGCCTGCACCCAGAGCACCTTGCCTGGCACCCCTGGCCAGCCTACAGAGACCACAAGCCTCTTTAGCTACAGACCCTGCAGATGAAGGGGCCTTCCCACCCCCGCCATGCAGGGCAAGCCGTTGTCTCATTCCACAACTGGGGAGCAAAAAAAGTTAAGGCCACACCCGAGCTGATTCAGCCATAGAGGTGATGGGCAGGTGCTTGCAGTCCAGATTCAAAGGCACAGCCATTCAAATGCAAGTGCCCAAGCCAGGCTGCCAGGATTGGCAGTTAGCCACATGCCCGCCCACCTCAGGGCAAGAGGAGCCCTTTCATTCCATTGTGTCTCTAGGACCCAAGAGGTGCAGGTAGCCCACCACTTCCTGGTGAGTCTAGGGAGCAGAAGGGTCGTCAGGGATACGCATGGGGCCTAGGACTGGAATCAGGGAGGGGCTTCCATGAAAGGAGCCCAGATCCTTAATCAAAGACAGAGCCAGCCCAAGACAGCCTCCCAGAGGAAGCCAGTGGGGCAGGTGGGGGAGGAGGAGAGGAAGTATCCCACCTAGACTTCCTGCCCTACCACTCCAACCACCTGGAAGCCAGAGGACAAGGTATCCCACATACACCCGCCAGCCTCTCGGAGCACAGGGTGGACCGGGTCTGGTTAGGCAGGCACAAGGAGCAGCAACTTGCAGCCCAGCCCAACCCTCTTCCTCCTCCCCACACCCATGGCAGCTCCACCCTGAGTCCTTGCCAGTGGATGGGCACAGGGTCCCTGGAGACCCCGCCATCCAGCTTCGTCATACTCTCTGGAACACTGTGCCCTGGACCAGGGACTCTCAAAGGCATGACTCATCTCAGCCCCTGAGTAGGGGCTTCAAGGAACCCCCCCCCAGATGCTGCCGGGATCACCCCGATTCACAACACTGAGGGTGGACACGAAGGTTTAGAGAGTCCCAGCTGCCCACGCCTGATGACCTGGTTCTGCTCTTTATCCACACAGAGGTGAAAGGAGAGAATGGACCCCCCTGCCGTGCATGGGCTGCGGCGTTCGGGCCCACATACGCTCCGTGCACACACACAGTAATAAACATTTTAATTAAAAATTATAACATCAAGTCCAAGTGGTGTAGACACCGTAGTTGGCATCACTTATCTGCCCTGACATCAGGCCCAGGTCACACGCTGGGGTGTGCTGGGGTGTGCTGGGGTGCATGCTGATGAATGTCTGACCTGGGACACCCTCTCTCCTGGGACAACTCTGGGCTTTGGGAGTCCTGTGACGTGACCAGTTCCCAGCCAGCGAGGTGAGCTTGCTCACCTGGAGCCTTTGAAGATGCTCCCTGCTAGCTGGAATGAGTCGGGTCCGTCAAGCCTCAGTTTACCACAGCAGGCTGCCCTACTCCACCTATGGACTCCTCCCAGCCTCCCACCCAGTCTTGAGAAGTCACGTGAGTGACAGATCTCTGGCAGAAGCCCCACTCTGTGTCCTGCAAATGGCCTTTGTGGTACCTGCCGTCAGGGAGCCAGAGAGTGAGTGTCCTGGGCTGATGCTACCAACGGGAGCTTCGAACAAAGGTCCCTGAAGCCTGAGCCCCAAAGGTGCTGGGGAAGCTTCATGGTCCTAAGCCAGAGCTGCCTGACCACCTTCTGGGCTGGAGGATGGGAAGAACCCAGTGTTTGCCAGGGCTGCGTCAGGGAGTGAGGTCCACACAGACTCAGGATGACAGACGCGGGATGACGGTCCGCACAGACTCAGGATGACGGTCTACACGGACTCGGGATGACAGTCCACACAGACGCGGGAGTGAGGTCCGCACAGACTCGGGATGACGGTCCGCACAGACGCGGGATGACGGTCCGCACAGACGCGGGATGACGGTCCGCACAGATGCGGGAGTGAGGTCCACACAGACTCAGGATGACGGTCCGCACAGACTCGGGATGACGGTCCGCACAGACTCGGAATGACGGTCCGCACAGACTCAGGATGACGGTCTGCAGACTCAGGATGACGGTCTGCACAGACTCGGGAGTGAGGTCCACACAGACACGGGATGACAGTCCGCACAGACGCGGGAGTGAGGTCCGCACAGACGCAGGAGTGAGGTCCACACAGACGCGGGAGTGAGGTCCGCACAGACGCGGGAGTGAGGTCCACACAGATGCGAGAGTGAGGTCCGCACAGACGCGGGATGACGGTCCGGATGACGGTCCGCACAGACGCGGGAGTGAGGTCCACACAGACGCGGGAGTGAGGTCCACACAGACGCGGGAGTGAGGTCCGCACAGACGCGGGATGACGGTCCGCACAGACGCGGGATGACGGTCCGCACAGACGCGGGAGTGAGGTCCACACAGATGCGGGAGTGAGGTCCGCACAGACGCGGGAGTGAGGTCCGCACAGACGCAGGATGACGGTCTACAAAGACACTGAGCCACCTTCTGGGCTGGAGATAAGAACTCAATGTTTGACGTGGCTAAGTCAGGGAGTGAGGTCCACACAGATGCAGGAGTGATGGTCTACACAGACGCCTTTTCATCCACAAGCACATCTGTTCTTCCCTTTTCGGCACCTCTTTGTCGAGGTCTCTCTGTGTGGCACATGGAGCTCTGAGACCATGTCACATCCTAGGGGTAGGAGACAGATGGTGACCTTAGATCATAAACATCTGGAGGTAGGCTCCCAGGCTGGAGAGAATGTGGGTCAAGAAGTTGTGTGTAGTGAAGCGGGGGACCCTGAGAATATGAGAGCACCCCGGGAGTCTGAGCAAAGAGTACTCCACAGAGGGAAGAGCCAGAGCAAATGGCTTGAGACAGGGGTGGGATGGGCATGGAGCAGCAGGGGCAGCAGGGGCAGCAGTGGGCAGCAGTGGGTAGCAGGGGCAGCAGGGGCAGCAGGGGCAGCAGGGAGCAGCAGGGGCAGCAGTGGGCAGCAGTGGGCAGCAGGGGCAGCAGGGGCAGCAGTGGGCAGCAGGGGCAGCAGTGGGCAGCAGTGGGCAGCAGGGGCAGCAGGGAGCAGCAGGGGCAGCAGGGAGCAGCAGGGGCAGCAGGAGCAGTAGGGGCAGCAGGGCCAGCAGGGCCAGCAGGGAGCAGCAGGGGAACCAGGGGCAGCAGGGGCAGCAGGGGCATTGTATCTGAGCAAAACAAGCTGGAGCAGACACACAGGAGGCAAAGGCCAGGAGCGGGAACTCAGGGTGCTGTGAAGACTTGGGACTTTACTCCACAGGGAACAGGCTGTATGAGCCGCAACAGAAGCAGGGAGTCTGGGGGAGACAGGGCAGCCCGGGCCACGTGGGAGCACGGACTTGGCCTGAGTGGTTGGACTCTGGGCTCATGAAGGTGGAGTTAGAGTTGGCTGGGGACTGGGTAGTGTAGGCCAGTAGAGCAGTCACTGAGAGCTGAACCCTCAGGTTCTGAAGGGAAGGCAGAGGGGTGTGTCCCAGAATGGGCAGACTTCCGGAGCAGCAGTCCCAATGGAGCATTACATGGACACCAAATCATACAGCCATGGGAGGGGATTGGAATTCTGGGAAAAATGTGGACAAGTGCGCGTGGCCTCATCTAACCCATGCCTGTGGCTGACAGTTGTTCCCACATCCACAGCTGAGCACATTGAGGTAGACACAACGGGCCTCGCCGTAGTCGCTGCTCCCCGTGGAGAACTGGGCCGGTCCTGGAAGGTCCTTCTTGAGGAGAGGGCCGTGAGAGTGAGGTCCTGGGAGATGCGGTGCTGACTGACCCTGAGGTGTCTGTGGCTCTGGTCACCTCTGAGCATAGGGTCTTACCATCTGCAGATGGTCACTGTGGTACCCTGGCCCAGGGGATGCGGGATCGATGGGTGTGACTCGGTGAGGCCTGGGTGGAAGCCGCCTGCTGTACATTTCCACCTCTTGATGCTGAGGATGGCTGTGCTCTCAGTGGCTCTCTGTCCCGGCTGTGTACTCTCATTACTCACGGCTTTTGAAAAGATGCCCGAGCCAGGGCCCTACCGCGGGCAGCTGAAGTAGCTCACAGCCAGAGCCACCCGGGAGGAGGGGAGAGAAGAGCTGGGACTTGGTGTCAGTTAGTGAAGGCGCTCATCAAATATTTACAGGGGAATTGATCTCCCTGGCGTCCGCCAGGCCGCTGACGAGCCTCCCTCCCCCTCGCCTTCCACACCCTCACGCCTCCTGTTCTATTCTTCTCCTCTTCCCCCTTGGCCATCCCAGGTGCCGGTGTCTCTCCACCCCTGTACCCTCTCTCTGGCCCTCCAACACACCCGTCTACGATCTACTTGCCCATTCTGAAGACCAGCATGTCTGGTAACAGTGGTTAACGTGGCTTCTAGACCTAGCTACTATGGAGCAATGAGATGGGAGTCTCCAGCAAGGAGATTTGCTGTGAACCATAAGAAGGAACGAGAAAGACAGGGAGACAGAGAGGCAGGAAGACAGAGAGACAAGGAGACAGGGAGACAGGGAGACAGACAGAGAGGCAGGAAGACAGAGAGACAGGGAGACAGACAGACATGTTTGCTGTGGCCACATGGTGCCCAGGCCCCTTGAACACCATTTCAATGGTTCCAGCATCTGGACAGTTGTGACCTTCAGCAAACCTGGTGAAGCAGCCCTTCCCTTGCTCCCCAAAGTAACCTAGCCCCAGCTTGTGCCTGATACCCCCCAGATGCCAAAAAAAGAAGCCTCGTTATGTGTCTGGCCAAGAACAAGGACCAGTGTGTTCTCTGACAGCAGAGGCCTCTTGTCAGTGAGGGTGGGACATAAGCAGGGTCAGCTGTGGGGAGGGGAGGGTGCTTGCAAGGGTCCCAGTGGCTGACATTGGCCTGCTACCCCAAGGCTGGGGTGGACACAGCCAGGCTGAACAGCCAGCAATGCAACTGGCGAAAGGGTTGCAGACACAGAAGGAAGCAGGAAAGAGCTGCTCGCCCACCCCTACCTCACGCCTGAACTTACACGGGTTCTCTCTAAACAAAGCGCCCTGTACTGCAGACCACAGAGGAGTGTGGAGGGCCGAGGATGGGAGTGGGCTGCCCTGTCCTTCATTCCTCCACTTATCAGAGTCCCTCAACAAGGATGTGCATTCTTGCTGATGTCACCCTGGGAGTCTGCTCTGGGGGGGGGGGGGGGGGGGGGAGTACCACCTGTCCTCTCGGATGGACTTCTGTGACCACACAAACCTCAGGAGTGTCTGCAGCAGAGAAAGTAAGCCAGGCTCCTCCTGCCTACACCTAGCTCTGCAGGAAAGGAGCCTGGGTTGAAGGAAAGGCTCCTGCTGAGCTGCTCACCTGCCTGTAATGACTTCCTCACAGGAGGCATGCAGTGAGGCCCAGACCTGCATCTGTAGCTATCAGGCTCCTGGGCCATGCTGACCCTGAGAACCCAGCACCAGCTTTGGGAGTCCCTGTGGATGCCCTGCTGGGGGAGGGTGTCGGCATGGGGGGGGGGGTGTTCATCGTTCTCTGGGTAGCGGGCTTTCAAGAGAGCAGGGAAGAGTCTGGTGGAGATCTCAGAGCTCTCTAGAGATCTCAGAGACCTTCCGAACATAGCGATCGTCCTCTGGTGACACTGCCTCTGCTCCTGTTCAATCGAGGTGAACTATGAAGCCACCCCTTCTTGTGGGAAACCAAGGCTTGGAGGATGGGAGGGGGTGGCTTGTTGAAGGAAGAGGTTCCATGCAAAGGGATCGGGGTGCTCCTTGAATTTATGGATATTTGTATCCGGGAATGCTGGTTTTCAGTGGACATTGTTAGGGGTACCGGGTGAATGGCATGAAGACCCGTCCGTGTTGATTGCTCCAGCTACCCATGAGTCTGCAACGGTCTTGACAGAAGATGGTTGGTCTTCAAATCTAGGTGGGGAAATAGAATTCTGAAGTTGAATAGCTACGAAGCTGCTCGTGTCTGACAAGTATAGGTGGGCCCAGCCAGACCCGGGTTCTCCTGGCACCGCTAGCCTGGCACCTCCTGCAGCTCTGAGCTGGGGCCTCTGCTAGGGGACCCCCATCCTGAGGACCTGGGAGATGCCGCAGAGCCTGAGTTGGAAAGCAACGTCCCTTGCAGGCTCAGAGACAGGATTCTTTCTAACCTGGGCTTTGCTCTTTCCACCTACAGGGCAATCAGGACGCCACGGCTCCGCCTGAAGCGATGGCCCAGCCCTACCCCCCTGCCCAGTACCCCCCTCCACCTCAGAATGGAATCCCAGCTGAATATGCCCCGCCTCCGCCACACCCCACACAGGACTACTCCGGCCAGACCCCTGTCCCCCCAGAGCATGGCATGACCCTCTACACACCAGCACAGACGCACCCTGAGCAGACGGGCACCGAGGCCAGCACACAGCCCATCGCTGGGACCCAGACGGTGCCGGTAAGAGACCCTTCCCACACTGGCCAGCCCAGAACTGTGGTACAGAATGTCACCAGTACATGCTGGTTGGGTAGAACGTTCTAGAAAGGCACATAAAGAGGGCCAGGCTTCATTGTTGGGCATCTGCCCCAGATATCCTCACTCTAATGAACCTGCTTGCAGCCCGACTTCAGGTACTCCTTTTCCTCACCTGACGCCAAGGTTCCCTGCAGTGGGCGGGTGCCAGGAAGAGACCACAGAGTGGGGTGGTGACCTCGCTCGCCCGAAGCTGTCTCGCACCTAGGCATGCTCTCACCTCATCTGGACTGTGGCAGTAACTGCGGAAGTCCTGCTAATGGGGAGTAAGGGGCAGAGGCTTGGGCTGCCTCGGGTCTCCGGAGAAAGCCAGGGTGGGCGGTGGGCAACAGTGGAGCTGTCTCGGGTTGCAGGGCTTCCTGTCATTTCTAATCACTTGTAATCTACCTGCTTGGCTGCCCTCCAATCAGATAGCTTCAATTACACGGTTGTAATGCAGCTCGGGGGCAAAAGCGCTGAGCACTGCACTTCTCAGATTTCCTCATGGAGAAAGGAGAGAGAACAGAGAGCTGCTTGGGTGGGCTCTGTCCTGCAGCCCCCTCCAAGGTTCTGCCCCACAACACCCTCCCCCAAAGCTCTGTCTTGCAGCCCCCCCCAAGGCTCAGTCCCGCAGCCACTCTCCCCCAAGCTCTGTCCCGCAGCCACTCTCCCCCAAGCTCTGTCCCGCAGCCACTCTCCCCCAAGCTCTGTCCCGCAGCCACTCTCCCCCAATGCTCTGTCCCACAGCCCCCTCTCCCAGGCTTTGTCCCACAGCCCCCCTCCCAGGCTCTGTCCCACAGCCCTCCCCCCGGCTCTGTCCCACAGCCCCAGCACAGGTTCAGTTCCACAGCCTCCCCACACTGTCCTGCAGCACCCCCTCCCAGGCTCCGTCCAGCAGCCTTCCCCAGCCTCTGTCCAGCAGCCCTCCCCAGCTCTGCCCAACACCCCCCATGCTCTGTCCCACAGCCCCCCTCCCAAGCTCTGTCCCACAGCCCGCTCTCCCAAGGCTCTGTCCCGCAGCCCCCTCCCACAGACTCTTTCCCACAGACCCTTCCCCAGGCTCTGTCCTGCAGCCCCCTCCCCCAGACTCTGCCCCACAACCCCCCCATGCTCTATCTCACAGTGCTCCCCAGGCTCTGTCCCGCAGCACCCCCAGCTCTGTTTTGCAGCCCCCCCAGGCTCTGTCTCACAGCCCCCCTCCCAGGCTCTGTCCCACAGCCACCCCCCCCAGGCTCTGTCCCACAGCACCCCCTTCCCAGGCTCTGTCCCACAGCCACCCCCCAGGCTCTGTCCCACAGACCCCACTCTCCCAGGCTCTGTCTCACAGCACTCCCCAGCCTCTGTCCACAGCACTCCCCAACCTCTGTCCAGCAGCCCTCCCCAGCTTCTGTCCAGCAGCCCTCCCCAGCTTCTGTCCAGCAGCCCTCCCCAGCCTCTGTCCAGCAGCCCACCCCAGCCTCTGTCCAGCAGCCCTCCCCAGCCTCTGTCCAGCAGCCCTCCCCAACCTCTGGCCAGCAGCCCTCCCCAGCCTCTGTCCAGCAGCCCTCCCCAGCCTCTGTCCAGCAGCCCTCCCCAGCCTCTGTCCAGCAGCCCTCCCTAGCCTCTGTCCAGCAGCCCTCCCCAGCCTCTGACCAGCAACCCTCCACAGCCTCTGGCCAGCAGCCCTCGCCAGCCTCTGGCCAGCAGCCCTCTCCCCCAGGCTCTGTCCCACAGCCTCCCTCTCCCAGGCTCTATCCCAAACCACCCCCCAGGCTATGTCCCACAGCCCTCCCTCCCAGGCTCTGTCCCACAGCCCCCTACCCCAGGCTCTGACCCACAGACCTCTCTCCCAGACTGTCCCACAAACCCCTCCACCAGACTCTGTCCCACAGTACCCCCTCCCAGGCTCTATCCCAAGCCCCCCCAGGCTCTGTGCCACAGCCCCCCGTCCCAGGCTCTGTCCCACAACCACCTTTATGCTCTATCCCAAAGCCCTCCCCACAGGCTCTGTCCTGCAGCCCCCCCCAGACTCTGTTCCACAGCCCTCCCCCTGGCTCTGTCCCACAGCCCCCTCACACTCTGTCCCACAGCCCCCCCCTCCCAGGCTCTGTCTCGCAGCCCTCCCCAGCCACTGGCCAGCAGCCCTCGCCAGCCTCTGGCCAGCAGCCCTCCCCAGCCTCTGCCCAACACCTCCCAGGCTCTGTGCCACAGCCCCCCATCCCAGGCTCTGTTCCACAGCACCCCCTCCCAGGCTCTATCCCAACCCCCCCAGGCTCTGTCCCACAGCCCCCTCCCCCAAGCTCTGTCCCACAACCACCCCATGCTCTATCCCACAGCCCCCCCAGGCTCTGTCCTGCAACCCCCAGGCTCTGTTCCACAGCCCCCTCCCAGGCTCTGTCCTGCAGCCCCCCCACACTCTGTCCCGCAGCACCCCCCTCCCAAGCTCTGTCTCGCAGCCCTCCCTAGCCTCTGTCCAGCATCCCTCCCTAGCCTCTGTCCAGCAGCCCTCCCCAGCCTCTGTCCAGCAGCCCTCGGCAGCCTCTGCCCAACAGCCCTCCCCAGTCTCTGCCCAACACCCCCCCACGCTCTATCCCGCAGCTCCCTATCCCAGGCTCTGTCCCACAGACCCCTCCCCCAGGCTCTGTGCCACAGCCCCCCGTCCCAGGCTCTGTCCCACAGACCCCTCCCCCAGACTCTGTCCCACAGCCCTCCCCTGGCTCTGACCCACAGCCCCCTCTCTCCCAGTCTATGTAAAACAGCCCCCCTAAGGCTGTCTTGCAGCCCCCCCTATCCCAGGCTCTTTCTCGCAGCCCCCCCCAGCCTCTGTCCAGCAGCCCTCCCCAGCCTCTGGCCAGCAGCCCTCCCCAGCCTCTGGCCAGCAGCCCTCCCCAGCCTCTGGCCAGCAGCCCTCACCAGCCTCTGCCCAACACCCCCCATGCTCTGTCCCACAGCCCCCCTCCTAGGCTCTGTGCCACAGCCCCCCCTCCCAGGCTGTATCCTGCAGCTCCCTACCCCAGGCTCTGTCCCACAGACCCCTCCCCCAGACTCTGTCCCACAACTCCCCTCCCAGGCTCTGTCCCACAGCCCCCCTCACAGGCTCTGTCCCACAGCCCCCCCTCTCCCAGGCTCTGTCTCGCAGCCCTCCCCAGCCTCTGTCCAGCAGCCCTCCCCAGCCTCTGTCCAGCAGCCCTCCCCAGGCTCTGTCTCGCAGCCCTCCCGAGCCTCTGGCCAGCAGCCCTCCACAACCTCTGGCCAGCAGCCCTCCACAGCCTCTGGCCAGCAGCCCTCCACAGCCTCTGGCCAGCAGCCCCCTCCCCCAGGCTCTGTCCCACAACCTCCCCCTCCCAGGCTCTATCCCAAACGCCCCCAGGCTATGTCCCACAGCCCTCCCTCCCAGGCTCTGTCCCACAGTCCCCTACCCCAGGCTCTGACCCACAGACCCCTCCCCCAGACTCTGTCCCACAGCACCCCCTCCCAGGCTCTATCCCAACCCCCCCTCAGGCTCTGTGCCACAGCCCCCTCCCCCAGGCTCTGTCCCACAACCACCCCTATGCTGTATCCCACAGCACCCCCAGGCTCTGTCCAGCAAGCCCCCCCAGGCTCTGTCCTGAAGCCCCCCCAGGATCTGTCCTACAGCCCCCCCAGGCTCTGTTCTACAGCCCTCCCCCCCGGCTCTGTCCCACAGCCCTCCCCCCGGCTCTGTCCCGCAGCCCCCCCACACTCTGTCCCGCAGCACCCCCCTCCCAGGCTCTGTCTCGCAGCCCTCCCTAGCCTCTGTCCAGCAGCCTTTCTCAGCCTCTGTCCAACAGCCCTCGCCAGCCTCTGTCCAGCAGCCCTCCCCAGCCTCTGGCCAGCAGCCCTCCCCAGCCTCTGCCCAACACGCCACCATGCTCTGTCCCACAGCCCCCTCCCCCAGACTCTGTCCCACAACCACCCCTATGCTCTATCCCACAGCCACCCCCAGGCTCTGTCCTGCAGCCCCCCCACACTCTGTCCCGCAGCCCCCCCCAGGCTCTGTCTTGCAGCCCTCCCTAGCATCTGTCCAGCAGCCCTCCCCAGCCTCTGCCCAACACCTCCCAGGCTCTGTTCCTAAGCACCCCCTCCCAGGCACTATCCCACAGCCCCCTCAGACTCTGTCCTACAGCCCCCCCAGGCTCTGTCCCACAGCCCCCTCCCCCAGGCTCTGTCCCACAACCACCCCTATGCTCTATCCCAAAGCCCCCCCCAGCTCTGTCCCACAGCCCCCCCACACTCTGTCTCGCAGCCCCCCCAGGCTCTGTCTCGCAGCCCTCCCCAGCCTCTGGCCAGCAGCCCTCCCCAGCCTCTGGCCAGCAGCCCTCCCCAGCCTCTGTCCAGCAGCCCTCCCCAGGCTCTGTCTCGCAGCCCTCCCGAGCCTCTGGCCAGCAGCCCCCCACAGCCTCTGGCCAGCAGCCCTCCACAGCCTCTGGCCAGCAGCCCCCTCCCCCAGGCTCTGTCCCACAACCTCCCCCTCCCAGGCTCTATGCCACAGCCCCCTCCCCCAGGCTCTGTCCCACAACCACCCCTATGCTCTATCCCACAGCCACCCCCAGGCTCTGTCCTGCAGCTCCCTCTGGCTCTGTCCTGCAGCCCCCCCCGGCTCTGTCCCACAGCCCCCCCACACTCTGTCCCGCAGCCCCCCCCCAGGCTCTGTCTTGCAGCCCTCCCTAGCCTCTGGCCAGCAGCCCTCGCCAGCCTCTGGCCAGCAGCCCTCCGCAGCCTCTGCCCAAAACCTCCCAGGCTCTGTGCCACAGCCCCCCATCCCAGGCTGTGTTCCACAGCATCCCCTCCCAGGCTCTATCCCAACCCCCCCAGGCTCTGTCCCACAGCCCCCTCCCCCAAGCTCTGTCCCACAACCACCCCTATGCTCTATCCCACAGCCCCCCCAGGCTCTGTCCTACAGCCCCCCCAGGCTGTTCCACAGCCCCCCTCCCAGGCTCTGTCCCACAGCCCCCCCACACTCTGTCCCGCAGCCCCCCCTCCCAGGCTCTGTCTCGCAGCCCTCCCTAGCCTCTGTCCAGCTGCCCTCCCCAGCCTCTGTCCAGAAGCCCTCCCCAGCCTCTGTCCAGCAGCCCTCGGCAGCCTCTGGCCAGCAGCCCTCACCAGCCTCTGGCCAGCAGCCCTCCCCAGCCTCTGCCCAACACCCCCCCATGCTCTGTCCCACAGCACCTCTCCCAGGCTCTGTGCTACAGCCCCCCATCCCAGGCTCTGTACCACAGCCCCCCTCCCAGGCTCTATCCCGCAGCCCCCTACCCCAGGCTCTGTCCCACAACTCCCCTCCCAGGCTCTGTCCCACAGTCCCCTACCCCAGGCTCTGTCCCACAGACCCCTCCCCCAGACTCTGTCCCACAACTCCCCTCACAGGCTCTGTCCCACAGCCCCCCTCACAGGCTCTGTCCCACAGCCCTCCCCTGGCTCTGATCCACAGCCCCCCCTCTCCTAGGCTATGTAAAACAGCCCCCCTATGGCTCTTTCTTGCAGCCCCCCCTCTCCCAGGCTCTGTCTCGCAGCCCTCCCCAGCCTCTGTCTAGCAGCCCTCCCCAGCCTCTGTCCAGCAGCCCTCCCCAGCCTCTGTCCAGCAGCCCTCCCCAGACTCTGTCCCACAACTCCCCTCCCAGGCTATGTCCCACAGCCCTCCCTCCCAGGCTCTGTCCCACAGCCCCCTACCCCAGACTCTGTCCCACAACCCCCTTCCGAGGCTCTGTCCCACAGCACCCCCTCCCAGTCTCTATCCCAACCCCCCCAGACTCTGTGCCACAGCCCCCTCCCCCAGGCTCTGTCCCACAACCCCGCTTCCAGGCTCTGTTCCTGAGGCCCCCCCGGCTCTGTCCCACAGCTCCCCCACACTCTGTCCAGCAGCTCCCCCTCCCAGGCTCTGTCTCGCAGCCCTCCCTAGCCTCTGTCCAGCCTCCCTCCCCAGCCTCTGTCCAACAGCCCTCCCCAGCCTCTGTCCAGCAGCCCTCCCCAGCCTCTGGCCAGCAGCCCTCGCCAGCCTCTGGCCAGCAGCCCTCCCCAGGCTCTGTCCCGCAGCACCCCCAGGCTCTGTCTCGCAGCCCCCCCAGGCTCTTTCCTGCCGCCCACCCCCAGGCTCTGTCCCACAGCCCCCAACCAGGCTCTGTCCTGCCCCCCCCAGGCTCTGTCCCGATGCACTCCCCCAGGCTCTGTCCCACAGCCCCCAACCAGACTCTGTCCCGCCGCCCCCCCCTCAGGCTCTATCCTGAGGCACTCCCCAGGCTCTGTCCCACAGCCCCCAACCAGGCTCTGTCCTGGACCCTGCTTCCTCCAAATGCCCTCCCCCCCCCCATGCTGCTGCTCCAGCTGCTCAGCCCTCTCCTCTGGCTCTTCCCATTGCATTCCCTGTGGGCCTTCCCCTCCCTCGCTCTGGGGCTTTGGGTTCATCCACCCATCTCCGCTGGCTCCATCCCAGCGGCCGGCTGCTGGCTGGCAGGAGGCTGGGCAGGAGGCCAGCTCTCCCTGCTCTCCCCAGGCAGAGTGGCTCCACCCTGGCGCCTCCCCAGGGGGCCTCCAGGCTGTGTTCCCTTAGCCTTACCCCCACATAGAGCCTGGCTCTGCAGATGCTATATAGACCCAAATACTCCCCTTTCTGAGTGGGCAGGGGCCCCTTCCCCATCCCCAAGCCTTCTGCAGACTCTACCCATCTGTAACTTGCACCTGACGTTATCCCATGCCCACTATGCCAGCACTACCTGCCTGAGCCTTCTCTGAAACCAGCAGGACACTCACTCCAGTGCAGGACATCTGAGACACACACACACACACACACACACACACACACACATACACACACCATCAGCCACCAGGATTCGTCCAGCTTGGGCCACAGAGTGAAAAGGCCAAAACCCTGGAATACAGAATTGTAAGTCTGGCCTCAAGTCATCAAGTCGACGACAGCCTCTATAAGCTCAGGATAGACAGAGGTGACCCCCAGAGTTAGAGAGGTTCACCATGAGTAAGTCACAGCCGTGTGGCCCGGGTCTCTTCTGATAGCCATGAGCAGACAAGGCCCGTCTGGCTAAACCTTCTATGAACAAACAGCGGGAGAGGGGCGTCTCCTGTGAGCCGGGGACTGCACCTGGTCAAAAGCAGGTCAGTGTCACAGATGACATAAGGAGACAGGTAGCTTTACGATTCAACAAAAGAAGCCAGCAGAGGCCTCTGGACACCTTGGGGCTGCCAGACAGACACAGCTCTTAGGATCTGCATCAACTCTGCCCTGCATGACACAGTCCGAGTGGCAGGCACCAGGGCAGTTCTGGGGTACAGAGAGAGTGCGGACCAGCCCTGTCCTTTGGGCTCCACTAGTCAAAGGCAGAGATGTCAGGAAGCTAGGGCTGGGGACAGGACTGGCTGCCTAGGAGCATCCCGGAGCAAGCTGAGTTTTAAGGCTCGGTACCCAAATGTTCCTGAGGGCCACGGCATGCTGGAGAGCATCAGAGCCCCAAGGAGCACACAGCCTGGGCCGTGCTGCTCTCTGGCTGGAGAGTGTGGGATTTATAAGGGTGTGAGGATCACAGTATCGGGTCCTCTCACCATGCCTGCTTCTCTATGAGAGCACACCTGCCACTCTGACCTGGGAAGACGCAAGGCCCTAGACTGGCAAGAGGACATTGAGGACACTGAGGCTGCCCCCCCCCAGAAACACCCAGGTGTCTGGGGGCCTTGAGGTCTCTGATCTTGGAGCACGACGAAAGCAGAGCTACCCACCTTGGAAAGGAGCTCAGAGGTAGACAGGCATGCCTGTTCTAAGATTATTCCAGGAGCCGCTTAGCTCCCTCAGAGGAGCTGCCTGGCCGGCTGCGAAGCCAGCACCTGCCGGCCAGGTCAGGTGTCACCAGCCTATCATTGTGGACATTTGGAGGACTCTTTCCACTCACTCTGGCCTTCTCTGGGCCTGTCCCTAAGCCTGAGACAGGACCGAGGAGTACCAGGTTGCAGGCAAGGCGCACTGAGCTCTAGTTCAAATCTAGCTTCTCCACCGGCTCAGGACCTCCCTTGCGTTCCCAGGACATGGCCACCAAGTGCCCTCGTGTCTTCTCTGCCCCCCTCCCTGGATGTGTGTACCCCATCATCCCATGTACCTCATGGGCACAGACACCACAGGACCCTCTCTCCCCTGAGAAACTTCCTCCTGCTGATGAGGGTCCACGTTCACACCTCACTGATAACAACCACTAAGTCAGCTCTGAAAGGATAGTCCTTCCCGAGCCGTGGCCACCAGGGTTTCAGACATCCTCAGGCTTCACCACCCCACCACCCCACCCCACCCCACCCCCGTGACTTTCACCCCAGTCATTCCTGGGACAGCTCCTCGTTGCCACGCGGGAGACCTCTGCTTGTGTCCTGTCATCTGGAGGTCTCTTCTGAAAGGGCCGTCACCTGTGATCCTGGCAGGAAGCCTGGAGAGCGATTCAGAGACTCTCTTCCATCCAAGGCCACCTGCTGAAGGCAGTAGGGAGTGTTGAGTGCCATCATCAAAGGACCAGAGCACACAGAGTCTGGCTCACAGGTTGAGGAAATCCCTCTCCAGCACTCGTTTGAGTGCCAGAGCTGGAGGCCCAAAGGCCTCGTACCCAGTCCTCACACTCAGCAGAAGCTTGGAAGGACTGATGATGGGCACCTGGAAAAGGCCAGGGCAGGGCAGGCAGGAGCTGTTGCTGTGTGGAGGGGGGTAATGCGGGCTTCTTCCTCCCCTCAGGAGTTAAAGACTCCAGTCCCTGGCTCCTTGGCTGCCCAAAGATAGACCAAGTAGGCACAAGGCATGAGACGAAAAGAAAGGGTTAAAAGGTATCAGCCAATGAACCAGGCCACACTGTAATGCTCCTGAGGGATAGCTCACCAGCCTAACTGGGGACCTGTCAATGCAGTTAGGCAGCTGCAGACTCTGCAGATGTGTGGCCAACCAGCAGAGGCATCCAGCAGAGGGTGGTTCAACATCCGATCGGAAGCAGAGCCTGGGGTTCTGAAAAACACCAAAGAATAAAGACACTTCAGGACCACATGCAGAGAGCCTGTCCTCCCACACCCACTGGCTGTCCGCAGGAGTGGCTGGGCCATCACTCCACCCTGAGGGAGCAGGAAGGATAGAGAGAGGCTCAGAGTGAAATTCCAACAGCCAGTTTAGTGTATGGCACATCAGCCAAGCTTGGTTCTGGACCAGCAATGGGGTGACCAGATCCTTCTGCTACCCGAGGCCCTCCTAGAACCCCTCTGCCCATCCTACCCAGGCAGTTCCTCTCTCCTCTGTGTGAGTTTGGCAGGCCCAGGTAAAGGGAGTCAGATTTCTCACTTTGCCTTGGCTCCCAGGAGCTGGCACCCCGCCTTGAATGGGTGGAGGTGGGAAAGCAGGAGGGTCCCTGATGACCGGACCATGATACAGCATTGGAGATGCCACCAGAATCCTGGGAGAGGTCAGGGGTCCTGTGGTGACTGTTTCTTCTCTGTGTCTGAGGACTGCAAGCAAAGATTGGGAGTTAGGAAGGAAGGGGGAGGGAGGGAGGGAGAGAGGGAGAGAGAGAAGGCTGGCCCACTTAGGGGGAAAAGAGAGCCAGATCACCTGCAAAGGGTAGGAGGATATAATCTCTGCTCAGGGCTGGTGGAATGCAATTACACTAAGGGGTTTCTCAGCTCATCCTACTATTTTATAGGCTCTGAGCCCATGCACTTGGCTCTGTACACTGCTGTGTAGGGTGAAACAAGGAAGCCCGACACCCAGCTAAAGAAATGCAGTCTCGGGGTGGGGGGGGGTCCCTCTCTGGTCAGCCTGCTTAGCCAGGGATTCCTGAGCTGGAGTGGCCTCCTGGACACGTTCGTTGCTGCCCTCTGCTGGCCAGAAGCCAGAATTGCAGGCCCCTAACCAGGCTGGATCCCTCCAATCCAAGCTGATGACTTAATTAGTAGAGCGACACCTGCAGCCGCCGGCTCCGTGGATCCCCGGGGAAGGAGGGGAGCGCACCTGCCACGAGCGGAGTGTGGCGCTCATGCCTATGCCAGAATCACAGGCTGCTTAGGCGATTTCGCCTCTGTCAAGGGCACAGTTGTCCCTTCGGAGTCGAGCCAGTGCTCACTGCCTGCAACCTCGCTGAGCAAGGAGGCGGAAGTGGAAATGAGGAGTGGGACCCCTGGAGAGCCAGTCAGCTCCTGGAAAGACAGCCTGCTGCCCTGCGTTGCCTGACAGAGGTGGGCCCAGTGCACAGTAGGCCAGAGTGCACCCTCCTGTCCACTGTGGCTATTCCAACTACCTGTGTCTTCCCATCCGAGCTTCACTGGGCTTCTGGGTAGTGCTATTAAGCCCCAAGAATCCGCTTCCTGGCTTGACAGTCCTGAGGCTTCTGCCCACCCACTGCCTCTAAAGGGCACTAGGGAGCCCCATGTCATACCTACAGCTCCACGTGGGGCCCAGAAGACATTTACCAGAATTGTTCAGACACAGGTGGCTGATTTGCTGAGATAGACCAGGGGACTGTCCACATGAATGGAGGAGAGGAAATGGGGCCTCCATGCCCATGGCTGTGCCGGGTACTAACTTCCCAGTGCAGGGTGGCAGAGTTGCATCTGCAGGACATTTGGATACAAACTCCGTAGCCCCACAGGCCTCCCAACCCCACCCCAGCTGGCCACCTGACCTCTGGGAGCCATCACCAGGCCCTTCTGCTCTGGTCACCTTGGGTACTTGCTTCCCGAAGCCTGGTCAGAGGCCTCTTGGCTGAACACAGGAACGTAAGGGCTCAGTCTGATGTTCCATAAAGGAGACAGGGAAGACCAGTTGGCCACCCCTTCCTTGCCACTTAGCCATGGTCTGGAGGACACTGACCATTTGGGCTCCATCTTTTTCAGCTACAGCACAGACCCAGGCACGGTAGCCTAAGGCACAGCCTTCCTGACTACCCTGCCTCCAGAGACCCATACCTGTCAGCAGTCCTGGAATAGTCTGTCCTGAGGTAGCCTGGGCACACAACACTTCCTGGATGCCCATGGGAAAGGACCTCTGTGTGTCTCCCATCAACTGTCTGGCAGCTGCCTCTGCTCCTTGGGCCACAATGGGAGCCACAGCCACTGACAGTTACCCCTGTCCCATCCAGTACCTGTCTCCACTTCTGCCCCAGAAAGACTGGAAATTCAATGGATGCATTTGGGAGGTGACCCCTCAAAATCCTGAGGGGCCAGAGGGCAATTGGGATAGGAAGAAAGCCACTAGAAGGGTTTTCTTGGCCTGGTGTTGCCACACAGCTGATCTCAGTCCCACTGGGAGAACTGGGGCAACAGTGAGAAGGAACCCAGGGTGTGTGCTGGGACACCCTCCCCCTGTGTGTGCTGGGACACCCTCCCCCTGTGTGTGGCCACCTCAGAGCTCCTGTCCTGGACACGAGGCTTCAGGGATGAATGGAGAGCTAGGTACTGGTAGTGTGTGACCTGAGTGTGAATGTAAAGACTCTCAGGCCTGGATATCCAAGGAGATGAACTCCATCTTGGTCCAGGTGCCCACTCGCCAGCCAATGCTGAGGAAGTGCTGGCCAATCTGCCTTTGCAGCTGCAGAGGTAGCTGGGAGTGAGCCCAGCGGAGAGCCAACCTCACTGAAGACATCTACACGGGCTGAGCTCAAGCATGCTGTCTCTGGGCTTCCCGTCGTCCTAAATGAACTATATATAGTGTGGGCTTGAAACCTGAGTCCTCTCAAGCTCCCTACCAGCCAGAGTTTGAATCTAAATGAGGACAGAGCACGTGAGGGTGACCCCAACCATTAGAGTGGCCCCGGGGGCTCTGAATGAAGCTGTGTGGCCAGGGTAGCCATGGAGTATGTGGCATGGCATAGCAGACCTTGCAGATAACTACCCAGGAAGCCGGTCACGAAACCATCTGATTCTGAGACCAGAAGGTCCCCACTCCCAGAACGTCTTTGAGAGCAGCAGCAGTGTTGGGCTAAGAGGCCACTGCCGGCTTCTGCTGAGGGGGCCTTGCTCCGGTCTGGTGGACAGATGTGGTCTTACAGACTCAACAGGACAGTAAAGGCTTGAAGGTGGGGCCTTGGGTTGCCATGTGAACCCTGAGAATTGTCTACCCCAGCTCTCTTGGGGTTGCCAGCCCAGGGATGGGAAAGGTTGGGATGGAAAGGATGGGGTCCACAGTCCACAGGGGATGGGGGCCCACACAGTCTACAGAGGGTGGGGACCCACACAGTCTACAGGTGATGGGGACTCACAACACACAGTCTACAGGTGATGAAGACCCACTATCTACAGGAGATGGGGGCCCACACAGTCTACAGGTGATGGGGATCTGGGGACCCACACCACACAGTCTACAGGTGATGGGGACCTGGGGACCCACACCACACAGTCTACAGGAGATGGGGGCCCACACAGTCTACAGGAGATGGGGGCCCACACAGTCTACAGGAGATGGGGCCCACACAGTCTACAGGAGATGGGGGCCCACACAGTCTACAGGAGATGGGGGCCCACACAGTCTACAGGAGATGGGGACCCACACAGTCTACAGGAGACGGGGGCCCACACAGTCTACAGGATGCCTTACGGCACAGTTGTCTCCTCAGCAGGCAGACGAGGCAGCACAGACCGACAGCCAGCAGCTCCACTCTTCGGACCCCACAGAGAAGCAGCAGCCCAAACGGCTACATGTCTCCAACATCCCCTTCCGGTTCAGGGACCCGGACCTGCGGCAAATGTTCGGGGTGAGTGTGTGCACCCCTGCTTCTCTGCCCCCACCCCGTCATTACAGAGAGGCTGCTCCAGGAGGAGGTGGGATCCTTGGATTCTTCTCATCTGAGTCCAGCCATCTCTCACTCTAACCGGATGGCAGAGCACAAGACAGGCTCCCCAAGCTTAGGGTAGGGGTTTGGTGAAGGCTGCCTCTTAAACTTCGTATGATCACCTGACTCTGCCAGAAATCTTCCCACCTCTTCATGCAACCCGTTTCCAGGAGCCAGAGAGTCCCCCTGGGCCCCAGCAGCCATTTGGGGACCAAGGCATCTAAAGAGACAGCCCAGCCTCCTAGCCTTATACAGCTGCAGCCTCTCCAGTGTGTCTGGGGGACAAGGCTCCCCTCTTCCAGGCTTATGTCCAGGCAACCCAGGGGAAGGGAAACTTGCAGATATAATCGATTGGCACCACCAGGCAGCTGTTCCCTTCCCAGGTCCTCCGGGGTGGCCCTAGATTTCACCCTGCTGGGCTCCAGACAGGGCAGTATCCTCACAACCTCATGCCAGTCTGCCCTGGAGGCTCGCCTTGGACATGAGTGCCAAGTGCTGGCCTCCGTGGGGGGGTGGGGCCGCCATGGAGAAGACGGCTGGGGGTGGGGGGCATATGGGACAGTTTCCTGGCTACAAGGACCATGTAGCCTGCCTCTGTTCTTCTCTCTGTCTCCACCCTCGCCTCAGCTCCCCTGTCTGCCTATCCAGCACCTGCTCCCTTTCTACCACACACCTGTCAACTCCGGCAGCTCAGCCCCAACTGGCGACTCAGCCCCGCGCACCGCTCAGCCCCGCCCACGATTCAGCTCAGCCCCGCCCACGATTCAGCTCAGCCCCGCCCACGATTCAGCCCAGCCCGCAGCTCCACCCCAGCTGGTGACTCAGCCCCGCCCACGGCTCAGCCCCGCCCTCGGCTCAGCCCCAGCCTGCGGCTCAGACCTTCTCGCACTGCTGGGACATGTAGGGCATTGCGGGTGCCACTGTGCAGCCCTGTTGTGACCCTAGAATTGCATTCCGATCTTGGGGTGGGTCTCACTGGATCCGTGGACAGACACGATTCAGAACCATCAGATGACGAGGTTATGACGAGGTTACTGAGCCCCCTTGATCCTAGGCCTCAGGGGACTGTGAATTCTGAGCCTGGGCCCCTAAAGTTAACCACCTGACACCATAGACAATCACTCACTCACACACACACCCGCTGCCTGAACCTGCTCACAGGGTTCCTAACAGACAAGTAGAAACCAAGCATCATGTTTCTGGGTCCTTATGAAATGAAGTAAAGGGTCCCTCTCTCAGAACCTGCAGATAGGGCCCTATAGCTACCTGGCCCCCTGGCCCCTGGCCCCCTGGCCCCTGGCTCCCTGACCCCCTGACCCTGGCCCCCTAGCCCTCTGGCTCCTGGCTCCCTGACCCCCTGACCCTGGCCCCCCAGCCCCCTGGCCCCCTGGCCCCCTGGCCCCCTGGCTCCCTGACACCCTGCCCCTGGTCCCCTGGCTCCCTGCCCCTGGTCCCCTGCCCCTGGCCCCCTGGCCCCCTGGCCCTGGTCCCCTGCCCCTGGCCCCCTGGCCCTAGTCCCCTGCCCCTGGCCCCCTGGCCCCCTGGCCCTGGCCCCCTGACTCCCCTAACCCCTCCCCCTGGCTCCCTGGCTCCCTGGCCCCTGGCCCCCTGGCCCCCTAGTTCTCTGACCCCCTGCCCCTGGCTCCCTGGCCCCCTGGCTCCCCTGACCCCTCCCCCTGGCTCTCTGGTCCCCTGGCCCTGGCTCCCTGGCCCCCTGGCCCCTTGCCACTGGCCCCCTGGCTCCCCTCACCCCTCCCCCTGGCTCTCTGGCCCCCTGGCCCTGGCTCCCTGGCCCCCTGGCCCCTTGCCACTGGCCCCCTGGCTCCCCTGACCCCTCCCCCTGGCTCTCTGGCCCCCTGGCCCTGGCTCCCTGGCCCCCTGGCCCCTTGCCACTGGCCCCCTGGCTCCCCTGACCCCTCCCCCTGGCTCCCTGGCCCCCTGCCCCTGGTTCCCTGGTCCCCTGGCTTCCTGCCCTCCCCCCCCCCACCTTCTTGTCCTGTCTCAGGGATGTAAAGGTGAGGGGAACCCCATCAGTCGCCGGCCCAGGAGGCTGTGGGCTAAGGACCTCACTGGTGTTGCTTGGAGATGTGTGCCACAGGTTCATGGTCTCACACACCGCTGAGGGAGACAGGGCTGACCACAAAGACTCCAGGCTAGCTGTAGAGCTGGAAGGGGTCCTGGCTGGCAGGGCATCCTGTACCAACACACAAGCCTTTTCCACAGCGCAGGGACAAACAGTACTGGTCCCAGGAGTCATCAGTTTAAAGATCTACCCCCACCCCAAGACCTATCATCCCTGGTACCTGGATCTATCCCCCAACCCAAGACCTACCACCCCTGGTCCCTTCTCTCTAACACCTTCCCTGCCAACCCCCACCCTCGTCCCCAACTCAGAGGGGCCAGAAGGTCCCTTATTCCAGCCAAAGGTTCTGCTCTGTCATCCAGCTGCTGTTTCGGGGGCCCCTCTCGACACATCCATTCTGGAAAAGGCCTCTTGGTAACGGAGGATGGCACTAATGCCTTGGGCATCCGTCCCAGCTGTGGCCACGGCCCAAGCGGATCCCAGTGCTATGACACATGTTCCTTGAAGAAGACAACGCCTCCAGAGGAAGAAGGGCGGGCGCCACCCCCCCCCCCCCCCCCCCCGTCCTCCCCAGACCTGAGCCTGGTGGCATCGCCAGGGTGGGATGGGCGGGGCCTCCGTAACCCCTTTCTCTGTCTCCACCCCCTCCTCTCTGTCTCCGCAGCAATTCGGGAAAATCTTAGACGTGGAAATCATTTTTAACGAGCGGGGCTCCAAGGTGGGTGCCGTACAGAGGCCGCCACCATTACAGCGCGCCGGCTGTAGGTCCCGCCAGGCTAACGTGTGAAATGTGCGTTTCCTTCCTGGAGAGCTTCGCGCCCGCTCGCCCGCCCGCCCGCCCGCCCGAGGACCCCTGAGCCACACGGGTGCTTGTACTCCCTGCTCTTCTGCCCCCCGCCCCCAGCTGTCTGTCGTTGCTGCCAGGCTGCTTCTCCTCTTTTGAGCTGCCAGGACCTCCTGCTTGCATCCCAGAGTCTCCCCCCACCCCCGCTCCCAGCCCTGGGCCTGGGCCCCCAAGCCCACCCAACCACTCACCCCTAGAGCCTGGAGGCTTGCAGGAGGGGCTGCAGAGTCGGTAGACCGGGAGGGCACCCAGCAAAGATAAGCTCTGGTCCCCTCTCCAGGAAGGCCCCCACACACACCCTGGGCCCCCAGAGCAAAGGGGGGAGCCATTCCGCATGGAGCCCAGCCTCAGCTTCTCACTCCAAGGTGGGGTTACAGTGGCAAGCATGGCCCCTGGCCAGGTTAGCATCTCTTTGGCTTGTGCTCATGGGAGGTGTCAGAAAGGGTGAGCTCAGGCTGGGCTCAGGCCGGGCAACCAGCTTGCCCTCCTGGGGCCACCACCCCCACCCCAGCACGGCCTCCTAGTGCTGGCACCAAGACAGACTTCTGACACTGGGGGCTCTCCTTCACTCACCTGACTTGCCCCTCTCTCTCCCTCCCTCTCCCCCTCCCCACTCCTCTCCTCCCCTTTTCTCATCTGTCTTCTGTCTGTGCTCCTCTGCTCACAGGGTTTTGGGTTTGTAACTTTTGAAACTAGCTCAGATGCTGACCGAGCCCGGGAGAAGCTGAACGGGACGATCGTAGAGGGACGGAAAATTGAGGTGCTCAGATAAGTGTGGGGCGCAGCAGGGCAGGGAGGTCCTGGACAGCATGCCTCACCCCTGGGCCCCCACCAGCCTGGTGGCTGCTGCCCAGGCTGCAAAGAGCCCAACAGGGGCCTCCAACTGGAGGAGGGCTACCCTGAGGCTGATGTCCCAACCGTCAGCTTTTGGCTGAGCCTGGCACCTGGCACCCTGGCCAGTGGGAGCTTGAGGCCTCCCTGAGGTCTCTGTCCTTCTGTCTTTTCTTCCTGGAAGAAGCCATCCCTACCCACACACAGGGGCCCCAGAAAACATGGGAGCCCTTGTGGTCTCGGGGCTACAGACAGCCCTGCCTGTCCCTGACAAAGGGCCCTCTCCTCGCCCTCGTTGCATAGAACCAGAAGTGGTAGCGGATGGCCAAGGGCTGGCAGCTAACAGAGAGGCCACCTAGACACCCCATTTCTGCCCCTTCCCTCTTTGTTGGTTCCTCGGCGTGGCTTTGGGGTCCAGCACGGGGCTCCCCCAGCAGTCTGAAGCAGAAGGGACGACAACTAAGGAGAGCCTAGAACTGCAGAAGCTGAAGGGATTCCGACCTCCCTGACCCGGCCCAGTGCCCGGTGTCTGAGGGGCCACTGCCCAGGCCTCAGGCTCACGCCGGAAGGTGTGGGGAGGCGTGTGGCCCGACTTCTTCCCCAGGCACTGCCTGATCCATTCCGGCCTCCCTCACTTGCATATGGGCTACCTCTGCTGTTGCCCCTCCCCCAGGCAGTCTGCCTAGGCCTTACCTGTCTGGGAAAAGGGTTCTCTGGGTTCTGTCTTTCTAATGCTTCCCTCACCCACCTTGTCCCCCAGGGGTCCCTCCAGAAAGTTTCATGCTACAGAGAGAGGTCAGAGACGCAGCCCTAGGAAAGGAGAGGCTCGTCCCTGGCGGTGGGAGGAGCCATCCTGCGCACACAGCTAGGGGGGCCCTGGCAATTACCTGGAAGAGATATCGTGGAGCAGGCTAGAGCTGTCCCCAAGGGCTCAGCTTGCCAGCTGTGTTGGGCTCTGCTTATTGATTCATGAAAAGCACCACTCAGAGTCCTGGGCCCAGCTAGACAGCAGCCTAGGAGCCTCCGCAGCCTTCCCCCCCAAAGGCCACACCCCAAGGGTAAAACCAGGGTGGCTGAGGACCTGCAATGAAGCCAACACACTCACTCTCTCTCTCTCTGTCTCTGGACAGGTCAATAATGCCACGGCCCGGGTCATGACCAATAAGAAACCTGGAAACCCATATGCCAATGGTGAGAACCAAAGACTCCCAGCATGCTTCAGGGCCTAGGGCAGAGACTTGGGGAAACTGAGGCAACCAAAAGCCAGCCTTCCTGGATGCTAAACCATCTTCCTCACCTGGTATCCTTCCTATCAGAGGAGTGGTCAGCCGAGGCAGACAGCTGGGGTCACCATCCCTACATCAGAGTCCCTGAGCTTTCCAAATGTCCACAGCTCCCAGAGGCCACATAGACAGGCAGTGGGTGCCTCTCTGGGAGACTAGAGTTGGATCTAGAGGACTCTACGGTCTGGTGTGCTGTCCTCATTCACAGCGCACAGACACGGGACAGGCAAGGAAGGGCCAGGGACCTCAGTCAAGCATCTAGACCTTCCTGAACCCCAATCTTTTCATCTGAAAAAATGGGGATATAAGGGACTAGGGAGGTAGCTCAGCTGGTACCAAGCCCTGGCTCCACCCCCAGCATCACAAAACACCTATCATCCCAACACTTGCAAAGTAGAGACAGGAGAATCAGAAGTTCAAGGCCAGCTCGGGCTACATAAAGCCCTGCATCCACTGCCTAGGGCTGGGGAGTGGCGTCCCTAAGGGCCACGCATGGCTCAGGACACAGGTGTCAGCATTAAGTAAGCGAGATGCTGGTGATGAAAGGAGCATGCCCACTGGACTTGGAAAGTGTCGGCTACACCACTGGACTCCCAGGTTGCCTACGGTGAGAGTGAACTACACGGCCGTGTGTGTACCCATTGGGCTGCCAGAGCTGCTGGCTGGCTCCATAGAGACTCTCAGAGGTTGCCAGGGAGGGGCCTGCCCTGAAGGTAGCTGGCTGTGTACAGGGGTCTTTTCTGCTCTTGGGGCCCTACCAGGGAGCAATTTCTCTAGTTGGAGGTGGGGTACCACCCATAGACAGCACAGTGACCAGCCTCTGCCTGGGGGCAGGAAGGACGACATCACAGTGCCCCGGTCTTCAGCGATGGGCCATGTGCAGAGCTGGGTGCCCGCTACTGCAGAAAGCCTGCGTCAGGGCGGTGGGCAGAGCTGGCACACATCAGACAGCATTCAGGTGTCAGATCGTGGGTGATGCGGCGTGTCGGTCAGGCTTCTGTCGCTGTGATAAACACCAGTGACCAGAAGCAACTTGAGGAAGAAAGGGTTTGTCTGGCTCACACATCCAGATCACGGCCCATCTCTGAGGGAGCCGAGGCAGGAACCGAGAGGCGGGAACGGAAGCGGGCACCATGGGGGGGCACTGCTTACTGGCTGGCTCACCCAGCCGGCTTTCTGTGCCTAGTGTAACACTACTCACGTGGGGGACATTTCCACATGGATCCTTAATCAAGAAAATGTCCCACAGGCTTGCCTACAGGCTAGGGTGGAGGGCTCGTTTTTCTCCACCGAGGTTCCCTCTTCCCAGGTGACTCCAGCTCATGTCAAATTGGGGGGGAAAAAAACCCCACTAACCAACACAGATGGGGACTCTGGCAGGCTCCAGCTGGGGACTGGGCATCAGAGACTTCTCCCTGCACTTGCAAGGACTTGATTCTCAAAATTCTGAGAACTTGAAGGTTTCCCGGTTTTACCGGAATCCCCAGTGCACCCTGGCCAACTTCTGAGCTCTCTGGTGCTCAGCACAGATGGTAAACGAAAGGCTCTCTGAGGTGGACAGGATGTGGGGTTTGTGGGGGTGGGGGTGACTAAGGAGTAGACATTATGAGGGAAGCCCTTGGGAGGGCAGAGCTTGTCCAGAGGACCACAACTTGGACATACTTGACCTCATAGCACCCCAGTTAGCCAGCACTCAGCCACCCCATCTCCACCCCCATTAAACTGACAAAGCCTTATTCTTCAAGAGCTGGATAAGGGAACTTGAACTTGGGCCTCAGTCATAGGCTCCTGATTCTGCAGTTTGAGGTAAATGGGCACCATGATGTCCTCCCACTGTAGGAGCCACGGGAATCTGAAACAACTCTCTGGACCCTGGACTAGATCATGGGGGCAGAGCCATGACATCCACTAGAAAGTCTGTCTCCAAGGTCAGCCACACATGCTAAAGAATCGCTGTCTTCAGCCACTGCACACCTGCTCCAGCACCTGGTCCTGCACCTGGTCCTGCACCTGGTGCAGCACCTGCTCTGGCACCTGGTCCTGCACCTGGTCCTGCACCTGGTCCTGCACCTGGTCTAGCACCTGGTCCTGCACCTGGTCTAGCACCTGGTCCTGCAGGGAAGGGACCTGGTTGGCTTCTGTGTATCCACAACATCTACGACACAGTGAGAGCTCCTTCCCACCCCTCACTCAAGACCCTTGAATCACACCACAGGGTAGCACGGGAGAGTTGAATGTGCCGCACAGAACAAATCCAACCTCTGCCAGCTCTGCTCCTTGCTGGCTTCTCAGGGTACTGGTGCTGGCTGGGGTCAGGGAGTGAGAGGCAGGAAGCTCTGCTCGTCCTGCTGTAGGAGAGTTGTGCTTCAGTGCCCCAGCTTACCACTTGCCAGCAAGAATCCCGGGGCTTCAGAGGGACGGCCCTGGGTTCCCTGCGGCATGGCCAGGAGAGGCATTGACTGGCTCGTGAGAGCTTTAATGTTAAGTACTCTAAAGGTCATCGTTGGGAGGGTTGGGCTCCCCACTGCAGGAGACAAGCCCGCCAGGTTTTTCCAGGTGCCCTACTTACAGTGGACACAGACAGTCTTGCTGGTGGGTCCTCAGACTGTCTCTGTTAACCTGCAGTGTTCAACTGAGGCAGAGCCAGCAGGCAAGTAGACATTCCCAGACAGAGCTGACAAGTCAGGGTGCCCAGGGCCCCTGAAACAGGGTGCACCCAGAAGGAGCCTAGGGAGTGGGGGACCCAGACTAGCCCCGGGGCTCCATTAGGATCCATCCTAGAAGATGAGATCTTGCGGTAGATTTCATCGGATTTTTTTCCTGCTAACCTTGGCTGTGTGGAAGATTGCAGAATCCTGGCCAGCTTAGACACAAGGTGGGGCACTAGTGGGCCGAGGGCGGGAAACACTTGGTCTCCTGGGAGTGGGCGGAGAGTGGGTGCTCCACTCACCACGTGTCCGCCTGCCCTCCTGCAGGGCTGTGAGAACCGGGTCAGGAACACCCGTGTGCAATCGCCACAGTCCGTTGCCGCCCGCCCACCAGCTGGCCGGTGACTCAGGTCTTCTCTGTCCCTCCTCGCCATGCATTCAGTGAGAACTGCACAGATGGGACCGAGTGAAAGAGGAGGGTGGGCCAGTCCTTCACCACCCACCATCTGACTAGTAGCCCACGCCAATCCGGCTGCCTTCTACCTCTGGAGGCCCCGGAGAACCGAGACTTTGCTCCCGAGTCCCAGTGGGAAAAGAGGAGTGCCCACCTGCGGGAAGGGAGACGTGGGGGTGCAGAGTTCATCTGGAGTCCCAAGGAGAAGCCAGGAACCCCATCTGGCTTCCAAGAACAGATGTGAATCCAGCTCTTACACACACACACACACAACCAGTCTATGTCTCAGAACATAAAATGGGATGTTGTGGCACCTGCCCAGTGCGTAGTGAGAACCTTAGGAGTTAACAGTATTTATGGCACACTCCGAGGACCTGGGACCGTTAACCATGATTCTTCTTCTTTTAACATTTTATTTAGGTGTGTGCATATGCACATGCATACGCAGGTGTGTGCATGCTCATGTGTGATTGTGTGTGTGTGCATGTGTGTGTGTACAAGCATGTGTGAATGTACAGTGTGGGGGGGTGTTCATGTGTGTGTGTGTGTGCGTGTGGGTGTGGGTGTGTGTGTGTACAAGCATGTCATAGCATGTATGAAGAACAGAGAACAACTTGCAAGAGTTGGTTCTTTCCTGCGCTGTGAAGGCCCAGGGTTTTGAACTGAAGTTTAACAGCGAGCACTTTTACGCACTGAGCCATCTTGCTGACCCTGTCATTTTTCCTCCCTTTGATCCGATGGCCTTCCTCCCCATCTTCCCCAGCAACCCTACAGAGGGACTAGAGAGGTCAGAGGGCAGAACCCATCACTCAGGGAAGGGAGCCCAGATGCCTCTGAGCAGCAGGAGGTGAAGAACGCCCCCTAGAGTGACTCTGTTGTCCCAGCTGTGGATACAGATGTTTTCAACTTGTGTCTCTCCTTTCCACTGTACCCCAAGCTTCTGACACCCAGGAAAAGGGTACCCAGGAGAAAGCTGGGGAGGTCACAATGCAGGGAGAACCCAGGTGACAGGCTAGAGTGGGGATGCCTGCTGTTCCTCCAGTACCAAGTGTGGAAAGGGACCCAGGTCGACGTCCCACCTTCTCTGCCCATCCCTGGACAGGGCTGTGCCCTTCGCAGAGGCCCGGCGTTAAAGTATCCCTGCCGGCCTAGCTACTTACTGCCTTTGGAGGTCCCGGGCATATGGAGAGGTGGCTATGGGCTGGGAGAGCTGGTGACTGTGTTCTCTCTGTTCTAGGCTGGAAGCTAAACCCTGTGGTAGGGGCAGTCTACGGGCCTGAATTCTATGCAGGTAAAGGCAGGGCACTGGTAGGTGGGATGGACTGAGGCAGGGCAAGAGGGGCTGTAGCCTCGGCCCTCACTTCACTTGTCCTCTCCCACTCTCTCGTGCCCTCCCCTGCAGTGACCAGTTTCCCGTACCCCACCACGGGCACCGCCGTCGCCTACCGGGGTGCACACCTGCGGGGCCGGGGCCGTGCTGTGTATAATACGTTTCGGGCTGCACCACCTCCGCCCCCCATTCCGACTTACGGAGCGTGAGTACCTGGACGGGGAGGATGAAGGAAGGCCAGGGGGCATGGGAGGCAGCCCTTCCAGAACCGTGGGGCAGGACAGAATGAGGACCCCCAGAGCCCAGCACCGTAACTGCCTGCATCGCCCGTACCTCAACCACAGGGACTCCTCAGGGCTCACTGGCCTCTGGGTGGTCATTTAGCACCAGCACGCCATCTGAATGTGAGACGGAGCATGTGTCAGCCCTTGGGTCAGCCTTCTGGGAGTCCTCTCTGGTCTCTTTCCTGGGGCCCTGCCCTCTACTGTGGAAGGGGGGCAGCTGCCTGCAGGAGAAGTGGGGATATAGCAGGACTGGGCTGAGGGGCCCCTGGGTTTGGGGAGAACGGAGCTGACCAGCAAGGGTGTTACTCTATTGTTATACCAAACAGGGCACTGGAGCAAACGCTTGTTAAAATGCCAGTCCCGTGGGCGGGGCTGGCGCCCTGCCCCCTCCCTCCTCAGCAGACAGCGGAGCCGGCCTACCCCACCTCTCCAGCGTTCCCACCACTCTCTTGTCCGTTTGCTTCCAGGGTCGTGTATCAGGATGGATTTTATGGTGCTGAGATTTATGTAAGTGTAGCCCTGGGGAGGGAAGGGTGCATTCTGCGTCTCTGTCTCCCCTCCAGCCGCGTTCCTCCTGCCCTCTGGACTCAGGGTATGGCACACACAGACCAGGGTCTGCAGGGATGCCAGCGCATTCAGATCTGGGTGATCCTTACCCAACATGGCTGATGGCTGTCCCAGTAGTACTGTGAGCCTAGCCCCATGTGGCAGGGGTTGTATGAGGGACACTGAGTGTCCCTCTCCCATTCCTAATCATGCTAAAATCAGCACCCAAGGGCACCCTTGCCTGGTGTGGAGGCCCTGAGAGAGACCAGAGATAGGCCCCTGGTGCCCATTCTCTCTGGGTAAGGTCCTGCGCCTCCCTCTCCCTTTGAGCCTGTGCTCTTTGCTTTCTGCGGCTCCGAACCCTACCACACAATGAACCTGGCTGTGCCTTGGCCCTGGGAAGCTTCTCATTATTAACTGCACACTTGTCTAAAGCTAAGGTATACCTGAAATCTGTACCAATCTCATCTAGGCCTCCAATCCTTCTGGTGTCCAGGACTGTGTCCAGAGTCATCAGTTTCTTATGACTGTCAGCATTAAGTACTGGCTGGTCTGTTGGTGGGTCTGTGTGGCACTGTGTGCCAGGACCGGCATGCAGCCAGAGATACAGTGTGGTGCACAGTAGTGTGCACTGAAATTACAAATGACTGTGTCGAGGGAGGGAGGGAAGAAGGGAGGGAGGGAGGAAGGAAGGAAGGAGGAAAGGAGGAAGGAAGGAAGGAAGGAAGGAAGGAAGGAAGGAAGGAAGGAAGGAAGGAAGGAGAGGAAGGAGAGGCAACCCTGCCTCATCTTGGACAGTGTGGTCCTCAGACCTCCATCAGACCACAGACCGGGTTCCCAGACCAGGACCACCCAGGCATACCAGGCCAAGTTGGGGGTGGGGGGAAGTTGGGCACAGGAGTCCTGAGAAGGTCTACAGCCCCTCCTAAGGCCGGGCCCTGCCGGGTCTGTGTCCACCTCAGTTTCTCTGCTCTTCCTAACCCGAGTGAGCCCCTCTAAGTCTCTGTGCCATCTCTCCTCCCTGCAGGGAGGCTATGCAGCTTACAGATACGCTCAGCCCACAGCCGCCGCCGCCGCAGCCTACAGTGACAGGTGAGCTGGGAACAGCAGGCTGCACTGGGGGCATGATGGGCTCTCTGGAGGGTGGGTCACCCACCACTCAGGACATGTGGGTGCCTGTCTGGTGAGTGCAGGGTCTGGAAGGCTAACAAATCCAGATCGAGCACAGAGATCCATGAGCCAGCGAGCCCCTAACTGGCCACTCCCTTCTATCTGGTGTAGCAGATGTAACACCTGATTCTCAGCCCAGGGGTCTAGCAGCTCCTGGCTCTCAAGACCCCTTACAAGCAGGGCAACTGGGAGCCTCCATCTGGCCTCGGAAACAGCTGTGGTCCAGTTTGTGCTACCTGGGAGCACCCAGCCTTCCCTCTGCCCAGCTATGAGCATGCCCAGAGAGAAGGCTGTTGGGCTTGCTTGCTCTTCAGGGACCAGTCCTCTTTGGAGACTGAGCCCAGTGGCTCTTCCCTCAGACTCTTGGCCTGCTAGCTTCAGCGTTCCCGTCTGGGCTGTTAGTAGATCTGCCTGCAGAAGGCTGTGTGTGCACTGTGGCCCAGGGACCGCCCGGCCCCTCCAGCAGCCAGAGGCCCCTCCAACCCATGCCTTCCTCGTGGTCTGATGCCCCGCTATCCCAAATGTCCATGGCATGCAGGGTGCAGTGACCCAGCCCCGCCCTCTAAGACTCTGTCACAGCACAAATTAGGTGAGCAGAGGTCAACTGGGACAGAGTGCCACCTCCTGAGTCCTGATGTTCCTGGTCCCCACCACCATCTCTCGCTTCTCTCAAACCCTCTCCCCAGCTCTCAGTTCTAGTTCTTGCTGGGGACAGAGTCAAACAAACTGGCTAAGAACTCTACTCCCTCCCCGTGTCACCCAGCAGGACACACTGCCCACCTACGGAAGGGACAGACTGAAGTTCCAGAAACTTCCTTCCAAACAAGAAGGCAGGCAGCTTAGAGGGTCTCGTGGCAGACGGAGGGGCATTGTGGGAAGGGTGCTGGTCTGGGAAGGCTGGCCAGCCGTTGCCTATTTCAGCTGCTCTCTCTTGCCTCCCCTGCCCCCACTCTTCCCTAGTTACGGCAGAGTCTATGCAGCCGCCGATCCCTACCATCACACCATCGGCCCCACGGCAACCTACAGCATCGGAACCATGGTAAGGACCACTGCCAGTCATGAGGAAGCCATCCATCCTGTGATGGGGTGTGTGGGCACGGCTGCAGGGGCAGGCTGAGACCTCCCACAGTGCCTGCTTCTGGAGACTTGGGAAGACCCGTTGAGAGGCAGGGGCTTGACCCAGAGGCAGGTCCAGCCCTTCACAGTGACCGGACCTCTGGAAAGCATCCTATGTTCCAAGCCCAGTGACCACTGTCCTGTCAGAGCCCCTCTGTTCCCAAGCCCCTGCACTCTGAGCAGTTGTAACCCATTCCTCCCTGTGAGGTGTCTGAGGTTAGCCCCTCCCTCTCCCAGTCTCACTTGTCAGGGGGCCCAAAGGACAGCAATTCCTTCTCACCCTACTCTCTTCCCAGACTACCCTGAGGCTCCAGGGCTATGGTCCCCAGCAACTTCATGCAAGGCTTCAGGGAGGAGAAGACCCTAGCAGGGGGGCAGGGGAGGGAGTGGGTGGGTCGGTGTGTCTGTGTGCACGTGTATGTGTGTGTGTGTGTGTGTGTGTATGCCCAGATGTCATAGCCCAGCCCTCTGTGCCCCATCTGTGTCCGGCGCACACCCCCTACCTGTGCCGTTACACCCCTAGGGATGTTGATGCATGTTTTTAGCTTGGCATCCAGCATCAAAGATGAAAACATTTGGGGGGCAGGAAAGAGAGAGAAGGCTGAGAGGCAACATGGATTTTTTTTTTTCCTACCTCCCTTGGTTTTGATTATTCCCTTGGAATTTTTGTCTTTGTTGATTTTTAACACGCCCCAGACATCCTGAACAGGCCTGTGGAGGCTCTAGCTAGGAGGGTGCTGCAGCTGTACAGGAAGAGACCCAGGACTGCGGCCTGAAGGCCCGGGCCGACTGTGTGGTTCAGCCTCGGGGCAGCCGCTAGCTAAAGGCTGTGGTGGACTCCGGGTCCCTCTTGTTTACGGCTTCTTTTGGAGACTTTGGAGGCATTCTCTAACTTTTTCCTCCTGTATCTGCTTTCTTCCCATTTCCTGAAAAACCTGGGTTGGGGAGTTCCCCAGAAACCGCTCCGGCAGGACACAGTGCAGGGCCTAGGAGGCCCAGACACAGTGCAGGAGCTGTGACCAGCAGGTGTGCACCTCAGGCTTCAGTGGCTCTGGGCTCAGGAGCCACAGCCTAGGAACCCTGACGGGAGCACCCTGACCAGCCCTGCGGCCATGAGGAGATAGCTCATGCTTAAAGGTGCCTCCACCAGAGGGCATGGTGGACCCAGCTGAAGCCCCAGGAAAAGTGGCCCAGAGACAGTATAAAAGTTAGGGAGGATGGTCCCTGCCAGTCCCAAGACCACCGCCACAGAGGAACGAGCCTCCCTTCCCAGGTTGCCATGACAACCTGAAGCCCATTCTTCCCAAAGAAATACCACTGGGGGAAAAGAAAAGTGGGATTTAGCTCTTTCTTTTTGGTTTTCCTTAATTTTTTTTTCCTTTTTGATTTTTTTCCTCCCAATACCAGAAGATGGTACTGATCAGCTGTTTTTCATCTTTGATGTTGCAGGCTAGCCTCTGCCGAGGAGGGTACAGCCGCTTCACCCCCTACTAGCAAGAGACCCCTCACAGCATTCACAGCACTGCTAATAGCAAACCAAACCCTACAGTCCCAACACCAGGCACCAGGAGGACAGTGCGCCCCTCCCGGTCAGCGACACGCGCCACTGGCCCTCTGCGACTGTAAAGTCCATAGATTTTTTCCTCCAACCAGCTGGTCTCCCCACCCCACCCAGGCTGGTGTGTGTGTCTCTGACCCTGGTTTTCCTGTATGTCTGAACCTTGGTTTCCTATCTTGACGTTGTTGATGTTGTACAAGCCATCTCAGGTACGGTATGCACTCGGCGGGAGCCAGGCCGGGGGGGACAGCGAGGTACCCTGCCAGAGCCACGCCCGTGTCTCAGCGCAGCGCAGGTCCTCCCTCAGAACCACCTCAGCCAGCCCCTGCAGGCCTGGCCACCCCACCCCCACCCCCCGCCGTGTTTGGTGACTGATAGAGGAGCAGCAGGGCCCTAGGCCTAGGCAGTGGGTTTCCCCAGCGGGAGGTGGGCTTCCCTCGCCTTTCCCTAGGAACATCTGGAGTAGCTGCCGTCCCCATCTGGACTCAGCTGAAGTTAATGTTTCTATTAAAGTTTACTGATGGTCTTCCCGTCCAAGTAGCCACAAGCACACTGTTGTGTGTGCTTACTGCTGTGCTCAGCCCCGGCTTGGGGAGTCCTTAGAGAAATGGAATGTCCCTGCCCTAAGGTCACCTGCATTGCCTGTGAACCTGGAGACCCTCCCTGAGCCTGATACCTCCTCAGGCACCTAAAGCCGATGGCTCCGGGTACTTGTCCTTGACCCACAAAGCCATTCCACCCATCCCCAAGACCCAACAAACCTTTGGACAAGGTCTATTCCAGGAGAGGACAGGCCAGGGACACAGCATCGGCTTCCTTCCTCAGGCCTCTCTACAGCCACCAAGCTAGCTTATGTGTGCCTCTGTGGCCTGTGGGGACCCACCTAGCTCCACTGCCCAGAGTCCCAGAAAGGATGCCCGTTGGTACCTGAGGTCAGACTGAGGGCCTGGGAGAACTAGCAGAAGCTGGCCCCTCCACTCTGGGGTTCAGGGCCACAAGATGACCAAAGCCAGAAGTCCCACTAAGCCCTGTTGTGGATAGAGCCCTGCTCCCTCTCCACACATGTTTGCAACTGTTCTCCATCACACCCTGCCTCTCCCTGGCCCCACCATCATCCACCCACAGCCCATCCATTCCTGTAGGGTGGTCTACTTTAGGTCTTGCCTGTGGTGGGGTCCCAGAAGCTGGGGAGCAGATTTAGGGGTGCTGGGTCTTCAGGCTGGACCCAGGACCACAGGCACTGTGGCTCACATGCTCTGAGCACCCCTCAGAAACTGCAAGCCGCCCCTTTCTGTTTCTGTTGTAGTGAAACCTTCCACCGTCTCCTTCTCGGACCATGAAGGGCAAAAACAAAAAAACAAAAAAAATCACAAAACAAAAAACAAAACAAAAAAAAAAAGATGTTAAGATCCAAGCAACAACAACAACAAAAATACCAACCAAACCAAGAGGCATCCAACCAAGTCCAAGTCCACGTCCACGTCTGGCGTACACCCGCACCGAGGGAGCTCGTCCCCCAGGGGGCGCCGGAGAGTGGCCTTGCCTGGCTAGCCGTGCAGTGGGAATGTGGCCAGTGGGCGTGGGGGGGGGGCTCCGGTATCTATCCAGTCTTCCTTTCCCACCCTGCTCCCCAGGTAGGAGGTTCCTAGGGTGGAGCAGGCCCCTAGAAGGAGAGGCCAGCTCTTGGCTATCGCCTGCTGAGGCCTGGAGGGGCTGGGGGCAGTCACAGGCCAGCAGCTTGTCACTCATCCCAGGTCTCCAGCCTGGCCTCATTGAATGTGCAGCCAGTGCAGTTAGATGTCCAACCAGCTGCCCTGGGGTCCAACTCCCAATGCAAAGGGCTGACATGGCTCCAGAACTCTGGAGCACCCCATGCTCCCCTATGTGAGAAAGCTCCCAGCTACAGAGAACAAAGAAAGCCCAGCCAGCTGTGAACTCAGACAGGCGGCCTTGGAGCACAGGATTCGTTTGTAATGGCTGTCTTCCTGAAGAAGGCACCGTGGGCTTGAAGGCCAACCTTAGCTGTCTGCTAGGGCCCAGCCCTCCTTCCTGCTCCTTCTGTAGGCCTCGGTTCTGCTGGGGAGCAGAAGATGACAGATGGGCCAGCCCTGGGCTGCACCTTGAGGTTGGGAGTCAAGGTGCTGTGGGTCTGGAGGGCTACAGTCAGAGCAGGACCCATGGGAGGGGGACGGGGTGGGGAAGGTCTGGGCTGGCCCCGCCACAGGGGAGGCCAGCTGGGCTGCAGCCCCTCTGCTCCCTGGGCAGGTGAAGTAGCAGGAGTCACAGGAAAGCAGCAGGCCCGGCGGACAGTACAGGGAATGGGTAGCGAGAAGCCCCTGGCAAGGCAGGGACAGGTGGAGTAGGGTAACAGCAAAAAATTAACAGAAACCATGGCTCCCGAAGCGGCACCTCTGTCTCATGACACCTCAAAATACGTCACCTCACTTTCTATCCAGCATCAGCCACTGAAGCTATGGAAACGGAACCCTCCTTTTCTATTCCTGTTGTACAGAGCCCCGCGCCTGCCTCCGGCTCTGTCCTCCGTACAGAGCCCCTCGCCTTCTGCTGTTTCGGACCCTTTTCCCGCAGCAGCTCGGACCCCCTCGTCCCGGCCCCTCCCCCAGGACTGCAGCCGAGCCCCAGGCTTCCTTTCTTACCATTCTGTATGCTTCCAAGGTGTGACCATTCAAATTAACAGTATTATTATTAAGATTAATAAAGATTTCTTTCTTCAAACCAGGACGGCTCTTTCTGATTTAGCAGCTCCCGCACAGAAGGGGGTGGGGCACTGGAGGACTGGGGTATGGGACCCCGTCCTGAGATAGGCAGTTTTTCTTCTGCCAGGTGGTAATGGGGGAAACTATAGACCCTCTGAGCAAATAACTGGGATGTTCTTCTTCAGCCCCCTTCTTGAGGTTGGCCCGCTGCAGTCCACCCTAAGACAGGCTAGCGGAGCAGAACTGCCCCGCCCCCATGGCTTCTGCTACAAGTTACACCTAAAGCAGAGGCATGCTGGGCCTTCCACAGCCATGGTGTGGGGAACATAAGAGGAACATAAGAGGAGACGGAGCCATGGGTAGGGAGAGGCCGCTGACGTGTGCATGCCTGAGCTGGGGCCCTACATCTATTTCAAGGTGAACATGCTGCTCTGACATCTTGAGCCCCGACTTCTGAAAGAGGTCGCAGAACAGCAGGACAATGGCTAGGAGAACACAAGGGCTGAGACCTGCGAGGGGAGGCGCAGAACGCAAACGGAGAGCTTCGGAGCTGGGGCTGGGAGCCGGATCGCACTGAGACTCGCCTGCTCGTTTTTCACGTTGGATAATTTATTTCCAGGCGATTATATCCACCGGAGGGGCCCAGGCTTAAATGCCGGCAGATTAATTTTCCTGCACCAGAGCCGGTGTTGCTGGAGCCGTGACTGTGCTCCTGGGAAGCAGGGTGGTGCAGCTCTGCCTCACACCGTGCTCGGCTAAGCCCCCTTACTCCTAATTGCTTGCTCACCAGACTGTGAGAAAATAATTGCCACTATAAATTTTTGCTCCTTCTCTGCATAAAATATTTGAAGGGACCAGCACTTTTCGAAAGCAGACTCGGTGCCACAAGGGAAGCAGGGTACCCAGGAATGCTACGTTGCCCTAAAACCAGCCACCTCCCTGCCCCCAACGGACACAGAGCCCCAGCTGCAAATGGAAGAGCCAGGGCTCGGGGCAGACAAACCAGAGGACGGAAGGTCAGCACATCCCAGGTACTTCGCTCCCACGGCAAGGCTGGTGGGGCCAGGCCGGCGTACAGGGGTAGCCTGGGCTCTACCAGGGGCCCTGCCCTGCACCCTGTCCATGTTAGAGCTGGTGGAACCCCTCGGGAGACAGGGCAGAATGCTCCCAGTCTTGGGCTCCAGGTCCTCACACTTCACTCAAGAGGAACAGAGAGAGCAGGGAAGACGGGCGGGGGCAGCCCTTACCCCTCATGCCTGGCACTCAGGGCTCGAGGGTGCCAGCCAGGCTTCTTCCTCAGCGTCCCCCGAGAGGCAGGTGAGCCTTGCCTCCCTCTGGGTGCAGGTCTGCATCCCAGCTGACCTGAAGCGCTGTTGACATCAGGCTGCATGCCTGCTGGGTAACGCCACCAGTGTCTTTCCTGCTTCTCCTGTGCTTCACGCTCAGGCCGCATTAGCGCTCTCTCCTGTGTTCAGAAATGTGACCCTCTGACACAGCTCTGGGGTCCGCCCTGTGGGCCTCATGTTGTAGTACAGGGAGAGGCAGCCAGATGGCCACAGGCTGGCCTACCTTGTACAGGTGGAGGTATGTGCCGGTGCCCGCCTGATGGAGTCCTAGTCCTGGGGGCACCATCCCAGCTGCCCTGTGAGCGCCCGACTCCCACCCCTACCCTGAGGGATGCTGCCTCAGGCTTAGGGGAGCGTCACAAATCCTGGCCCCCCAGGAGCCTTGCTGCCACGGTGAAGTTTGTCTCTGACTGTCACAGCTGCAGGGATAAATGGCCACCATCCCCAACAGAACCATCTTTTCAGCCTAAGTAACAGTCTTTATGGAAACCTCAAATCCTCTTCTTCCACAAGACCTGCATCCCACGGATAGCACTACACAGCAGGATGTGGGTGCTAGGTGAGTTACCTGACACCCACAGGGCAGAGCTTCCTAAGAGCACCTCTGGAGCCTGGGACCTCCTGGGGTCCCGGCTCTGCTCAGCAGTCCCCTCAGTCCTGGGCAGCTGGTCAGGAAGAAGCCTCAAGTCTTGAGGAGAGGGGATCACTGAGGGGCCGAGTACAGCAGGGCCGCCCTGCCCCAATCAGCCTGAGGCACCAGGAAGCCCTCCCTGGGTACGGGCTCCACCAGGAACTCCACACGACAATCCTGCCCAAATCTAGCACCCTCCACTGCCAAGTCCACCACTCGGTACTGGTTGGTAAAAGCCAGGCCCAGGAACACAGGCTTCTCTGTCCCGGAGGCCTCCTCTGCTGCAGAGCTGCTCCCTGTCCGTTCCCAGCAGTGAATCCGGAAGCAGCGGGCTTGGAGCAGGAGGTAGGACCAGTGCAGGGTGCAGCTGAGAAGGAGCCGAGCAGGGAGGCCCTCAGGCCCAGAAACCAGGGGAAGCCAGCGTAGCTGTGATATGGTGACATTCTGTACCCGGGGCAGAGGGGCCAGCAGGCTGTTGGCGTCAACCACCTGGCAGGAGAGAGTTCGCCTGCTGGATGCCCAGGGAGGACATAACTCCTCAGTGCCTCCCTTCACCCTTCCTCCCCAACTCCTCCTCCCCAGGGGCACAGGCACTCTTCCATCCACTCGCTCCTCATTCTTGCGGGCCGGATGCTCCCCCGCCTCCACTCCCCCTCCCGCAGTGTGCCCAGGTGCTCCCTCATGGACCCCTTCTCCCCACAGGCCCCAGCTCCCACATACATACCTGGATCTCTCCAAGACGACAAACGAACTTCTCCTCCTCCCGGCTGCCCAGTGGCCGTGAGAAGCTCACCAAGAGGTCCTGAAGCAGGCACCCGTGCAGGTTCACCTCATAGCAGCTGAAAGGGCACACGGGCTACTCAGAAGCCAGCTGGGCAGAAGGTCCTAGCCACAGCATAGAGGGGAAACGCCCCAGAGAGTACTCCAGGTCACGGGGCCCAGGACTACAGCAGGTTCCTGCGTGAGAGCCCTGGTCTTCGACTGCTGCTTCAGGAAACCTGGAGGGTCAAACCAAGGCCTCACCTTCCCCTTGTTTCGTGGTTTCTCGGTGGGAGATCTTACTCCTTAAGTTCCGCCCACATGTGCCCATCGCCTGATGCGACTTGACGGGAGAGGGACTCACCGTTGAATCCAGCCCCCACTGAGCGGCTGGCCACAACGGCCAGCCCATCTGGCCAGCTTGGTAGGGGGCACCCGGAGGGGTCGGGGGCTGTGCCTTGAGCCAGTTTCTGCTGGAAGACATGGGCTTCAGAAAGGAGAACCCCAGAGGAAAACCCAAGAAGGGCAGGATGCCTACCTGGCGATGCAGTGAGGTGGGTGGTCTAGGTAAGACCCCTGGTGGGGCAGTGAGGTGGGCGGTCTAGGTAAGACCCCTGGTGGGACAGGGCCAGGGGAGGTAAGACCCCTGGTGGGGCAGAGGCAGGGTTAGGTAAGACCCCTGGTGGGGCAGGGGCAGGGTAGGTAAGACCCCTGGTGGGGCAGGGGCAGGGTAGATAAGACCCTTGGTGGGGCAGGGGTGGGGTTAGGTAAGACGCCTGGTGGGGCAGGGGCAGGGGAGGTAAGACCCCTGTTGGGGCAGGGGTGGGGTTAGGTAAGACCCCTGGTGGGGCAGGGGCAGGGTAGGTAAGACCCCTGGTGGGACAGGGGCAGGGTAGGTAAGACCCCTGGTGGGGCAGGGGTGGGGTTAGGTAAGACCACTGGTGGGGCAGGGGCAGGGGAGGTAAGACCCCTGGTAGGGCAGGGGCAGGGGAGGTAAGACCCCTGGTGGGGCAGGGGCAGGGGAGGTAAGACCCCTGGTGGGGCAGGGGCAGGGGAGGTAAGACCCCTGGTGGGCAGACACTTGGGCACCATAAGGAAGGACTTTGGAGAACACGTGGGATGTGTCTGGGACTAGCCAGACTCACTCATCCTGGCTTCTACCAACTTGCCATCTCCACAACCCAGTGATAGGCCCATCGCAGTGTGCTGGCCAGGAGACCTGTATCCACCCGGCCCGGAAGACCCTGCTGCTTAGCAGGGTCACAGAGGAGAGCTTGGTCTTAGTAAGTTCTATGTGCAGGTAATGACCACAAGCCACAGATTCTACCCAAGGTGGGAGCTGCCCATCCAGCCCTGCCCATAGCAGCCCCACCCATAGCCGCTCCACCCAGAGCCAGGGCCTTCCCCACTTCCATGAAGTCACCCAGCCTCTTACCATTCAGCACGGATATGCCACCCACGTGGCAGCTTCTGGCATCCCCTGTTGTGAGCTCCAAAGCCACCTGGACGTCCGTCGAGCCTTCAAACTTGTACACCATGGACAGGAAAACCTTGGGTGGCACTGGGATCTGCAGGGAGAACAATCTGCAGGAGAGAAACCTCATGAGAGGTGGAGGAGGGTCTGCAGAGCCTCCACTAGTCCCTCCCTGCCTGGCACAGGAGCTGGGTAGTGAAGGTCCCCGCCTGGCCCTGCTGTGGCTAGGGATGGCCTTCTCCATGGCCATTCTGCTATAGACTGGAAGGCCCTGGTTCTAATTTCCTCCCAGGTGCCATCGAAGGCCACACGCTGGGAAGAACAACTCTGCAAGACCCACTGCGTGACCCACTGCGCTCAGCTGCAGAGGCACCGTGTGACCTGTGTGACCATCTGAGCTGTTCCCGCTCGGCTCCTGCGGGCCCTCTGACTGAGCTGTGGATGCGGAGGACAGAAGCCAGAGACCCACACACCTCAGCCATCACTCACCCACCTCACAGCCACACTGTCGACCTCAGGCGGGATCAGGCCCCGCAGCAGCAGAGAGCTGCCTCCGTGCCAAGCATCTGCCAGGCAGCAGTGGGTCTTCACCCAGCCTCGACCGCCTCCAGCCAGTCTCTGTTCACCGAAGAGGGGTTGGGTCTCCTGGGCGCTAGGGTGGTACCAGGGCCCCACCGACTGCTCCTGAAGAGGGAGACGGAGTGAGAAATGGGACTGGGGCCTCCTCTGCAGGGGCAAACGGCAGGATTGCATGAGGGAGGGGAAGACAGGAAGGCACACGTGCACTCCTGCTCACGCCCTTCAGCTCCCTCCTGCCCACCCCAGCCAGAGCCCAGACACAGAGAAGCCCGCTCCCCGACCCTGTCAGCACCCATGGCCCATGCACCTTGCCATAGCAGACTCTTCGAGTCCCCAGGCCCAGGCAGAAAGAGGTGACAAAAGGCAGGGAGCAGATGCTGTGTGTAGGCAGGAAGCGCTCCAGCAGCTGCCAGAACCTGACAGGGACACGAGGAGTCGGGGTGAGGGGCCGCTCCACATCCCTGCAGCCCCGTGTGGAGCTGGGGTTGCTGAGAGGGGCCATCCGGGGAGACTGCAGCACCGGCTGGGGCAGGCCAGATGTCACCTACAGGAAGTGGGTCTGTCCCTCTGCTCCCTCCTGCCTGACTGGTCTACAGAGTCCTCCAGGGAGCTGCCAGGTGGCCACTGTGTCCTCATTCAATCCCCCTCACCCTCCAGTCTCCACCCCACTGGAGAGGATCACTCAGTGAGCCCTGAGCCGCCAGGCGTCCACGGCAGCAGAGACCCATCTCCTGCCAGCCCATGCAAAGCCCAGGGGACTCACTTGTCCTGGTTCTGAAAGAAGTCGTTCTTCTCCAGACACTCATACACCCAGCCCGGGGCAAACAGCGCCGCCGAGAAACCGTGCTTACGGATCAGCTCCAGGGACTGGGGAAACAGAAACCCGGGGGATGCTGCGCGTCTGGACCAGAGTCCAGACAGGCTTTCTGGGTGCCAGCTCGGGGGAAGGATCTCTCAGGGCCAGACAGGAAAAGCTCTCCCTCACAACTCCAAGCACAGGGTCTTGGGCGCCAACCCTGTTGTCCTACAAGCTAGAGGAGGGTGTTAGAGAGAGGCAGCTGGAGGAAAGCGTGGGGGGCTCAACCCTGAAGGTGATGTCTTGGTGGACAGCAGGGAGGTGTGAGCTCACTGCAACTCTCTACACCTCCTCTCCTCTCATCTCAGACACCTCCTACCCTACTAGAATCACAGAGGGTAGGGAATCTGCAGCCACTGAGTTGTGTAAGGTCACTGGGCTGAGTTTCAACTGTCAACCTGACACAAAGAGAGCTCACTGAGGGATGGTCTGCATTGGGTTAGCCTGCGGGCGTGTCTGGGTATGGCACTGCCTTACCGATTGGTGTAAGACCTAGCCCATTGCAGGCAGTGCCGTTCCCTAGGCAGGAAGGTCCTGAACAGTATATAAGAGGAGAAAGCTGGGTGTGGTGACCTTTAACCCCAGGAGGTAGAGATAGGGAGATCCAGGTGAGCCTGATCTACACAGCAGGCTCCAGGACAGCCAAGACTACATAAAGACCGTCTCTCTGTGGTGTGGAAGAGAAGAGAGCTAGCTGAGAACTGAGAGTCAGCAGCATTCACTTCACTCCCCTGGGTCTTGCCCGACGTGGCAGCTGCCCTGGCTTCCTTACACCGACGACTGCAGCCCGGAACTGGGGTTAAACCCGTGTCTCCGGCTGCGTTCTGCACTTGGGTTTTATCACAGCAACAGAAACGAAACTAGGGCACTGGGTCCAACCACTCGTTTACAACCTCCCTCGTGACCGAGAGCCCTGCACCCAGGGGAGAGGCAGGGCTGACAGGAGCTGAGCCTGCTGCTCACTTTCCTCCCTGCCGAGGTGACTTGCTCACACAAGCAGGTCCCACACAAGTCGCCTCTGTCCCTGCAGCCCCTGCACGCTCCCTGTGTCTACTGAGGAGCATGAACGGTCACCGCAACAGGCTCCCATAGCGTGTGACCCAGGAGGGAAGTCGGGGCCCGCGGGAGATGGAACGAGAGTGGAGACAGGGTCCTCTGGGCCGTTCATGCTCGTGAAACGTGAAAGCATCTGACTGGGAAGCGGCTGGAAGAGGCACACTTAAATCTCAGGGCAGTCCACAGGAGTCCTGGTGCCTGGGTCTCGCATCTCAGGGAACAGCTGAGGTTCCGATGAGAATGGAGGCAGCCAAGAAAGAGGCTGCAGAGTACGCAGACCAGCAGCCCCGGGGCAAGGGCCACCACCCACCTTGTCAGTATCGAAACGGCCCCCGACCACGTCGCTCCGAGCAAACACATCCACACCCACGTACACGTCGGCCAGGCGCTCCCCGGCCTGCGCCACCATCCGCTGCAGGTGTTCTTCCCGCCAGTTATAGTTGGTGAAGAAGCCATCGCAGGCATCAAAGAAGACCCTGAGAGGTGGCAAGGACCAGCTGAGGCCAGGCCCAGCTGGCCGGGGTACCCATCTGCCGTCAGCCTCCCCGATGCTCAGGGCCAGACATCACCGTGGACTGGGCTGTCCGTGACCAGAGTCTGCGGCATCCAGCCCTGTGGGTGCCGATCACACGCGCTCCCTCCTCCCCACAGCTGCCCACACGGGGTGCTCACTTGTTCTGTTCATTGAGCTCATCCTGCCACTTGAGCTGCCCGCTCTGCACCGCACCACGCTGTCATACCACAGCACCAGCCCTCCCGGGACCTGCTGATGCAACTGCGTGGTCAGGTACTGGAGAAACCGAGGCATGTTTCCCACGGCAGCCGACTGCAAGAGAGGACAGGAGATCAGACCCTTGCGAGGCTGGGAGTGTTGTTCATGAGAAAGGACCCAGGATGGAAGAGAAGGGAGGCCCCAGGAGCCAACTTCACCAGAAATGCCCCTTGTCCCACAGCCAGCAGGAGGACCTAGCCCAGATCTCAGGAAAGCAATGGCAGGTCAGTGGCCACAGAAGCCCAAAGCAGGCACGGGAGAAAGCGAGTGGCCACACTGAGAAGGGAGGCAAGGAGAGCCCAGCCAAGGGGCCCATGAGACAGCTGGGCTCTTCGCTCCCTGCAGAGACGGTCCCATCTGGGATGTGAAAAGAGGGTCTTGTTGCCATGGGCTGGGGCCTGAGCCTGGGGCAAGAGGGGTCCAGCAAAGGGGTGGAGGTAAAGCGAGGAGCTGGGTCAGGGGAGGCAACCAAAAGGAGCTGCGAAGCAACGGGTGAGGGAGGGCGGCGCCAGGGCGCTGCTGCAGCACTCACGCTCAGAGAGTTCTCGATGTTGATGAGCCAGCCGTCGAAACGGAAGAACTGGGCGAGCTGGACCAGCCGATCGGCCACCACCTGGTAGGAGCATGCGTCCCCGGCCAGGAAGGCTTCACAGAGCCGGCCTCCCTCCAGCCACTCTGTGATAAAGGTCCCTGGGAGACGGGAGATAGGAACAGCTCACAGATGGCTCTCCTCCGACCCCGGGCGTGGCCAAGTGCGCTTCCTAGACGTCCCCACTATAGGAAAATGCAGACATTCTACCAGCGGTACTCTGGGATGTGGGTACAGAGGATACAGGACCAAGCCGCAGAGGCACGAGTCTGACCCAGTGGTTGGCAACCTATGGCCTCGGGCCAGGCCCAGCCACTACCCGTGTACATAGCGCTCTCCCAGAACGCAGCGTGGCCCCTCTGCCTGCCCGCCCTCTGCAGCTGCCCACGTGCTAAAAACACACCCACCTGGTCCTCTCAGGAAAACGTGCGGACACCCACTCTACCCCGTGGACACAGCTATCCGCTCGACCAGAGCATTACCCGACGGGCGCACTGAACCTTGGCTCTCACCCAGCACGCAGACCCCATGCCTGTGGGCAGCGTTGGTCCAGCACACCGGGGGGATGGTGACCGTGTGATGGCTGAAGTACACGAAGATGTCGATGTATTGCCAGTGGTAGAAGGAATATGGGTTCTGTGCTCCGGAGCCCTGGATGAACCTGGTGGAGGCAGAACGGGACACAGGGATGGCCGGCGGTCAGAGGAGCTTTGAGTTAGAGGTCATTGGCTCTGACTGAGAGCTCACTGGGTGAGGCCCTGTGCAGGTACAACCTGAGGCTGTGAAGGGCGGCCAGGACTAGGAGAGAAGTCAGTCAGGAAAATGCGTGACCCACATGTTCCAGCCCCAGAACTGATTTAAAAATAAAAAAGTTTTAAAATCCAGGTCTGGTGGCTTGGGCTTGGAATCTCGGGGGTGGGGGATGGGAAGGTGGAGAGTCACTGAGTGGCCAGCCTGGCCTACTTGGTGAGCTCCAAGCCAATGAAGAAGCACTTCTCCAAAGCAAGGCGGACGGTATCAGGAACAGTAGCCAAGGCTGTCCCCGGGCCTCCACATGCACTCACACGCACACCTGTTGACCAAACACTCGAGAGGCTGAGGCAGGGGGATCGGAGTTGGAATCCAGCCGGGCAAGGTGAGTTCTATACCAGACTGAACTACATAACAAGATCTAATCTCAAAAGTCCCTGTGGGTTTGGGGAGGCAAGCTCTTTCTCCAGCCCAGGAATCAGTACAGGCCCCAGATCTGCACAGACAGCGCTCTGGCCTCTGGGAGCAGATGGAGGACGAGGATGCAGAAAGGCTTCCTACAGGTCCTGTGTCTGGCTTCTGCTCCGCGAGCAGGGTCAGCAGTGCGCGCAGGGCTGTCTCCCTGTGCCTGCAGGTTGGCCACACGCCTGGCTGGGCAGTTGGCTCTGACTCAGTTTCCCATCAATCACCCTGCCCAAGACTATTCTGTAGCTGTCCAGTTGTCACTCTAGCTAGCCTGTGCATAGCTGGGAGAATGAGGGGAGAGACCTGAACCGAGACAGAGCTTAGGGGAAACGCAACAAACACAGGAAATGAGGAGAGGGGCTGCTGGGCCCGGAGGCCTGGAGACACAAGAGGCAATTCTCTACAGGGCAGCTCAGGGATACCAGCTGCCTATGCAGCTAAGACGGACACTAGCTCACCCAACTCCATCGTACCACACGAAACTTAACCTTGAACTGGGTTCCTCTCCCACAGATGTCAGAGGCCCATCTTCCCATCCTGGGATGGCCAGCAATGAGCGGGTGCTGTGTCGGGCACCTCACCTGTCCTCCAGGTACCCGCCCATCATGTCGTGACACAGCAGGGTCCGGGGCCTGGGGCTGCTCAGCGGGGGCTGGCGACTCTCTAGAGGCTCCAGGGCTACGTTGAAGCCGTCCTCCATGAGGGGTGTCCAGGCCAGCAGCTCCTCCAGGGATGACAAGTAAAAGCTGATTGGCCTGGTGGTGTCCTGGTCATAATATCTAGCTGGTCCATGGAGGGAAGTAATGAGGATAAAAATCGGGATTGGAGCAGACACCTTGACCCACAGAGGAGAGTGGGGCTACGGTGGCCAGGAGGGGACATCAGTGGGAGCCTCAGGCATCTCACCTGGTAAAGGATCCGGAGTGAAACTGACCACATCTCGAATGACTGCTTCCTCCTCCTGTTCCTCTTTGATCCTAGAAAAGAGTGGGTTTTTAAAAGATTTTGTTTGTATTTTTTCGAGACAGAGTTTCTCTGTGTAACTCTGGCTGTCCCGGAACTCACTCTGTAGACCAGGCTAGCCTCAAAATCACAGAGATCTGCCCACCTCTGCCTCCCGAGTGCTGGGATTAACCGCTCGCACCACCGCCCCGCTTGTTCTGGTTTTTGATACAGGGTCTTACGTAGGCCAGGCCAGTCAGGAACTAGCGAAGGGTGACACTGAACTTCCTTCTCTTTCACCTCCCAAGTGCTGGGGCTACAGGGGTAATCTCATTTTCTGTGTTGGCGACTGAACCTAGGGCTTTGAGCATGTTAGGTGAGCTACATTCTCAACCCCAAGAAGGTAAATAACAGTTGGAAGCATACAGCTAGGTATCACTGGACATGGCTTACGAAATATATACACCACCGGGGCACACGTGGAACCAGAACTCAGGAGCTGGGGTTTGTCTTGTTTCTTAGCAACCAGGGCCTGCTTCTGCTTGGACAGATGCCAATAACAGCCCACACCTGAGTGAAACACCTTCTCCACCCAACAGGCAAATCACTCACAGAAGACCCCAAGACAGACGCTTCCTAGGGCCACAGGTGTCTGTGGCATTCAAGTACTAGTAAAATTGAAGGCCCTTAGAGGGCAGGACCCAGCTTGGCCTCCTGCCCACACACAGGCCATGAAACACACACTGGGCCTCGCTGTTCACCAATGGATAATACAAGGAAAACTACTTTAGCTTCATGAAGTTGCAAAGTCTGTGCACACCACCATCAGGAAGCGTTCATTTGTTATTATGTATTAAAGTATCATTCAAGAGTAGTGAGAAGCCACTATGGTAGCCATTTAGGGACCACAGGCACCTACGCTGGAACTCTCTACACCTCCCAGGTCAGGGGGCCATCAACAGTGCATAGCCCTTTACCTCCAGAGACTTGAGCTCCCTCCATAGGGGTCAGCTGTCAACCACACCGACCCAGAGTCTCCCAATTAGACCGAGGAGCCCTTGGAACTGCTGGCATAGCCAGACAGCAGCAGGTTAAATGGAAATGTCACCTTGGTCTTGTGGTGCTGGGGAGCAAACTCGGAACTTCCCACATCCCAGGCAAGGGCTCTGCCATGAATCTATCCCAAGACCTTCCGTTTTTGAGACACAGCCTCATTAAAACACCCTCTCAAGTAGCTGGAGTTACAGGCTCCAGTTATCGAGCCACGCAAAACACCCCCTTTCAAATTTCATTCCCAAACTCTTCCCCTCCAGATGCCCCCTCTCCGGATGCGTGAACCCAGAGCGATCCTGCATGCTCCTGTCCACCTTTGTAATTCCTGAAAATCCCTCCAGTAAGAAGGAAAGGACCCTTTACGGATTCCTTCTTCGCAGCCATACCTTTCCCAGCAGCCAGCAGCCACCCTGTAGTCTGAGTGGCCCATCTGTTTCACCGCTGTGGGTTTAAAAACACAGCGGGACATGCCAAGTCTGCGCTGATAACTTTCCCGGCATCCTGCTGACCCTCAGAGGGGTACTACTCCCAAGGGAACAAACCCCTGGGCCAGAAGGGCATGTCTCCTGCCTTTGCCCACTCTGATCCTCCCACGTGGATAGCCACCTGCTCAGTTATCATCCTAACAGAAAGCCATGCGTGTTCGGAATTGCCTCATCTATCTAGGGCCAAAGGAAAGAACGGCAGCCGCGGCGCTAGCCTTCCAGGAAGGGGCCCGGTGGGCTGACACAGGGTCCACCGTGGGTCAGGGACGAGGGCGCTGCTCGCTTGCTCGGGTGGCTCGTCTGCGGCCGGAGATAAAGGCTGGAGGGACGAAGGGATGGAGGGAGCCCACCGCGAGCAGGCACAGGGTCGCACCGTGCAGGGACAGGCAGCATGGCCACCCCGGCCCAAACCCGGAGCTCAGCCCAGCCGTGCGCACCTCCGCCGCCCCGGCCTCCGCTCTGGCTGGTCCTGCGACAGCTTCTCCGGGGTCTCGGGGCCCCGCTGCCGCGCAGCCCCCCGAGTCAGCACCGACGGTGGCTCCATGATAGGCCGAGCCCGCTGGCCGCTAGGGCCGCTAGGCTCCCCGCTCCAACAGCCAATCGCAGGCCTGGGTCTGCCCCTGCCGTGCTCTCAGCCAATGGAGGGTGCGCAGCGCTGCAGTTGGCTCGGGCCGAGTTCCGGCTGGGACAGGACTCTGCAGGCGGAGGGCGTGGAGCCGGAGTTAAATACCCGGAGTTCGGGGGCGGGGCCTCACCGGGGGCGGGGCCTCGTCGGGGGCGGGGTCTGGGAGAAATGGGAGCAGCGTGGATCCCAAGATCCAAAAAGCTCTCGTGTGATCCACCGTTAGCTCCAAAGATCTCTTTCCAGTAAACTGAGGTACGGCCCAGACAGATGAAGCCGTCTGCCAGAGACCACCAAGTCGGTACATGGTAGCGATGAACCCTGGAACTTGGCCACACAGACCGGGCTAGGTGGCCCTGGAGCTTCCCTGGATCCGTCTACGCCTCCTCCCATCTCCAAATGCTGGGGTTACAAGCACATGCCACCATGCTTAGCTTTATTTTTTTCATTGAAATATAATTACACCATTTCCTGCTCCCTTTCCTCCCTCCGACCCTTCCTGTGTACCACCTGCCATCGATCTCTCTCAGACTCATGATTTGTATTTCTCTGATTGCTGCCCTACATATATAAGCACAACCTGTGCAGTCCCTGTAATGTTACCCTGCGTGTACATGTCTTCAGTGTTGGCCATTTGGTATAGGACAATCAACTGGAGGGGGTCTTCCCCGGGGAAGACCATTTCTCCCATGGTCAGCGGTTGCCTCTAGTTACATGTCTGGCATTGAGGCCGTGTTAATGTACTGGTGCTTCAGTGCTGAGGTCAGGTTTAGGCGACCTCATGGTTGATGAGACTTCATGGATGTAACTTCTCTGTCATTTCCAGGAGACACAACTACACTTGAGGTCTAATCAACAAAAGGGAAACCATGTCTGGCACTGGAAACCCTAGCCAAACGTGGGCTAGCGACATCATGCATCTTGGAGCAGAATCTACAATCCACACGTTGCTAAGGCCGTACAATGCCCGGCTTTTTAACCCAGGTCCTGGACATCGAATTTCTGGTCCTCAGACTTCACTGACCAAGCCAACTCTAGCTCCAGTGATGAGATTTTAATTCAGTTCTGCTAACCTCCGTGGAGAGTAATTTTCAGAACATGATAAACGATAAAACTGTGGTTTCCATTCATATATCAACAAGGGCTGACGATTGTCTTTTCTCACCAAGAAGGAAAGGGGTGTTATAGAACCAGCTTAAGGTGGGGCTTGAAAGAGCCTCAGCCAGGCGGTGCTGCACACACCTTTAACCCCAGCCCTGACTGTTGCAAGAGTTTATTTTTAGCTATATTTAAATGATTGTTTTGTGAACTGTTGGGGGAAGGGCTGCCTAGGCCTTGGCATTTGTGCTGTCTGCAGGTGTTGGCTTCATGTAAAAGATGTTTGATTGCTCATGATCAGCACGTGCTATCAATAGAATACCTGATGAGCTTAGGTATCAATAAAAACCCCTGAGATGAGATGCTTGGGGTTCCACTGTCCAGGCTGGTGCTTGCCGTAACAGTGGTTCCCTCTGCTGAGGTCTGGCAGGGGTCCACTTATGAATATGCATCTTCTTTGTGAGCTGCCACAATAGCATACAATGACACTTGGGAGGCGGAGGCAGGCAGATCTCTGAGTTCCAGGCCGGCCTGGTCTACAGAGCGAGTTCTAGGACAGCCAGGGCTACACAGAGAAGCCCTGTCTCGAAAAACAAAAAGCAAAACAAAACAGAAGTCTCAGCTACAATGGGAAATCTAGGAACTAAAAGGCAGGTGGAAAGGAGACCTTCTGAGTCTGTCCCGGACAGCTTAGAAGTAGCGTGGTCAGCGTGGTGGGCATGGGTGGTTTTCTCCTGAACACCTTTTCCCACTCCCAAGCCTGTGTTCTGCAGGAAATCAACGCCCTCGAATATGCAGGGCCCGGAAAGCAGCACGGGTTAGAGAGGGCACTTCCGCAGCGCACGGAAGAGATTCACAGTAAACTTGACGGTCCGTGTTCTGAGTCGTGGCCGTGCCAGAGGATGAGGAGGTGGCTTCCCCTCCCTGAGCCCAGCGCCCCTCTGCAGCTTGCAGCTTCTGGCCCCTCTGTGGCTTGCCCAAGCCACGCTAGCTGGGCCTCTTTATGACTGTTTGCAGGCTTTGAGCTTTATGAGGGCCCAAGCGTCCATAAACTCCAAGGGCGGGGACAGCGACTAAGGTGGTTGACAATGGGCCCTGGTTCTACTGCTGGCCAGCCAGTCGGATAGGCAAGAAGAGGTACTGGGAAGCAGGATACAGAGCGCCACGGGAAAGAGTTAGCAGGACCCTCTTCCCACTGACCCCTGGGGTGGGGGGTGTTTCTGTGTGGGGCTGAGACATAGAGAAAGTAGCAGGTCACCAGCTTGTGTCCCCAAGCCCAGACATCGAACGTGAAGCCTTGAGGAAAGAAAACAGCTGTCTTGTAAGCTCTATGGAGGCTAGTTCCCCCCAACAGCCCCCACCAACCACGTCTGTCCTCTAGTACAGAGTACCAGACTGGACTCAGTCCTGAGACCTGAGCAACAAGGGCAGTTACACGTGGGAGAGAAGTGGTTGGACTCTCAGGTTAGGGTCCGGTGACGCCCCCCCACTCCTTGTAAGGGGCCATGATAACAGACCAGCCTTGGGAAGGTCTCGAGAGCCAGGGGTCAGCTCCTCTGACTTAGATGGCAAAGGTTGTGTCACACCCAGAGATCAGCATTCGACAACATGGCCTGTTTCTTGTCTCCTCCCTCTCAGCCCCCCATAATGCTCCAAAGACCAGAAGCAAGAAAAAAAGCAGTGAGAGCTAGTGGTTAGTGCCAGGGTGAGAGGCCAGAGGTCTGCAGCTTTGGCTGGGCATACAGAAGCAAACGGTTGTGCCCCTTGCTTCTCTTTGCCTGCTTCCTGCTGCAGCCAGGCATAAAGCTGTGGCGGTAGGAACGTTGACAGCCATCTGAGACCATGAGGGGGAAAGCGGCCCGGATCTTTGATAGAACAGACACAGTATCATGGCCCTTTCCATGCAGGTTCCCAGGATAAAAGCTGTTTGTAAGCAGCAGGGCCCCTGTGTCTGTGAGCTGAATCTAAGATGATTATAAAGAAGTTTCCGGAAGGAAGCTGCATTTTATAGGCTGATTGACTGATTAGAACGTCCTTGATTGTTGAGAGGCTTGAACGCTGCAGGTCCAGGGTCTAATCATAAATTCTCTGGACTATCTTAACCCCTGGAATAGCCACTGTCTTCCTTCCTGTGACCCAATGTCCTGTGACTATTAACTAAATCATTTGGAATGTCCACCGGCCCCAGAGCAGAATGTCGCCAGATAGTATCTGTGACCTACAGCAGAGATTTCCCCACTGGGCCAAACCGCCTGCCTGATGTCTCCGACGTTACATTCAAAAAGCATCTTCATCTGTGACTTTCTGTCTGTTACTGCAAAAACTCTACGAGACGTGAAATTGGGGGTGACCTGAGTTTGTCCTCAGCCTGTGATCACTCATATTTGGCTCCCGAAATAACTATCTTTTATCCCCGTTGAGGTGAGGGCTGTTGTTTACATCAAGGCTAACTGTAGCTGACCCTTGACTCATCCTGATAAACACAGTCAGTTGAAAATAATGTGAGCAGGGAATACATGTCGAGGGCCGAGGAGGGGGCCGGGTGGGTGAAGTGCTTGCTGGGAAGGTGGGATGATGGAGTGTGGATCCCGTGGCTCCCCAGTGCTCTGTGAAAGGGCGAGCTGCTGGCGAGTGGTCGTACAGCGTCCTGGGGCTCGCTGGCCAGCCAGTCTCCACAGCCATGTTCAGTGAGAAACCTTATCTGGAAATGTACATGGAGGGGCTGGAGGGACGGCTCAGCAGGGAAGAGCACTTGCTGCTCCTCCAGAGGACCCGAGTTCGGTTCCCAGCACCCACATTGGGGCGGCTCAGAACTGCTTACAATTCTAGCTCCATGGGATCCAACGCCCTCTTCCGGTCTTCCAGGCACCTACACACATGTGGTTGTGTTGTTTAAAAAGTCATAAAATGGGCATGATAGAAAACGACACCTAAGGTCAACTTCTAGCTCTCTCTCTCTCTCTCTCTCTCACACGCACACGCACAGAGGCCACAGTTTAAGCCGCCTTTACTGCTGATTTTTACAGCGCCGTGGCCCAGCTGGCGGTCTGCAGCTGGACTATGTGTGTGACCTAGCGCAGAGCCCGTTTGATAATAGTCAGGTATCTCCTGAAACCCGGCTGACCGAATACAGGGAGTGGAAGGCAGAAAGGCCCTGTGTACACTTTGCACTACGTCTGTTGCGTGGAGATCTTCTGTGTGGAGATCTGAGAAACCTCAGAATGCCCACCGTCCTTGCAAGGCTGTGGGATTTTTCCCCTGGTTTGAACTGGTTGTTTTGTTTGTTTGTGGCAACATCTTATTAACTCATCCTTTCTCATTGTATTCCTTCTGCAACAGATCCCTCGTCCCTCCATTCACATAGCTGCCCCAGAACAACTGAAGCACGAGCAAAGAACCCTTCCAACTGCTGGTCTGCCTACGGTTTTCCTGGGCATGCAGCATGTGTCCTGCCCAGTGAGGGAAGCTGGGCTGGCCTGGGGCTCCTGCTGCCCGGCCCAGCTTCCCGCCCGCTGAAGGCTGTGTCTAGGGACCTGCTCAGCAGCCTGCGCAGTCAGGGGTTGACGGCTCCTGGCACACTGCAGACTACAGGCCTTCACCTAAGCCACCTGGTCCGTCTTCCACGGTGAGAGGACACCAGTTGGGATGCCCGTCTTTGCCTCCCGTGCCCCGTGTTTTTGTAATCACACAGACGGTTTTGAAATGAACATCACGGGAGCCTGACCTTGGGGAACGGGGTCCTCGTGATAGCGCCACATCGTCACTGCAGGTAACGGCTGTATCTCGAAGGGGCGGAGTTCCACAGAGCTGATGACAATCCACCTGTGCCAACGTAATGAGCAAGGTCTCTGCTGTGACCCTCAACAGAAAGTGCGCCCCGCCTCCTGGTGTTTATACCAGTCTTTTCCCCACTCTTCTGTCTCCCCGCCCCCACCCCCCAGACCTCTGCTCTGCCAAGCTCTCATCTGCCGCGTAGGACAGAGACCGGTCCATTCGTGATTGGGAAGGAAAGGGTCAGGGTCTTGGACTTATCCCCAGCATCACAGAAGAACCCTGTCGCCCTGACAGATTCATTTGTTGGACGCTGCTTCTTAGCCAGGTGTGTCCTGTCAGGGAGCTGCAGCAAGAGGGAAGTTCCCTCCCTCACGTGCTGGATCTCCTCACTCACCCTCCCCTAGGGACCCCTCGACACTCCACACATCACCAAGCTAGCCGCATCCTGCAGACGTCTTAGAATACGCTACCAGACACTCATACATGCTTAAAACATAACAATATACTTGTCAGACATTGTGTTTTATAAAAATGGTGCCATGTTGTAAAAATTAGCCTGTGGGCTTTGTTGTTGTTAGTTGGTTGGTTGGTTTTTCTAGACAGTATTTCTCTGTTGTAACCCTGGCTGCCCTGGAACTCACTCTGTAGACCAGGCTAGCCTCAAACTCATAGAGATCTGCCTGCCTCCGCCTCCCAAGTGCTGGGATTAAAGGCGTGCTCTGCCACCTGGCTCCTGTGTTTTGTTTTGTTTTTAAGTCAGCCATATATATATATATATATCTTTGGGGGCTGAAGAGATAGCTCAGCAGTTAAGAGCATTTGGTGCTCTCGCAAAGGTCTAAGGTTTGGTCCCAGCACCTACATGGTGGCTCGCAACCATCTGTAGGTCCAGTTCTGGCCCCCAAGGGGACCAAGCACACACACAGCACACACACATAAGATAAATCTAAATTGAGCCATTTGTGTAGCTCTAATTTATCCATTTTCTCTGCTATTTTGTTTGTTTGTTTGTTTGTTTGTGACAGGGTCTTTCCTACATAGGTCTGACAGGTCCTGGAACTCGCTATGTAAGCCAGACTGGCCTTGAACTCACAGAGATCCGCCTGCCTCTGCCTCCTGAGTGCTGGGATTAAAGGCGTGTGACGCCACTATCAGCTTAGCTGCTATTGAACCTACTGTTATTTTAAAAGCTCATAATCTGCTTACAAACCTATGGGTAGACACACAAATAACAAGCTACCCACACTTTCCATTTTCAAGTGCGTGCATGAGTGTGTGTATCTTTGCATGTGCGTGCATGTGTGTGTGTGAGGGGTGTGCATCCTGTGGAGACCCCGAGATTGATGTCAGGAATCATCCTCAATTGCTTTCCAACTTATTCATCGAGCCAGGGTCTCTCAGTCAAACCCAGAGCTCACCAATATGGCCAGTCTTGCTAGCCAGCTTGCTCTGAGGAGTCCTCGTCTCTGTCTCCCAGTGACAGGCAGGCAGCCATGCCCACCCTGCGTCCCTGTGAGTTCTGCAGATCTGAGCTGCAGCCCTCATTTGCTGAACCGACTCCTCAGCCCTGATCGTTTGGCTCTGAGACAGTCTCACCATGTCTGCACAGGCTGGCCTGGATCTCCTGGCCTCAGGTGACCCTCCATCCCCGTCTCTGAGTAGCTGGGGATACGGTGCGTGTCATTGTGCCGGCACTGTTACTTTTAAAAGGTTAAGATGAATACTTTCTTGAAAAGCTTCCTGGCACACGCACTTTTTCTCTTTATGTAAAGAGTTGCAGATGGTGGCACAGGCGCGCTCTCTCAGGTGTTTTAAATATGCTCTCACACATACCCATGCCATGGCACACCGTGGAGGTGCAGAGGATGACTGTTTTGCAGTCAGTTCTTTCCTTCCACCATGCTGACTCAGCGTCCGCGGCTGCTGCACCGTGAGCTCTCGCTAGCTGAAGCACTGGCTTCCAGCCCAGGCCGTCTCCGCCGCCCATCTTGGGAAGGCGGGGATTACAGACGTGTGCCCCAGCATCTGGCTTCTTAGTGGATTCTAGGGATTCAAAATCAAGTCATCCAGCTTGTGCAGCGTGACGATCTGCTTTCGTTCCAACGTAATACAACCTAGAATCTCCTGGGAAGACGGTCCTGGGAAGGACTGTCTACTTTGGGTTGGTGGGTGGGCTTGTCTGGGGAGGATTGTGTACCCAATAGCTACTGTGGGAGCTCAGCAAGAAAGACAAGGAGACATTTTCATAGATACAAACCTGCCAGAACTCAGCAGAAGGGAACTGCCTGTCATGGCAAGCGCCATGCTGGACAACGGAACCACGATCATCTGATCTCAGGTGTTTTTATTGATTAAAAAAAAAGAGCTCCTCAGATGTATTGATACAAAAACTCATCCAAAGGCCTATCTGCCTACTGAAGGAAACTTGTAGGTTAGCCTCATCCCACAATCCTTTAGCAGCCCAACTATGTCATCTTTATTGTGGGGGGAGCTCAAAGCCCGAGAGGAGTGCTCTCTCCTTGTTGCCTGAGACTGTGAGAGAGAGACTACAAGAATCTCTCCATAGCAACTTTGCTCTTCATCACAATGTCTCTGCCAGAGAGCAGTGAGCAGGTGCAGGTCATGAGGAAGCAAACATCTGAATCACAGATTTACATCAAGCCAACACCTGCAGATAGAAGCAGACTGCCTAGGCTTAAGCAAGCCCTTCCCCCAACAAGGAACAAAACAATTGTTTTAAAGTTACATGACCATGACTAGAAATGAACTTCCCCAACAGGATCGTCTTAAGTTCATTGACATGGGAAGACCAGTCCACTGTGGGCAGCATAATTCCCTAGGCAGGGGCTCCCGAAGTGTATATGATCAGAGAAATGGACCTGAGCACAGGTAAACAAGCAATGGTGTCGTTCATTTTTCTCTGCTCTTGACTGTGGACTAGCTGCAAGGTCCTGCCTTGATGTACCCACAGTGATGGACTGCAGCCTGGAACCGTCGGCCCTTTCGCCCAGGTTGCCTTTTCCTCAGAGCATTTTATCGTAGCCGCAGAAATGAAACCAGGACACTCAGCAACCATCTTTACCCACTGAGCCGCCTGCCTAGCCCACATTTTCATTCTGTTCTTGTTTGATTTTTCCTTTCTTTTTTTGAGACAATGTCTCACTGCACACTCTAGCTGACCTGGAACTCGCCACGGCAACCAGGCTACCCTTGAACTCAGAGAGCTGTCTCCCTCTGACCCTTGAGTGCTGGAATCTCAAAGATATGCACCACCAAACACAGCTCACGTTTCCTGCCTGAACACGACCAAACTGTCATCCACAGGCTCGGCCACGGACTCCCCCTCAGCTTGGGATCCGTGTGCCCTTCCCCACGGCCTCTTAGTCACCGATACCAGGCTTGCTCTCCACTCCCCAGACCGGTAGACGGGTGGACGCCGAGTGCAACTGTTGGTTTGGAATCACATTGCACTGCCCAGCACCTGGCAGCTCCTCCAATCCCAGGAAGTTCTTTCCCCTCTGTGGGAGGAGCCTGCTGCACTGTGTGGATACTGACGTGCCTCCTGCAGACGTGAAAGAGCACAGATGTGTGCTGCTCGTCTCGGCTCTCCACACAGCCCACAGTGCGGGCTGTGATGTCTCCACGCTGTCTCCTGCTCAGCAGGGCTGTCCCTCCCTCAAGGTCATCACCGGACACCTCTTCAGGGCCTTGGGGGAGGCGGGTCTCTGACATCCATCTTCCCTTGTTTAAGGACTTCAGATCTTACTCTTTCTTGCTGAGCCAATTTTTTTTTTTTTTTTTACTCAATGTTTTCCTTGAAAAGTGTCCATTTCATCAAGGTTTTCGGATGTGGGGTATTAAGTTGCTCCTGGTCCTATTCTTGAATCTCTTGATTTAAAAAGAAAAAGGCGCCCTAGCCCTGTGCACGCTCTCTGCTCCTGTGTCTGCGTCTTTTTTTTCCCTGATGCTTTTTGTGGGCTAACCCCCCACCCATGTTATGAACCTGGAAGAAAAAAAAAAAAGCAAATACAAAATACAATACAAAAATATAAAACACACAAAAAAATAATACAGAAAAAGGAAAGGAGAAAAGAGAGAGAGAGAGAGAGTCTCTTTTGTTTGTTTTCTGCTTCTCTAATCTCTGCCTTTATTGTCTTGCCTGCTGTTTTCTTTGGGTTTGTTTTGTTGTTCTTCCTCTGATTTCAAAAGTGGGAAGTTTGCCCTGTTTTTAAACGGCTCTGGTTTCGGGGTGAATGTGGCACAGAGGGCTTGCTCTGCTTTTGTTTTCTCGTTGTTGTTTTTTTTTTGTTTTTGAAAAATAGAGATCCTCTGTCACCCAGTGACCTGGAACTCACAACGTAGCACAGGCTGGCCTTGAAATGGGAGCCAATCTTCCTGTCTCAGAATCCTCACAGCTGGGACAACAGACCCCCAGCCCCACGCCCCGCCAGACACAGGTGTTCACGGGTGGGGTGCCATTTCAATCTCATTACGTTCTAAGTCCGTGTCGTTTCTACTTCTAGTTTCTACCTAACTTATCAAAAAGTCTTTGGTGGGCTGGAGAGCCGGCTGCTCTTCCAGAGGACACTGGTTCGGTCCCAGCACCTACACGGCGCCTCACAACCATCTGCAACTCCAGAGATCCCACTTCTCTTCTGACCTCTGTCGACTGTTCCAGGGGATTGAACCCCTCCCACGGGCTCCCAAATGCAAATGGTGCACATGCATATGCTCAGACGCATAAGCACAAAATAATTTTGTTCAGTTCCCTAACTGGGGCTAGTAAGATGGCTCTTACTTGCTACCGCCAAGCCCAGCAACCTGAGTTTGATCCCCACAAAATCACACCATGGTAGAGAAAGAAAACCAACTCCCCAAGTTCTCCTTTGACCTCTATACATATTGAAACACACATGCTCGGGCGGCACACACACACCTTAAATAGACAGATAGATAGACAGATAGATAGATAGATAGATAGATAGATAGATAGATAGATAGATAAGTAGAGTAATAAAGTCCTTAATTTTACTACAATAGGCCACATCACCTATTTCTGGTACAATTCATACTTACATTTTTTTTCTACTTGTACTTCCTACCCCAAAGTCTTGATCGTGTGGGGCCACCCGACCTTAGTTATTCCTAAATGTGGTAGTACACCAGTGTGGCAGCTCACAAAGGAAGACACAGAAGCATATTCATAGGTGCAAACCCTGTCAGACTTCAGCAGAGGGAAACACCATCCTGGCCAGCGCCATACTGAACAGTGGAACCCTGAGCGTCTGAGCTCAGGTGTTTTTATTGATATGGAACTCCTCAGGTGTTCTACTGACAGCACGTGCAGACCAGGAGCAATCAAACATCCCGCACATAAATCCAACACCTGAAGACAATATAGAACACCAAGGCCTAAGCAGCCCTTTTCCCAACTGTACACAAAACAATTATTTTATACATAGCTAAAAATAAACTTCCACAACACCTAAATGGTCTTTTTTAATATTACACTTGTGTGTATATATATGTGTCTGCATGTGTGTATGTGTCTGTGTGTGTGCGTGCGTGTGTGTGTGTGTGTGTCTGTGTACATGTGTCTGTGTGGTGTGTGTGTGTGTCTGTGTACATGTGTCTGTGTGCATGTGTCTGTGTGGTGTGTGTGTGTGTCTGTGTACATGTGTCTGTGTGCCTGTGTGTGTGTGCGTGTATGCGTGTATGTATGTGGTATGTGTGTCTGTGTGTGTGTGTCTGTCTGTGTACATGTGTTTGTGTTGTGTGTGTGTGTCTGTGTACATGTGTCTGTGTGCATGTGTGTGTGTGTGTCTGTGTGTGTGTGTGTTCAGGCACAAATGTTAAGGAGTCAGAGAACAGCTTGCTGGAGTTGGTCCTCATCTCTCTTAGCGGCAAACACCTTTACCCGCTGAGCCATCTGGCCAGCCCCCAAGAGTTTTCATTTTGCCTTTAACCTTCTCTGGAGTTACAAGTTTTCTCTATTTGTTACTGTTACTGTCTTATGTTTACCTACTCACCTATTTTTTTCCTGCCATGCTGGAGACAGAGAGGGAACTCATGACCTAGCAAATGCTAAAACAGTCGCTCTGCTCTATCGCAGAGCTACACCCCAGGCCAGCACGAGAGAGGCTGCCTTTTGCCCTCAGCCCTCCCTTTGCAGAGGCGAATGTCCACAGTGCCCACGGCTGTGCCTGGTGCCCTTTTCTGTCCCTTCTGCTCCTTTATTCTTGAGCAAACCCAGAAGTGTCCACATTGTGGCTTTAAAGTAAACGGTGGTATTTAGAAAGGCGTCTACTTCGAGGGTCTCCAAGATTCACGTAACATTTAGAGCCAGGCTTCTACTGGGATCCCTTGAGAATCCATTTGTGTTGTCCTTACACAACTGGATCCCACAGACTGTAGGTGCTTCATTCCACGGGCATGGGGACATGCCATCGCTTGGGTCTGTTGCATCGGGGAACAGTAGCTGCCTGCTGGGGTCCTCCGCGGTGCCAAGCTGAGGCCATAGGGAGTGCACCTTGAACCCGAGGACCTCCATCAGGACCCACACTGTTAGAACGTCCATCGCCAACCTCCTTCCTCCCTTCCTTCACCTTCTCCCCATTCCCACCCTCGTTCACCTCGTGTGCACCTGTCCTGACGCCCAGTTCTCAGAAGGCAAAAGCCAGCACACTGCCCGAACATTTTGGCTTAGAGCGCGGAGATCTCACTTGGCCTCGCTTGCCTCTAAGTGACGCTATGAACACACCCGTGAGGGGCAAGACTCGACCCTTCCGTGCTCTGCATCGTCCCCGGCCCTTCTCTTCCGGCCCCCTGACTCACTTGAGCCAGAGGAAGGTGGCTGACGTGGCTACGGTGTGACCTTTGAGTCCGGATCTCAAAAAACGTCAAAGCTTCTGCTCTTCTGCTCCGAGCGCTGCTCTGCGGTCACACTATGAAGAAATGACCGTGGGACAAAGACAAGGCAGACGGAGAGGCCCGGCCCGCACCCTGGGGCATCTCCGTGCTAACCCTAACCCTAACCCGCGGAAGTCCCAGCCCGAGGCCGCCCGGCGCCCAGCAGCACAGCGGAGCTGGAAGGAACCTGGCCAGCATCGGCCAGTGACATGAGGGTCATCAACAAGCTGTCTCCCTTCAAGCCCCGGCGTTCCGGAGGTGGTTCGTTACCTACCAGTTAAAACCAACCCAGCACCTATTTTTAAATGCTACTTCCCGCCTGCTATTGGTGCAGTGTTTATTTTTATTCAAAAGATTGCATTTATCTGTTTGCAGCGTCTTTGTATCTGCGTGAGCACTGGAGTGCCTCGGGGCTTTTCTGGCGGTCAGAGGACGACTAGCAGGTATCAGTTCTCTTCTTCCGCCGTGTGGGACCCAGGGATTGAACTCAGGTCATCAGGCTTAGCTACAAGCACCTTTACCCACTGAGCCACCTTCCAGCCCTGCTGTAGTGAGTTTCATTCCCTGCATTCATTAACTACCAGCTCCGAGCGTTCCCATGTAAACCGCGTGTCTCCTCGTTGACAGCCACCTAAAAACGGCAGCTTCGTCCTTTCCTTCCCAATCCTCGGGCGTCATTGACTTTTCTTTCCTTAATGATCTATGTCCTTCCTCCAAGCCGACCTCGAAGGGAAGCGTCCTACCGTGACCGGGGTGGTGCTCAGTGGTGGAGCCCTTCTGTAGTTGCACGTCACGGGACGTTAGGCGAGACACGGAGAGAGGCAAGATATGCTCGGGAGACAAATAGTAATTAGGCCCCGGACTTGCAACATTCCAACCCCGGCACGATCACTGAAGTTCTAATTGGTTAGTCAGCCTCGAGGAAGGCTCAGTGGGGGTGGTTCTTTCCAGGAACTTCCCTTCACAGAATAAGCACAATGTGAGGAAATGTCTCTTCAGTCTTTGGATCAGGATGTCTAAGAACTTCCTCATTAAAACATGAGGAGGAAGGTCCCTTTCCCCTTTCTGGAATAGCTTGTTCGAGATCATCGTCATTTTCTGTAACCTCTCAGTAAAACTTATTCACATAACAGTCTGAGCTGGGCCAGAGAGGCAGCTCAGTGGCTAAAGGCGCCTTCTGCTCTTACAGAGAGGACCAGGTTTGGTCCCCAGCACCCACGTGGTAGCTCACAACCCCGCAGCTCCAGTTCCGGGGGATCTGGCGCCCTCTTATGGCACACACGGGTACTGCATGTACATGGTGCACAAACTCACAGGCAAACACACACACGAGGTGAAAATAAAGCTCTTTTTTAAAGATAGTCCGTGCTGAGGAGTTTCTTTTGCAGAAGGCTCTAAATTGCAGTTTGCACTCTAAAGTCTCCCAGATACTTCTTCACCTAACAAATCTCAAGCTTCTGAGGGCTGTCTGTTTCTCATTGACGTGAAGGACTGCTGTTATGTTTATATCCCGTATTGATAGAGTCTGCAATGGTACTTTTTTGGTGATTTTGCTGCTCCATTATTTTACAGGGGTCCGTGGTTCTCTCCGTCTCTGTGTCCTTTCCATGCTCCCAACCCACAAAATCTGTGCGTTCAGTTTTTCAAATGTTGTTTTACATATTGTATGATTAATTCTGCATCCAGTTCATTCTTAGCAAGATGGCCGTTCTTGCAGGCACCCCTGACCAGGTGGAGAGGCCATTTAGCTGTGTGGTCAGGTGTGAGACCAGAGACCACGCGATAAACATAAAATAACAGGACAGTGAGCCGTCTATGGGTCCCTGTAAGAAGGAAGCAGGAGAGGCTGCAGACCAGAGACGCTGCCGCTCTACCAGATGGGAGAGGCAGAGACGGAGGGGAAGGGAAGGAGCGCGGGAGAGGAGACAAGAAGACAGGGTGGGGGAAACAAAGTTAGAAAGGAGAGAAGAGACAGGGAAGGGGAGGGGAGACGAGAGGGAGAGGAGAAGAAAGCTGAGACAGGAGGGGAGGGCTCTGCAGGCCGTGCTGTCTGTTAGGTCCCTGTGCCTTCCCCGGAGCTGTACAGGGCCAGCTTAGAGCGATCACACACAGAGGGGAGCTGGTGATGGCCCCTGGTGCTGGCCTCGGGTTTCTAGTGGTCAGCAGCTGTGGAGTTCAGAGCGAGGAAGAGGAGAACAGGCCTCGCCACAATCACTCCCCGGGAAGGGAAGTCTGAACTAGGCCAGAGGTAAGGGGCGTGGCTGGGCTGCAAACTGCTTAGGTCTGAGCCCCAGATGGTTGTGGAGGCAGCGGCTGCACTAAATGCACGCAGACGGTGGCGGTGCTCACCACCTCCGCCTCCACGGCTCTTTCCGCCCCGTGCAACCCGAATGCCACCCTTGGTTCAGGAACTGCACCTGCCGAGTCACCAATCTCCTGCCTGTTTCTAGGTTCCTTTTAATATTTGAGTGTGTGGTGAATGCGGGGGGTGTGCTTGTGTGTACGGGGTGGGGGGCGGTGTGCCACACTGCACACGTGGATGTCAGAGGACACCTTCCAGGAGTCAGTTCAAACCCCCCCCCACACACACATCCTGTAGGTTTCAGGGATCAAACTCAGGTTGACAGGCTTGGCAGCAAGTTCTGAGCCATCTTGCCTGCCCCAATGATGTCTTTTCAAAAGAAAAAAAATGTGTGTACATGGGGGGGAGTGAGTGTGTGTGTGTGTGTGTGTGTGTGTGTGTGTGTGTGTGTGTGTGTGAGTGTGAGTGAGTGTGTGTGTGTGTGTGTATGTGTGTGTGCATGTGTGTGTGCGTGTGTGTGTGTGTGTGTGTGTGTGTAGCATGCAAGTCTGTAAAGCGTCTGTCATCTAGAGGGAGAGGGGAACAACAGGAATCGTCTCTTCTGGAGCTTCTATATTCCACCTTCAGGCAGGGGCTCTAGCTGAAGCCAGAGTTCTCTCTGGTCAGGCAGGCTGGCAGCCAGCAAGCCCCAGGGATGGCTTGCTTTCTTTAAAAAAAAAAAAATAGAGGGGGATTAGATAGATAGGACAGCTAATAGATATCAGATGGAGGGAGGGGGGAGGGGGGAGGGGGAAGGAGGGAGGGAGGGAGGGAGGGAGGGTACAGAGTGCGGTGTTGGGCAGTGAGGGCCACAGCACACATGCAGAGGTCCGAGGACAATCTGCGGGAGTCCGCGCTCCCTGCCGTCAAGCCTACCGCAAAGACTGGGCCTAGGTTATCAGGTTTGGCCCTGAGCCATCTCGCTGTGGGCATTCACGGTGGGCACGCGGTCATCCACTGACCACCCCAGACTCAGCACCGGCTCGCAGTTAAGTTCCTTCTGTGGAAATCCGTGTGTGTGTGTGGGGGGGGTGATAGCATCCCCCGCAGCTGACTTCAGTAAGCCACACCTCCCTCTCGTTCCTTAGGCCACCTTGTCGGGTGTCTTGATGTTTTCAGCATCAGCTTGGCTTCATCCACTCTGACTCGTGTTTCTTAAGCCTGCTCGTCGGCCTCCGCTGTCCACTTTCTCAGTAGGCTTTGCAGCTGACCAGCAAGTCCCAGGGAGCCTCCTGCCTCTGTTCCTGGCACCGGGACTACAAACACAGGCGATGGAACCCAGCTTTTGCAGGTCCCCACGATTGCTCTGCGGTGCTTTACAGGCTGGTCCATCTCTCCAGTCCCAGGCCTCTTTGAACTTCGTCAAGACATATAATATTAATATGTTCATTTAAAAGATGCCCAGTTCAGCCGGGCATGGTGGCACACACCTGCAATCCCAGCGCTTGAGAGTGAGAAGCAGGAGGATCAGGAATTCAAGGTTGGCCTTGGCTACATTACAAGTTCAAGACCAGTTCAGCTTACATGAGGGCCTGTCTCAAACAAGAACGTGAATTCAGTGACATTTAGTATACTGACGGTGCGCAGCTATGGCCACGATTTAATTTTAGAACAGTTCATCACTCCAAACGCAACTCTCACCAGTGTGCATGCTCTGGCCTCCGCACTGCGCACGCAGGCTCGGGAGGCCCAGTCTTCCTCCGCGGACTCGCCCCTCTGGCAGTCCACACGTGAAGCGGCGCACTGCTGTGACCCTTCGCAATGGCATCGCCCGTGCAGCACACTGCACTCAGCCCCAGCCGCAGCACACCCTGGCTCATCAGTCACTAGCGCTCCCCTCCTGCACGGCCACCCCACATGCGTGCGCGGCTCCCCTTCTGCTCCTGCGCGGTGCTGCCCTGAGCGGTCTGCACGAGGCTCTGTGGGAGCATGTGCTTGTTTCTCTCGGGTATGCGCTTACATGTGGGGTTTCTGAGTCACGCAACTCTATATTTAACGTTTTGAGGAACTTCCGAGCTGTTTTCCAAGGCTGTTATTATTTTCTTTGGCAAGCGATGTTCACTTAGACTCAGCACCAACATAACCACTCTTTCTCGGCGCTCGCCGGTGCCCGAGCGTCTCGCTCTCCTCCCGCACCATCCTCACGCTGTGGAGACGCTGGCAAGTTTTGTGCATTTGCAAATGCCTCTATCTCTCTCCCTCTCTCTCTCTCTCTCTCTCTCTCTCTCTCTCCCCCTCTTCCCTCCCTCCTTCCCTTCCTCTCTCCCTCTCTTTTCTGTCTCTGCTCCCAGAAGTGCATGCGTGTACATGTGCGTGTGGAGAGCAGAGGGTGCCACCAAGTGTCTTTTAAAAAAGATTATTTTTTGACAATTCCATACATGTGTGTAATGCGTTCTGGATATTCTGTCCATCAACGTCTCTCATCCACCTTCCACCACCATCGAACCACCCCCAACACACACACACACGCACACACGCGTGCACACACACGTGCACACACGCACATGTGCATACACACGTGCACAGACACACATGTGCATACACACGTGCACAGACACACACGTGCACACACACACGCACACACCCGCGCGCACACACCTCAGGGTGGCATGCCAGTCAGTGACGCCCAGTCTGTTGTCTCGCTGCCACGCGGGAAGACTTCTGTTGATACACCCCCTCTGTCTGCTCTGGTCCTGACTCTGTCTCTCTCTAAGTTCACGGCTCCTTTCACGAACCAGACTTGGTTTTCCTACGGTCTCCTCTGCCCTCCATTTCTGCCTCCACCTTTCCCTCGCTCGCTCCTGAGCGTTCTCTTCCGACTCCCGCTCTCGCCGCTTTCCTCTCCCGCTTTGCGCAGTAGGTGATTACAACGTTCATCCGGATTTAGTTTTCCACGTCTAGCATTTTCCATTTGGTTCCTTGTCATTGCTGTGGGGTTTTTTGTCTTGTTTTGTTTTGTTTTCCGCCACGATTCTCAGTCTTCTTTGACCTCTCTGGCTGCAGCAAGTGTATTATTTTAAATTTTGTTGGTGACAACACTGTGTCCTGCCCCTGCCTGGGGAGCGTGTGTGCATCCGTGTGCCCGTCTTCAGCAAGCAGGCCGTCCAGCCATGTGGACGTTCACTTAGCCTCATCTCCATCGGGTAGTTGGAAGGACGCTTTTTCTGGCGAGGCAGGAAGCATTCCAGGTTCCCTAGAGCACATGGGTTCCGAGTCCCATTTATAGGAAGAGCAGCCTCCTTGCCTGCAAGCCTCGGTTCGGGGAGAATGGGCCAGACTCCATGCTGTGCTGGGTGGGGCTGGACACTGGGGCTCTTGTGGTAGGGCACTTGAGGTCACCCCGCCTTTCCGATCCCTGGCCAGCAAGGCAGGGATTTGAAGAAGACATGGAACTCCATTACTCCTTCCTCTGGAATGTTCCCCTGGCTCCCGTGTCAGCCTCTCAAACTTGAATGATCTCACACACTAGATGCCGAAAACTGCTTGTTCAGTAATGTTCTTGGAAAGGCTGACTCACTCCTGTCTTACCTCACTGGTTCTGACCCTGACTCCATCTTAGCCATGTCCGGAATGATGGATGGATGCTCAGGATCATGGCTCAGAAGGACCAGGACTCTCCAGCCCCCGACTGAGAGGCGTGGGGAACCTGATTGTGTGTGTGTGTGTGAGAGAGTGTGTGTGTTTGGCCACTCTGTTGTACAATCCAGCAATGCAAAGTGTACAGTTCGAAGGTTGCTAGTAGTCACGGTGCTGTGTAGCTGTGATTGGCAATTTTAGAATGCTTTCATCATAAAGAACAAACAACAAAAAACCCACAAATGCATTAGCACATCTTGGCTGTCCCTCCCTTTCTCCCCACCCAGCCTCTGGAGATGTTGGATTAAACCTCTCAGGCTTACCCGCTCTGAGACTGGAGAGAAGGCCCAGGGTTAAGAGCATTTACTGCCCTTGAGGAAGCTCCGGTTCAGTTTCCAGCACCTACATGCTGGCAGCTCACAACCACCCGTAACTCCAGGCCCAGCGACTCTGACGCCCTCTCCTGGCCTTAGAAGGCATTCACACATGTGGTGGACTTGTGTGCTCGTGTGCAGAACACTCACACACAGAAAAATAACTCTGAAGAGGGAACGGGAAGAGGCAGCGGGCGCACCCTGTAACCTCAGCGTTCAGGAGGCTGAGGCCTGAGAACCGCCACACGCTTAGGTTTGAGACCAGCCTGGGCTACATCGTGAGATACAGTCTAAAAGTAAACGGACAGACAGACAGACAAATTAATGAGCAGGTAAATAATGAATGGATAAGTAAGTAAATAAATAAATAAAAACAAATTAATAGGTAAATAGATAAACAAATAGCAAATGGAAGAACACCGCCTTCTGGGCGGGACACGGTCACTGCACTCCTGAACTCACACCACCTGTGATTAACTTCACCACACTGGGCCCTTCAGGGTTCAGTCGTGGAACTGGGAGGGGCTCAGGGGCCGCAGGCCTCTCTGAGGATTTACTCACAGCTGCCTGGGGCAGAGGGATGTGTGGTTCACCAGTTAGGTGCTCATGCTTCTGTAAGCAGTGCTAAAGAAACTCATCAGGAGACACGCGCACACGCACATGCACACGCACATACACACACATCACACACATACACACATGCATGCACACGCACACACATGCACATGCATGCACATACACACATGCACACACATACTCACATGCACGCACATACACACACACACACACGCATGCACGGGCACACACAGGAGGGGGGACTAGCTGGGAAGAAGGGGGAATTAGTTGGAATAAAAGGGGGACTGAAGGAGGACTATGGGGATTGTATATGATGGAAATATGCTGGGCTCGTGTAAACAAATGTCATGAGGATGCTCTTTATTATAGGTAATTAGTATGTGCTAACATTCTAAAAGGTCAAGCATGTTGGGGCACACCTATAATCCCAGCTCTTAGGAGGTGGAGTCAAGACGGTCAGGAGGTCAAGGTCAGGCATATTCATATAGTGAGCTCAAGATCAGCCTGGCCTACATGAAACCTCTCAAAAAAGTAAACAAAAGAGGAGGAGCATCGTGGCACCGGAGCACATGCCGCCTCCTTCCCGTGGTGACCAGACCGCTGTGGGTCGCTGTGCACAGGCCACAGGACAGGAGGGCAGGCAGCCAGCAGCCCTGGAGTGGCCTGACCAGGCCCTTTGGGAAAAGCAGGAGGTCCCACTCCCAGGTGCCTGTACGGCCTCTCTCTGCCCAGCAGCCTCCATACTGTGGAGAAGGGAGCTCGCTTTTTGATCAGGGCCTGTGTCCACCTGCTCCATGTTGGCCTCATCCCAAGGCTGAGCATGGCCACATGGGCTCCCAGCACCAGGCAAAGGCTGCTTGCCAACCTGCTGTTCCACAGCCAACCTGCTGTTCCAGCTTCCAAGCCAGCTGCTGGATGGTGGTGGAGGGGGGCTGTCTGCTGACCCTGCTGGACAATAGGGACAGGGGCTGTCTGCTGACCCTGCTGGTCAGTGGCTGCTGGGGGGGGGTCCTGGCTGCTGACCCTGGGGGGGGCTGGCTGCTGACCCTGGGGGGGGGGGGCGGAGCTGGCTGCTGACCCTGGGGGGGGGTCCTGGCTGCTGACGGGGGGTGGGGGGGTGCTGGCTGCTGACCCTGCAGGCCAGCAGTTAACAGCAGCACCAACCCTTCCTTCACCACTGTGGCACAGAGGGGTTGTTAACAGTGTCCAAACCAGTGAGTTTTCACAGCAAGCTTCCCTGTGATCCCCAAAAGAGACATACACACCAGTGTGTCCATTCAGATATCCCATTAAGCAGATTGCCTAAGTTAAATCTGGAAAGAGTGAGTCTTGGATTTCGGGGAGACCCTGAATGCGGCCAGGAGCCTTCATGAAAGAGAAGGAAGACAGCTTGGGTAGGTGGAGGTCATGTGGTGTCAGCCCCGGAAGACTGGAGTGATAAGATCCCTCCCTCCAGGCAAGGATCACCTGGGCCACGGTAGCAGGAAGCACCCTCCCCCACCCAGCCCTTGCTAGGAGTTCCTGCTTACAGCTGGATTTCAAACTCTGACCTCCAGAACTGAGACGTGTCTGTTTGCAGCCACCTGGTTTCTGGGCCTTCGTGACACGGCCCCATGACAGTCATGCAGTTGTCTGGGCCTGCGGCCGGGCCATGGGGCTACCTGCTCTGCTGGCCCCAGCACGTCAGTGCAGAAGGACAAACCTCTACCTTCCACCAAACCTGCCCACACACTGAAAAGCTCTGGATGTACCATACCTCGGGGATCCGTGTCCCCTTTGTGGGAACACGCAGTCCAGGCCCTGGCAGGTCGAGTGCAAAGCTGAGAACTCCACTGCCTTTAGTAGGCAGGTCAGTGCTAGGTGGGGAGAAGGGGAGGAAGGGAAGAGAAGGACTCTACCCAACGAGCAGACAAAGAAGCCAGCTTGCTGTTGATCACCATGGCAAGTTTAATGTTTTCTGGAAAGAGCAGGACAGGGCACAAGTGGCAGAGCCTCTGCTGCAGATGTACCCGTGGAAACCGACTTACAGACGTCCCTAGAGAGATGGCACATGCAAACGCTGCCCAGCAGTCAGGCCCCAAAAGAGCAAAGACGTCCTAACCAAGGCCCCCAGACAAACACAGAAGGCCTGGTTAGCACAAAGCAGGTATCCAGTGACCTAGGCCCTGGGGGTCAATGTAGGGTGGATGGGAGAGGCCACAGGTTTTCTGAGGTCAGAGAATCAGCCCTGAAGCCATCCCTGAGTCTGAGTCTTGTGGTGGCTTTGAATTTCCTGTGTCCTCTTCTACCACTTCAGGATTGACCCAACGGGAGCCCCGGAAATAAGTGGGATGGACGTTAGGCCTCCCCCAGCTCTGGGATCCAAAGGAAGTCCCTCCAACGCTCCCATAGGCTGGCCAGGGCTGTGTCAGAGCTAGGTGGTCCCATCAGAATCAACTCCTGCAGGTTAACACAGCAGGTACCCAGACAGGATGCTGGGAGAACAGGGACTCTGAGGGTGAGAGGCAGCTCGATGAACTCAAATCAAAGCCCTGGAGCTGCCATGGCTGGTCCACCAGGAAGGAGGAACAGGAAACTGAGGCCACAACAGCAAGGGGAGAAGGCACCTAGGGTTCCAGAGTGGCCTGGGCAGGGGGTGGGGGGAGCAAAGTGGAGAGGTACTGGGGTATACTAGGAGCCTGTTTCTTATAGAGAAACCTGCAGACTCAGGAGTCCCTGAGGGTCCCAGTCACTGTCAGGAGTCTGTGAGCCGGAGGAAGCAGGGTGCTGCCACCAGCCCAGAGTCAACCGCAGAGGGCCTGGCTGTGCCTCGGAAAGCTGACACTTGCTGCCCTCCCCCAACCCTTTCCCTACTGTGGCTCAGAAAGACTGACTGGCCCCTGGGCAAGGCGCTAGTAAGACAACAGAGCTCAGAGGTCAGTCCTGCTGTCCCCAAGAAAACTCATTCATGGCCTAATAGAGACAGATGTGGTTTCCAAAACCTCAGACTGCACCCCCCCACTGCCCCCATGCTTCCCTTTAGATCCATCCCTGGGGGGGGGTCCTCGGCTGCTCTTCCCCAGGACAAACAGCACCCCCACCACTCTCTCTGAGAGCCAGCTGGCTGGAACACCAAAACTAACACCACTTTCCTTCCTCTCTGCTTTACTTTGCTTCTTCCCGTGGCATTTGCTCAATGGCGTCCAAGGGCGGGGACGCACGGGGGCTGTGCTCTGGGACACCCTGTGTCCACAGGACAACACACCGCGGGGTCATCTAAGGCTGTGTACACAGAAGGAGCTGAAGGTCCCCCAATGTCCTCACAGGCACCCCACCCAGTGATTTCATCTGCCGGCAGCTCTCGGCTGAAAGCAGAAGCCAGCTCTGGGACCACACAGCCCTTTGGGCTTCCAGGCGGCCAAGGGCATCTCCTCAAAAAACCCAAAGTGAGGAAGCCAAGGCTAAGAAGACCAGGATCGAGGGGAGCCTGGGGCAGGACCCCGGTGTCCATGGATCGCAGGGGTGGGTAGGGACGGCAGGCAAGGAGGGTCCGCAGTCGGTGGCAGTACCGCAGGCGGTGGCCGCTAGGGCTCGGAGGCTGGCTTGACCAGGTAGCCACTGAAGGTGATGTAGGTGTCGAACTCATCGCTGAAAATGGCGTTCTCGCGCTCGCCCTTGAAGAGGCGCAGCCACACCTCATCCTGCTCGTGCAGCTCCAGCATCAGGCTCTGGCTCTGCATGATGCTCCGGTCGCTCACCTGCGCGTACAGGATCACCACCTCCTCCTCGTTCTTCATGATGTGCAGGTATGTCTCCTTCTGGTTCCAAGTGTGCACGTTGAGGCTGAAGAAGTAGATGCCCGGCACATAGCAGTAGAACTTGCCGGTGAACATATTGAAGTGCTCGTAGAGGTTCACAAACTGCGTGTCGAAGACCACGGGCTGGAAGTAGTCGTTGCTGTGCAAAGGCTTCTTCCGGCCCACGGAGAAGGCCGCGTACTGGCTCTTGCAGGGGTCCCCGGGAGCCCCGATGGACCCCTTCTGCCCTTTGGGGCCAATATGGCCCCTGGCACCCGTAGGACCAGATTTACCGTTTTTCCCCTGGAGGCCTCGATCTCCTCGGTCTCCTTTCTCACCTGAGGGAGAACAAGAAGATACGAGGCCCCAAAGGTCAGCCTGTAGCCGGCTTCCAGGCCCTGGCCTGCCTCCACACCCCAGCCTTGCCCTGGGCATCCCCTCCGATGCCCCTTCGCAGGAGGCTCCCTGGCAAGGGGACGTTTTGGTTTCTCATATCCTTAGGACTATGTTTCTATCAAAGGTTGGTCTATTTCCATCCAGAAGGCACACTTTTTCACTTTCTCTCTGGAAAGTCCTGGCGGAGATAAAGGAACATGTGGGTTTGTCCACAGCAACAGGCTCCGTGGCCAGGCCTGGGCTCACTCTGAGAGTAAATGGACTGCAGATGTCAGGACTCAGGCAGGGTCCAGGTTGCCAGCACTCCCTGGGGTTGTGTGGAGTTATCCCGAGGGAGGCACAGCGTTTCAGAGAATGGGCTTGGGCGTTCGTCTAAACAGAGCTTAAAGGTCTGCCAGTCTTGTGCAAACGGAGGAGGGGAGCGGAAGGAGGCAGAGTCCCAGAGGCCCTCCTTATGTGTGTGCACATGTGACATGTGTACATGTGTGTGCACACACCTTGCATGTACTCAGAGAGGCCAGAAGACGGTGTTGGTGTCCTCTCCTCCTCTCCTCTCTCTCCACCCTACCTTTTGAAGTAGGGTCTTTCACTGAATGTCACTGCTTCAGAAAACCCGGATTCTAGAACCCGGCTGACTCCACCCTTTCCCGTGCTGGTTACAGGGGTCACAGGCACACATGGCTATGCCTAGCTTTTACATGGGTGCTAGGGGTTTGAACTCAGAATCTCTTGCTTTCTCAGCAGGCACTCATACGCTTTGAGCCATCTCCTAACGTCCTCTGAGACTCCTCTTCTGGTCACAGAAAAGGGTCACAGCTCAAAAATCACAATTTCTTCTCTTCCTCCAGACGACAGCTGACAACCCACCTCTGCGCTCTCCCTAGCGATCCCCGGTTCCTGCCCGGCCGCACCAGCGATGCTGTGTCTCTGTCTGTATAGACCAGCCCCGGGGAAGTACCCCAGTCATCTCACCTTTCAGGATGGTGATGTTGATCTGGGGTGGTGGGATTGTCTGGTACATGGGAGCGCCAGGGTCACAGCATCGGTAGCACCGGGAAGCGGGGCGGTCCTCGCCCTGCCTGGGGCTGTGCTTCTCCTGTGTTTCTTCATCTCTGAGGAAATAAACCATGACAAAATGATGGATTCCTCGTGCTGGGAGCTCTCTTCTGCTGTTGTGGACCCAGGGCTTGGCTCCCCTTGGCTTCCGGATATACAAGGCTCTGGTTAGCATAGGCAGCGTGTGTGTGTGTGTGTGTGTGTGTGTGTGTGTGTGTGTGTGTGTGTTTGTGGGGGGGGGGATTGGGGGGATTCTGAGATTCCCAACTCAAACTGCACAAAGCCAAACACTTTGACTTCATCTTCAGATGCCTATGGCCTACCGCAGCCCGTGGAAGGTAATGGCTGTGCGCCGCCACCTTGTGGCCATGTGAAGCATTGCACTTTGCTCTCCCCATGGAAGATGTCAACAAGCTGTCTAACCCTGATCCATGTCCCATCCCCGGAGGATCCGGGCATGGACCCACACATGCCCTGAGTTCAACCTTATGAAAACCCAGCTCCTGGAGAAGCACGCTTACCCACACCTCTCTCCTGAGCTCCGGACCTCTTGCGGGAAGTCTCTGTCATTCAACAGGCCCCACAGATGCCACAATGACCCTTTGCCTGTGAAGCCTGCTGTTCTCAAATGCTATTTCCAGCACATTCCAGTGGCCCAGAATGGAACCTTCTGCCTCTTCTGCCTCCTTGGCCTCCCCTCCATGTCCTGTGAGTCCTGAGGAGTCAGCCCCTGCCCTGAGCATCCCCAGAACTGCCCTGGGCCCTCACCGTCTCTGATGCATGGACAGAAATCCTGGAGTTTGTCTCTCGGATGCTTCCTCTAACGTTCCTTCTAGAACACCCTTAGGTACCAACCTCTCCCACAGGGCTCCTCATCCCTACAGATCGGGGTCTGGAGGAGACTCACTGGAACACACAGCACACTCAGCTACCTCAGACCTAGCTCTTACCACACCCCACTCCCAGGCCCCAGCTCCCAGCACTCCCCCCACCCCCATCCTGCATCGCCCGCTACCTCTTCCTCCCACAGCCGGGAGGACCCTGGCTCAGCACTGTGGATGCAGGCCTACTTCCAAGTGCACTGTGTTGTGTGCGTCTGTCTCCCTGGGGCCTTGGAGTCTCCACAGGCCCCTCCAGGACCTAGTAGATGGCTACTCAGTCCATGTTTGTCAAGAGAAAACAAAGGAGTTAAAGAAGAAACCAAGGAACGGGTTTCTTGGCCCTAAATCGTGTACGGAACCTTGAGTGTTAAGTCGACCCGACGTGCAGGATCACGGAGACACCTAAAGCCAGCATGGAGCGTCACGCAGGCCTCTAGGACTTTGTGTTTGTGTCCCTACAAAATATCTTCCGTAGCCCTGGGTCTGTGTATCCCTGAGTGTCACAGACGTGAAGGCAAGTCACATCCTGAAGTCCTTTGTAACCTTTCAGGGGGAGGCTGACATGTGGCCTGCTGCTCCGTCCTCACCGGCGTGTGCTACTGAGAAGCAAGGAGTCAGACAGGCTCCCTGGAAGGCAAGCAGGTGTGGAGAGGGCCGTGGGTGTAATAAAGGTGAACTCCCAAGATGGCGGGTTCTTCCTCACCCTCCTGACCTGAGACAAAAGCTTAAGACAAAGGCTTTGTGGGCTCTGATCTCCCCCCAGCGGCCCTGCTGATGGACCGGCTCAACAAGCTCAAGGCCAAGGCAGGACATGTCTCACAGCTGTAGACCAATTACCCATCCTGCCTTTCTTCAAACTGACCAACCCTCACTTAGGAAGGAAAACACTTCAGAGACTTAAAAACCCCAGCCTGGGGCTGGAGAGATGGCTCAGCAGTTAAGAGCACTGGCTGCTCTTCCAGAGGACCCGAGTTCAATTCCTAGCACCCGCGTGGCACTCACAACCACCTGTAACTCCTGACACCCTCACATAGATGTACGTGCAAGCAAAACACCATAAATAAATAAATAAATAAATAAATAAATAAATAAATAAATAAGGCCTTGAGAAGAGACTGACTCTCAGCTTTCCCAGGCCCCCTCTGATCAGAGGCTCTTTTTCTCCAGGTGTCTGCTGCATGCCTGGGCTTCCTCACCCCCAATACACAGCGTTCTTCGCTGCTGCTGTGTGTGCTGTGTGTGTGCGTGCTGTGTGTGTGTGCTGTGTGTGTGCATGCTGTGTGTGTGTGTGCTGTGTGAGCTGTGTGAGCTGTGTGAGCTGTGTGTGCTGTGAGCTGTGTGTGCTGTGTGAGCTGTGTGTGCTGTGTGAGCTGTGTGTGCTGTGTGCTGTGTGAGCTGTGTGTGCTGTGTGAGTTGTGTGTGCTGTGTGTGTGCTGTGTGTGCTGTGTGTGTGTGTGCTGTGTGAGCTGTGTGTGCTGTGTGAGCTGTGTGTGCTGTGTGCTGTGTGAGCTGTGTGTGCTGTGTGAGCTGTGTGTGCTGTGTGTGTGTGAGCTGTGTGTGCTGTGTGAGCTGTGTGTGCTGTGTGTGTGTGTGCTGTGTGTGTGCTGTGTGAGCTGTGTGTGCTGTGTGAGCTGTGTGTGCTGTGTGTGTGTGAGCTGTGTGTGCTGTGTGTGCTGTGTGAGCTGTGTGTGCTGTGTGTGTGTGAGCTGTGTGTGCTGTGTGTGTGTGTGTGTGTGTGCTGTGTGTGTGTGCTGTGTGTGTGCTGTGTGTGTGCATGCTGTGTGTGTGTGCTGTGTGAGCTGTGTGTGCTGTGTGTGTGTGAGCTGTGTGTGCTGTGTGTGTGTGAGCTGTGTGTGCTGTGTGTGTGTGCTGTGTGTGTGCTGTGTGAGCTGTGTGTGCTGTGTGAGCTGTGTGTGCTGTGTGTGTGTGAGCTGTGTGTGCTGTGTGTGCTGTGTGAGCTGTGTGTGCTGTGTGTGTGTGAGCTGTGTGTGCTCTGTGTGTGTGTGCTGTGTGTGTGTGCTGTGTGTGTGCATGCTGTGTGTGTGCTGTGTGAGCTGTGTGAGCTATGTGTGCTGTGTGAGCTGTGTGTGCTGTGTGTGTGTGAGCTGTGTATGCTGTGTGTGTGTGCTGTGTGTGTGCTGTGTGAGCTGTGTGTGCTGTGTGTGTGTGAGCTGTGCATGCTGTGTGTGTGTGCTGTGTGTGTGCATGCTGTGTGTGTGTGTGCTGTGTGAGCTGTGTGTGCTGTGTGTGTGTGTGAGCTGTGTGTGCTGTGTGTGTGTGTGCTGTGTGCCATTTGCTGTGTTTGGGACCCTTGTCCTGCCCCTGCACGCACACTCAGGTCCCTGGAGCATATTCTGGGCAGACCAAGCTGCAAAGCAAAGGCAACCGGAAGGGCAGAGCAGGTGCTGCTCACAACAGAGTGGTAAAGTTCTTGCAGATTGACAGCCCTGGGTTAGGATGAGGCTGGACCACCATCTTCAGACTCAGACAAGAGGGAGAAACAGCTTGTCTGACCTTCCAGGATCAACCTCCACCCTTTGCAACTCAAGGCAACCACATCTGGAGCACCCCAAACCTCGCCCACTTGACCTGGTCAGATCAAGAGCCCCTCCTAGCATGCCACCACAGCCCCTCACCTCTCCACATAGGCCAGAGGAGATGGCAGCTCCTCTACCTCTTCCTGCTGCTCCAGCCGCTCCAGCTGATCACGTGGTACAAGGCTCAGGACTGGGCCCCAGGCAATAGCCAGCAGCAGGCAGCACCCCAGCATGAATCTCTGTCCACGGGAGCCCATTTCCTGCCAAATGCAAGGAGAGGGCATGGGTTAGGAAGAGACCGTACAGGGAAACAGTCAACAGTGACAGAGAGCTGTTTGCCCACCTCTCCCCGCTCCCCTCCCCACACTGATCCCCCCCCCAGAGCTTCTCAGTGTCATCTGCACCTGCCCAGCCTTACAAGGAGGAGACCCTGTCACCCACTGGCCTCTGACTATGAGCAGAACAGTCCCAGGTGAGTGTTGGACAACTAGTCCCTCCTAGCGGGGCTGGTGGGCAGAAACTGGCTGCAGCTGCTTTCTGCCACCAGGGGGCACTGAGCCAGAGTCCCATTGCACTTAATTTAGGGAAAGTCACCAGTCCAACCCAGTCCTAGCACACAGCCCCCCTAACCCCCGCTTTCAAGCAAAAGCTTAAGACCGGACCCTCCTATTCCACTACCTCAATACGGAGACTGTCCCTCAAGCTGCTCCCCGGAACCCAGATGATTCCACCACTAGTCAAAGAAAAGTGTCTGAGTTCCGTCCACCCACCCGTCCGTCATCTATCTGAGCTCCTGGCCTGGGGCAAGCAGGATCCATCCTTCTCCTCATTGGCTGCACACCTCAGCCTGGGGTCCGTCCCTTGGCTTCTCAAACCTAAGACTCCTCTTAAACTGCAGCTTCTGGTTCAGCTGACCAGGGCAAGGCCTCGAGGCCTCTTGTTTCAGCACCACCTGGTGCTGCCAAGGGTCTGCTGATAGCACTCTGCATGCCGCCACCTCTCCGCACCCCCAACCCCCGGCATCCGTCAGCAGGCCTGCCTTCCTGCTCCCTACCCAGGAGCACCTTGTCCTGTTTGGACTGATAATCAGCTAACAGGCTCTGCAGTGGCACCAGGCACCCACTGAGATCCTGTGCATCCTTCCAATTAATTCTTTGGGCCCATGAGGTAGGGGTAAGTCTGAGAACATGTCCTCATTCATCACTTCTGTCCCACCCAGGCCTTGCGTGGTGTGGTGGCCAATCTTTCCAGGAGGCCGTTCACTCGTGAGGATGCCGTTTGTTTGGGAGGGCAGAGGGGCCGGGACGGTCGGCCGTGGGCGTGCCTTGCAGGCACCAGGACCTGAGCTCGTTCCTAGAATCCGCATACAAAAGCAAAGCAAAGTAAAGCCTGGCTCGGTGACCTACGCGTACAGTCCCAGGGTCACAAAGTCAGAGCCAGGCAGAGACGCCTGGGACTCACTGGCCAGCCAGCCCAGCCTACTCGGAGAGCCCGAAGCCAGTGAGAGACCTGTCTCAAACAACAAGGTGGATGGTACCTGAGGGAAAACAGCTGCTTGTCCGTTGGCCTCCATATACGCTCACACCCACATGCAGACCTGTTCCTGTACACATCTGGACATGCACGGCACACACGTGTGCACACACACGAGAAGACAGACGGTAGGCAACTGCTGGCCTAAGGTCTACTCCTAGGGGCTTGGCTGCACTGGAGCACAGACAAGCCGACCTCAGGTGACACCAGCCCGGTTGGCCCTGTCAAGACCTACTTCATATTAAGCTCTGCTGCATGGCATGGTCTTCCAGACGCCTCCCCAGCTCTGACCCGGCAACACCCTCCTCCTGGGTATTTGATGGATCGGGTTGTCTCAGGCCCAGCCAAGTGTCCTGCAGCATCCTGGACTCCAGGAGGACTAACAAATATTTATGGAGCTGAGTTCCCTTGATCTGTTTATTCCTCTATTTCTGTATTTCCTGTTTTCCCTTGGTACCTTCGCAATTATTCTCCCAACCCCCTGTAAGTGTTACGCTTGCATCAGGCGAAAGGAAGTTTTCCTTTCTTTAAACCCGGGTCTGTTTGGGTTTATTTTTTCTGTTTTCCTGGGCTTCAAACTCTTCAGTCCTCCTGCCTCGGGTTCCTAAGTCTGCAGCGTGGATATGCAGCACCGCGCCATGTTTAAACTTGATTTTCTATGAATCTGTAGCAATATACATACACGCATACTCTTAAGGGAATCCGTGTGTTTGGGACCACATGAATGAAAGCAGGCACGAAGCTGCCTTTGGCTGTCCTTCCCCACAGATTCTCAGCCTCGGCTTTACTGACATCTGAAGCTGGACCCTCCCTCATGTTGGGCCCTGTCCTGTATGTTTGAGGGTGCTTTGGGGGATCCCAGTCTCTTCCCCAAAATACTGTTAGCATCCTTCCTCCGTCTGTAACAACCAATCACTCCAGACACTGCCCTATGTCTGTGACTTTGGGGGCAGAATTACTCCCAGCCAGGAACCAGGGCTGTGGCCCCGTGCAATGCCAGTGTGTTTCTTTCCAATCTAGAAAGGGGACTTTAAACATGTGTGTCAGAAAATGGGGGAGGGCAGAGCTGAGCTAGGAACATGACATGGAGGGTGGGTTGTGACATGAGAGGCAGGTAGTCAAGGCTCATGCTAATGGGAGTGAGGTGATCACGGCAGGGTGATCACACACAGTCACACTCACATATACACACACTCATGCACACATACACACACTCTCACACACACTCACACACATACATATATTCACACACACTCATGCACACACAAACACACATACACACATTCACACACACGCACACACAAACACATTCATGCACACACAAGCACACTCATGCACACTCATACTCATACACACTTATGCACATTCATATACATACACTCATGCACACATTCACACACATTCACACACACTCACGCACACACACAACACACCCATGCACACACATACTCAAACACACTCATGCACATATACACACATTAACATACACATACATATACACACATACATACACACACTCACGCACACACAAACACATCCATGCACACACAAGCACACTCATGCACACACAAACACACCCATGCACACACAAACACACTCATGCACACACATACTCAAACACACTCATGCACATTCATATACACACACTCATGCACATCTACACACACTAACGTACACATACATATACACACATACGTACACACACTTATGCATAATCTCACAAACACACACACACACACACACACAGCCTCCTTTGCAGACTCAAATCAAACCAAGGCTGAAATCTCCTCAGCTCCCTCCTAACAACCCTTTAACACAATCCCACAGCAAAGTCAGCCTCGTCAGCTTAGGATCGTTTTAGTCACTTTTGGGCAAAACCAGTATTGCCCAACCCCTAACCGAGTCTGGCGGCAGATCGCCGCACTCCGTCTCCAGCACGGCAGAGTGACAAGGGTGATGCCTCCCTGCAGGGAGGCCATCTGGGGAATGTGCTCCACACAGGTAGATAGGTCCAGAGAGCGCTGGGCGCCCTGACCAAGGGGAGACCCCCAAACCTGGACCCATATGGCCTGTCCCACGGTTGTGTGTCCGCGAGAGTCACTGAGGACAGCCCCAGCGTGATCCCGGGTCTCCACAGCCCCTCCCATCCCTGTCCCCGTGAAGAAGAGCTGAGTTCCACAGGAAACTTATCTTATTTCTCCCTCTGCATCCCACAGAACCTGCAGCACAGAGCCAGCCCAGCCCCCCAGCAAGCAGGACTCCCCCTGACCAGAGGGAGGCAGAGAAGAAGCAAGATGACTTACAGGAGGGCGGGGTGTGCAGGCCGCTTCCTTGCTGGGGCTTTTTATCCCTTCCCAGACCTCATGTGGTGGGTCCTTTACTGGAAAACAGTATTCATCCACAGATTCAGTTTCCTTATGTTCTGGCCCCGTGGTGCCTGTGTGAGGACCGTGGCCTCCTGGAGCAGGAGGCTGCCTGAGTGGGTTTGGCCTTAGTGTCCCTCCCCAGCTCGGTGCCAATGACAAAAGCATTTTGTAAACACTGTTTCTTCCTTAATCCTCATCGGGTAAGCAGCTGTTCAGAGAGGCGAGAAGCCTGTGATCTCCTGGAATTGCCAGGAGCCTTGGAAGGCCAGTTGGGAGCCGCCCTCTCAGCTGGCAATTTAATACAACCATGCTTAGGGAATGCCCCAAGACTCTCCTGGCGTTGCGCAAGAGCTAGGGGGATTCGATGGAGGGGTTCAGCCATAAATTAAATGTATTCCCAATTTCAACTGTAGCACAGTCCAGGAAACAGACAAACACTCAAAATTGAATGACTGAGTGGTGAGCAGGGAACATTCTAGACCTTTGCTTTCCCCGAATAGAGGCTAGTGTGGTAACAAGATAGATCAAATTAAACACAGTCAAGCACTAAGCTTGAGTACACATAGGCGCCATCCCAGGATGCACTAGGAAGAGGCAGGAAGAGCTCGGGACTTTGAGTGTCAGGTCCACCAGGTTCTGCCTCTCCATCCCTGGGATTACTCCTGCAGGCCACCATTTTTTCACACAGATTTTTTTTTACACTGATTCTGAGGATTCTCGTCTTTGTGCTTTTAGTGCGCGCACTTTACCCCTGCCTGAAAAATCTCAAGACTGAAGCTAGTCTGGGCTACTTAGTGAGACCATCTCAAAAGAGCCTTTGGCTAACATGTACAAGGTAGTGGGTTCAATTCACACACAAAATAATAATGATGATGATAATAATAATAATAATAATAATAATAATAATAAATAATAATAATAATAAAATGGAATTCAGGCGAGCTAGCCACCTCCCGAGCTCTGGACAACTGCGTGCATGGTGTTATTGCTGCCATATTGGAAAGTACAGGACAGAACATGTCGGGCATGGCTGCCAGTTCCAAGGGGAAACTCTGTTCTAGATTAAAATGAGGCCAGCAGGGGAGGACGCAGGAGCTACGGACAAACAGCAGGCCTGAAATCTGGGAGTCATTTAGGCTCCTTCCTGTCTCGTATCCGGCACATCTAATCCACCAACAGCCCTCTTCCTAGCCTCGAAGGCCGTTTGTCCTTCCTGCCGCTGGCCGCATCCGATGCTTTCCAGGGGCTCTGGCTGCCTCCCAGACAGGACGAGCATCTTCGTCCTGCTTTGCTGGGGCTTGGACACCACCCCAAAGTTTCACACCCATTTTCCAGGAAGCCTGGCAGAAGATGGGACTGGATCCACACACACCCCCACCCTCCTACCCCCACCCCCCGAACCCTCACCCTGCACCCCCACCAGCACTGCTTTTCTCCTGCAGGCATCCACCTTCGCCTCCCAACATCCTCTCAAACACTGGGACGCCAGGGGCCACTCGGCCTCTGACACTGGGGAGGATCCATTTCAACCACTGAGAGCGTAGAGCACCCTGTGAGTACGAGACTCAGCCACAGAAGAGAAAACGTCACACCGAGGCGGCCCTCGGGGTTTCAGGACATGTGACATCAGCTCCGAGGTCTTTCCCTCCGCTTGAGATCATTCATCCCTCAAACACCCAAATATGGGATGAGCAAGAGGGTGGGGGAGGGACTTCCGGTTGATGGCTGAGCCTTGTTCCAGAAGCCCCATCTCTATGTGATCTCCCTGCCGTGCTGCAGCTGCCCCGTGCTGTTCCGAGACTCGATCTCTTCCCTCAAGTGCCCCAGGAAGCAGCAAGCCTGGCTCCTCCTGGCGTCACTGTCCTTCCCTTTCATATCTGTTCCTGTTCCTGTCTTGGAGAAGGTGGGCACATGTGTTTAAGCTTTGGTGGTTTCCTTGGCTAACTTCCAAAGCCCAAGTCCAGGGATGGAGAAGCTGGGTTCGTCCAGGACAGCCAGCTTGTAAGCAAAGGACTCTCTGAGCCTGGATAGAAATGAGGTCTTGTTTGGGGCGAAGCCCGAGAGAGGAAAGACCAGGAGTCCCTATCCTAAAACATCTCCCTCCTCTGCACCTTGCCTGAGCACACTCACCCAGAGCAGAGAGCAGGACTCAGTCTGCCCAGGCCCTGCCATGTGGCTGCCAGGCCTCCATCCCTGAAGGCACCTGACCAGCCTAGCCTGCAGGGCTCCATGCATCCTCAAGGAACAAAGATCTCCTTAAGCAGAGCAGCTGTCCTTAGGTCACCTCCCAGCTGGGCCCCCTCCTGCTGGAGGCTCACCCCGCTTTGAGAACTGTCAGAGAGAGAAGAGGTCCTGGGAGCTCGTGCCAGGGCCCCACTCTGCAGGTGGCCTGGCCCAATGCCCATTTCGTTGGCACCAGCAACAGTGCTACCCGGGGGCTGACCACTCCCAAGACCCACAGAGGAAAGAACCTGGAGATTCTGCCCCGGGCTCCATCCTGCCCAGCCCTCTGCAAGCAGCACAGACTGGCCTTTGTCTGGTTACCCCAAGCCTGGACATCCCCCAACACTTCACAGACGCCGCCAGCTGAGGACGCAAGAGGGGCCTCTGCCTCTACCTAGCGGCTCCTGGGTCAGCATTGCGATTCCCTCAGCATCTGTCAGTCTTACTACTGCCTATTCCAGCCCAGGCTGCTCACGCCACGCTCACCACCCGGCGGTGCCCGGTTCTCTGCCGCGGCCTGGGTGCTTTAGCTATTCATGCTGCTGCTGTTGCTTTGAGGCAGAGTCTCCCCTCCATAGCCCACTTACTATGTAGACCTGACCTCCTTCTGCCTCGGCCCCCTGGGATTACAGACAAGAGAGAGTATGCCCAGTGCGAGTACTTTAAAATATCTACCAGTTGGAGCTGAGGGTATCTAGCAGTAAAGAGGACTGCCTGCTGTTCCAGAGGTCCAAGTTAAGATGCCAGTACAACTGCCTGTAACGTCAGTTCCATAGGACCTGACACTCTCTTCTGGATTCCAGCAGCACCCACTGGAATGTAGCATGCACTTAACAGAAGCAAGTAGATAGATAGATAGATAGATAGATAGATAGATAGATAGATAAATCTTTAAGACACCAACCTTCATTTGCATTGGGCTCTGGCCTATCTGCGATATTGGGTTTACTCTTTCTAATAGACAGAAAGAAGGAAGGAAGGAAGGAAGGAAGGAAGGAAGGAAGGAAGGAAGGAAGGAAGGAAGGAAAGAAGGAAGGAAGGAAGGGAGGGAGAGGGAAGGAAGAGAGGGAGGGAGGAAGGAAGACAAGACAAGCTCTTACGATATCGCCTAGGCTAGCCTTGAACTTGTCATGTAGCCCAGGCTGGCTTTGAACTCACCATCACCCTGTCTTAGCCTCCCTAATGCTGAGCTTGTAGGCTTACACCACTGCACCCATGGATCTACCTGCCATGTCTTCACAAGACAACTTTCCAAGACTGCTTCCTCAGCTCTCAGCTCCTCCCGCTCCAAACCCTTCCTGCCTGCCATGCCTTTAACTGACGCTCCCTCACCCTCATCCTCGCCCTGAAGTGGTGCTGAGCCCCAGGCCTGTGCTCTCTCCCATGCCAGTCACACAGGGCTGTTTCAATTAGCTAAGACTAAACACAATAAAACTTCAGGTCCCCTGGCAGATGCATGCGAGCTTCCCACCAGACAAGGGGACACCAGGCAGCCTGGCTGGCTGGACGTTTCCTGACTATGCTTCTGGCCAGTGAGGCTCTGCATCTGCTAAGATTCTTGCTTTTCATGTTCCTTCCACATGTAAGCCATCATCAAGCTCCCAAGGCCTCTGGCCCTTGTATCCTGCACCACGGTGCCTTCACACCCCCAATTAGCTCATCCCCTCCTCCTGTTGCCACAATCCGGACTTCTCCCCCTAGGGCTAGCAGCTGGGTAAAATACAGCACTGTCCCCCAGGGCCGGAAAGTGTGGGGGCTGCTAAGACTCCTGCTTTTCATGTTCCTTCCACATGTAAGCCATCATCAAACTCCCAAAGGCCTCTGGCCCTTGTGTCCTGCAACAAGTCTCCCCAGCTGGTCCAGGGTCTCCCTCCCTCCCTCCAGTCTCCTAGAGGCAGCTTTGAAATACAAATTGGAGCATCACTCTTGACTTCAAGTGTGTCTGGTGACCAGAGAGGAAATGTTCAAATCCTGAGCGTCATGGACCCTCCCATCACTCAGCTACCTGCAGCCGTCCTAGGTCTTTAGACGGATGATACTCTTACAGCCACCGCCCCCTCCCAGCTGTATCTTTAAACTAGGCCCCCACCTAGGGTCTCCTGGACCCTACATGCTGTTGCTGCCCCTCCCTCAGCTTCTGGTACAGAGCTGGTCTGTCCTAATCTCGTCCCCAGGGACTAGAACTCCTGGAAGGTGGGAGCTGTTCACGCCTGTGCCCGGTGGCATCTAGGGCCACCTTTAAAAACTATTTTTAGCATGTGTGTGTGTGTCTGTGTGTGTGTGTGTGTGTGTGTGTGTGTGTGTGTGTGTGTGTGTAGGGTGCTCACAGAAGCCTGAAGCGAGCACGGAACCCCTTGAGCTAGAGTTCAGGTGGTTGTGAACCGCACAGCGAGGATGCGGAGAACAGCTTGGGTCCTCTGCAAGATCAGCAACCAGAGGCCCCTCTCACTTCGGTCAATCGCCAGCGCAAAACCATCATGAGTATCTGAGTGTTCGGGAGAGGCAGGGTCCATGCTAGAGACCCAAGTGCTATTGCGTGTGGCGCGGATTCTCAATCAGGTTGCAGTCTGGAGCTGGCCTTTCCCAAGTGCTTCTTCGCCTCTCTGCATTCAAAATGCCTCCTGTGTCTAAGACGCTCTGACTCCACACCTCCTGAACCAAGGTTACAAACCCCAGAGGCCACCAGGAAGACAGACCAGATAAATGACGGTAATCAGCTGGGCAGGAAACCAAGACCAAGGTTGTTGATTGGAGGTAAACTCATAGGGCAGTATGGGGGCTGAACTAGCCAGAAAGACTGGTTCTGTCTAAAGGCGGAGGAAGGAGAGGTGAGGGAGGACAGGAGAGAGGGAAGAGCTGGGGAGGGGAAGCGCAGACCTACCGGCAGAGGCAACCAGGGCAAAGAGGTAAATATTTGTTGATGCAGATGTTTCTAGAACAGGGGAGAAAGGGAGAATGCAGGTTGAATGTGTGGTATGCCCAGATCTACACACCTAGCAACCCCAAAGCCCACCCCCCAGCTGCTCCCAATCGTCATGGGCTGGCGAGGTGGGGGAGTGGGGGCGTGGGAGGGATGTGGGGTGTGGGGGGGTGCAAGCCCCACCCTGGGGCCCAAGAGAGCCTTTGTTTATCCCAGGGAAGTTGACTATGCATAGGAAAGTACACGGCGGGGGGGGGGGGGGGCACTGTGATACATTAATGGCTCACATGGAGCCTTTGGGATACTGAGTCAGCCTGGAGCTGAAGCCACACATCTTATGCGTGCCTGTGACACGCCGGGCAGCTGGCCTGTGATTGGAGCCTCTAGAACAAGAAAACGCTGACCTCTCGGGCACCAGCAGCGCCCCCACACTGGGCTTGGGTTTGGGGTGCCTACCTGATTAGCTCGCTTAGCGACAGCTGGGACACCAGCAGCCAGCCTTGCGATGACAGAACGGCCATCACTCACTCAGCAGAGGACCATTGGGCACCTACAGCGCGCCGGGCACCATATGCGCCCCGGGACCCATCGCTGGCTTCCTTAGTGCAATGTTCAGAAATCTCTGAGGCGCCAGCAGGCTGACATCAAACACCCGCCCCTAGAGTTTAGCTCCTTTGGATTCGGGCTTGGAGTGACCACGACCGGAACGTCCCCCTCACACGTCAGCTGAGAGCGGCCTCATTCCCTCCAATCACTTTAGGACCCCGGGAGTTTTTGGTTTTTTGTTTGTTGATTTTGTTTTGTTCTCTTTCGAGACAGGGCTTCTCTGCTGTAACTCTGGCTGTCCTGGAACTCACTCTGTAGACCAGGCCGGCCTCGAACTCACAGAGGTCCACCTGCCTCTGCCTCCCAAGTGCTGGGACTAAAGGCGTGCGCCGCCACCGCCAGGCTAGGATCTTGCTTTTAACAGAGTGGAGAGAGAACAATATGTTGGCAAGCTCTGAAGAAGGGAGGATTTTGGGCAGGGACACCAGGGTCCCTCTGCCTTTCAGAACCCCGCGGAGGAGCCAACCTGAGTCATTAGGCATGACTGGGGCCAGAAGGATGGTGTGATGTTCAAGGCCAGCATGAGAGCACATGCCGAGTTCCGGGCCAGCCCCACAAACACAAGCAGACCCTTCAGCTAGTGTGCACACTGGGTTACCAGGGCCCTGAGGCCAATCCCAGCGGTCAGCCAGAAGGAACTGTGCGAAGAAGCATCACCGAGGGAGGGGCGGGATGTTCACCAGAGAATCCACTAGGTGGAAACGTGAAGACTGAAGACCACAGGGTAGAGTCAGCCCCCCAGCAGCCAACAGGGCTCCATCAGCTTCCACCTGCACAGAGCTGTGGCTGGTCAGGTACCACGAGGGAGCTACAGGGCCTACGTCTCCTTCTCGTAGATGGGTCTTCACGGAGCTCCAGATCCGGGGACGGAGGGGCTTTGTATGCCACAAAGCTCAGGAGCCCCATGGCACCCCAAACCTTCCAGACCTCCCGGTCTCCCACCAGAACTCAGTTATCAGAACTCACCTGGCATCCTGGCAAAGATAAAGATATTATAAAGAGACACTGTGCCCCTCCCTTGGGCTGTTGTGACAGTGGACCCTGGGAAATTGGTTCACCTGCCCCCCAGGTGTCCTATGTGTGGAGAAGGAAAGGCTGGGAGCCTGGAGCCAACTCGAAGGGGATCTTGTGCCCTAGGAAGACAAGATTGTCAGGCCGTTCTGACAACCTGCCAGGCCATTTTACAGAGGCCTGGACAAGGATGGGTCAGGGATGGACACCTTCGCCGCCTGCCTTGACCAGGACAGCTTGGCTCTGCATACCTCTTGCCCTGTATTTATCTAAATCTCCTATCAGGAGCCCAGAAACAGGCTTGGGGGCCACGGGACCTCGTTATCGGTTCTTCCTAATGTGGCCACACTGAACACCCTGTCTGCTTTCACTATCTGTTTCTTTAAGAAATCGAGGATGGTGGTTGAACCTAGTTTGTCAAGGGGGCCCAGGCTCTGACCCTAACAGCTACAGCAACAGTCCTATCTATGAAGGGCTAGGCCCAGAAATGTAAGAGAGAGAGTTGTCGACCCAGCCCAGCTTCTGGCCTGCATCTGCCTTAAGCCCACCCATGGTTGGCAGCTTCCCCAGGGAGGCCTTCTCCTTCCTGGTACCCAGGGCAGCAGGCAGCTGCTAACCAGATGCCCCGTAGTGGGGAGGAGCTGCAGCCCCAAGATGTGGCTCTCCACCACATGTGGCCGCAGCGGCCAGGAACATGTCTAGTCCAGCTCTGGGTACCAGGAACTTGGCTTCCCGACAGGTCCTCCTTGCCTGGCTCTTCTCCCGTCCTTGCTGCCTGGGCTTCTGCTCCCTCCCTGCCCGCCGTCTCCTGCTCAACTGTCTCATTTCAAGGGAAATTCCTACAGAAGCCAAAAAGGTGGTGAGACGCAGAGGCCCAGCCGGTGAGCTGAGTCCCAATGGTGTTTCTGGGCAGGGGACCGTAGGGCCTCAGAAGCAGGCTGGGAATGCCCAGTGGACAGTGGTGACGGGGCACCGAAATCCTGCCTCTACCCAGTGAGGGCAGGAAGGGCGGCTTGTGATGAGTACTGGCTAGCTGGGATACCAACAGCTGGCAGGGCACTGAACTGCACCACTGCTCCTTAACCAGGGCTCTGAGACACAGCGCCCTTCCGGGCTCAGAGGCCTCACCCTGCTTACAGGCCTGTTCCACACCAAACAGGCCTGCAGGAATTTGGTGTGTCCCTTCCTACTTGGGGAGGAGGGAAAGAGAAGCCTCTTCTGAAGGCCTCCAAGACTGCAGTTGACCACCCAAGGCCCTGGCAGGTCAAGGACCCAGGGCAGGGCCCTGAGACCCACAGCCAGGCACCAGCAGGCGCACGTCGAGTTCCCAGGCTTTGGCAAAAAGCTCCTTGGAGAAGCCAGAATGCCTCTTGCACCTCATGAATGAGTCAGGGAGGTGACAGGGTCCTGCCCAGACAGACACTGTACGCCATTGACATTAGCGGAAGGCAGACTCCCAGTGGCTAACAGTCCTCAGAGGGCACCCCACCCACTCTCCAGTATCTCTGGGGCCTTCAAGGCCAGAGTCCCGGCTGCTTCCAAACGGTCCTTTCCCTCCGGACAGGGTGGTGGTCAGTCAGAAGCAGCGGCCCACAGCGGACATCTTCCTCACGTTGTCACTGTGCCCTCCCTGAAGCCCGAGAGCCTCAGCCACCCGCAGCCCAAGGAACTGCCACCCACAAGAGGGTCTGACCCCTGACCCCTGACGATAGGAAACAAATGGGTAAGGGTGCTCGGAGGCCCGACCCATGGTTTCTACAAAATTCTTTTCATCTTTGTTTTGATGGGTGAAGTTCAATGCCAGAATATTTGGTTTATGAGTCATGCTAATTACCGGGAAGGTGGGGGTGGCGGGGGGGGGGGAGATAGGCACCAGGAAGAATAACAGAAAGCAGTATGCTCAGAGAAAATTAATGCTGTGCTGGTGACTCGGAGTAGGGAAGTTACTCCAGGAATGAACAGCGAACTGCCCTCACCCTCCAGGACAGGCCTGCCGACAGGGTCACCCCAGGCCTGCCAATGGGGTGATCACCCAGGCCTGCCAACGGGTCACCCCAGGTCTGTCGACGGGGTGGTCACCCCAGGCCTGCCAACGGGATCACCCCAGGCCTCCTGGGCCAACGGTGAACTTCAGAACACCTCTTTTGACTTCACAGGGGATGAGAGTGGGGCAGGGACTGTGTGCACGAGTTTCTAGAAGGTAAAAGGACATAGCTGAAAAGCCAGTGTCTCCTGACTGGGCAGAGGATTCGGGCTGCATCTCGGGGAGAGAAGACACATTTCTCTGGGATGCTTCCTGCACTGGCTGCGGGGACCCTGGGCAGAGCCATGAGGCCCACGCGGCAGCCATTCCCAGCGGCCCTTTGCTTCCCTGTGCAGGGTTTCCCTCCTCTCCAGTGAGCGCCCTGCTGGCCCCGTAGAGACTGTGCCTCCCACACAGCACCTCCCACACTGCACCCGTGCACCCAGTCATGGTCAGTACGCTATAAAAAGCAGAGTCTGGGAAGTTTCTAAGGGCATCACTCACTCCCAGGGGATCCCAGTGACATTTCCCAATCTCTCTCTCTCTCTCCCTTTCTCCCCCTCTCTCTCTCTCTCTCTTTTCTTTTGGTTACATTGGAACAGCATCTCACACTACAGCCTGGACTAGCCATTCCAAGAAACGAGGATGAAAGAGCAGAAAGGAACCAGAGAGGCAACTCCCCCCGACCCTTCTGACAGACATGGGCAGGGTAGGGCTGCGGATGGTAGCAAAATATGGAGAGGCTCTCCAGAGAAGCCCTGCTCTCTGGGCAGGGAGCAGCTTGGGTGGGCCCAGGGATAGACAGGGTGGGACTCAGGTTAACCGGTAGGGATGACATGGATACCTGCAGGAATGCCCAGGCACCTGAGTAGCAGGTAGGCACGAGCTGTGCAAATGTCCTGGAGCATCTTAGAGATTATAGCCCTAGCTCAGGGCCACTCAGCACCAAAGGCAGCTTTTTATTTCCCAGGAAGATCCTGGAGAAGGGATATTTGTTTTTTCCTGCCCAGACTGGATGACCTCCAGGAACAGCAAGGCTGTTAGAAAAGGGGGCCAAAGTCTACACTTCCTGTTCAGTGTTGGGGAGCCAGCTGACCACTGACAGATGGGGCAGACCTGGATCCCAGCTGGCCCAGGTGAGATGGCAGGGAGCGGGTGGCCACCAGGTGGAAATAGAAATGCTCTTCCTCCCTCCACACCCTCTAAAAGCACCCGGAAAAAAAGAGACGCCCCACAAAACAGGGAGAGAAGTTGCAGTTGGTCCTAAAAGCATCCTATCTACTAAAGAGCCCGCCTCCTGCACACTTCAGGAAGCTCCGCGGCTGCCCCTGCGGGAACAGCGGGACGCTGTTCCCCAACACTTCTGCCCCTGCACCATAAGCCACCTCAAGTCTCACCCCGGGGGAAGATGTCTGCTCTGGCACCCAGATGAAGCCAAGAAGACAAGAGCTCAGAGGCGCGAGTCCTTCCCGGTCCCGTCCACCGGCCGCAGGCCACCTACCTCCTTCCAGCTGAGCCGGCTGCGCCAATGAATCCTCCGCCTCTCAGGGCTCTCGGGGTCCCGTCTCTTGGAGCATCTCCCAGGGGCTGAGCCTTTTCTAGGCCAGGTCAGAGGAGAAGCACAGACGTGTCAAAGCAGAGAGAGGGAGCCCAAGGGAGAAAAAAGTCCCCCCCCCGGGGGAGGGGGTGAAAAAGCTTAAGGAGGAGGAAGAGGGGGAGGTGCAATCCAAGACAGTCCCAACACCTTTATCTCCTCAGCTGCCTCCAAGGTCTCTTTGGCCAGAAGCGGAAACGCGGTTTCTCTCAAAAGTGAAGGAGGAGAGGAAAGAGCAGGACAAATACAAAGAGCGAACCCCAGCCAGATGTGAGCTGCCGAGAGCCTAGAACGCTCCTAGCGCTTTCTATCCAAACAGCAGCCGTAGAGCGTTAACTCTGTGTGTGCCCGGCTGCCCGGCTGGCTGGCTGGCTGGCTCTCCCTCCTTCTGGACAGCCTGGGGAGAAAGCACAGGTTCCAAGTGGATGGGAATGGACACTTGTGTTTATCTAGAACTCTGTCCAGATGTGGAAGTGGCTGGGAGCCCAGGACGAGGGTGCCCGGCTCAGGGTAGAGAACTGCAGGAAATCCGAGAGTCTTCAGTTCATTGATGATAGGCTTGACTTAGGCACGTGGGCAACCCTGAGTCCCAACAGCGGTCCGATCTGAGGCACACTTTCCATCAGAACCAACAGGTGGGCTGGTCCCGTGATCCCTTGTAACAGAATGGCAGGTTGTGTGCTCATGCAAGTACGTACTGGAAGCGATAGCTTAATGGCTCAGTTCAGAGTCTAGAGAGCCCTGTGAGGCACGGGTGATCAAGCAGTCTCCGGAAGGTTCAGGTCCTCCAGGGAAGAAGCCCTGGAGTGCAGGGCTGGGCCAGATGCCTGCTCAGCATCTGCCGGCCTGCTCCGCTCTGGACATGCCCTTGTGAGTCTCTTCCCGTGGGGATTCCTCCGCAGGCTTCTCCAGAGCGGTTTCTCCTATTCTCCATCCCCAAACACTGAGTCAGATGGCATTCTCTGGAATCTTACCACAACTCTAGAAGAGAGAGGATCTGGACTGAGAAAACTGCACTGATGGCATCAGGACCCTGGGAGTTCCCTCTCTCGCTCTCTCTTTCTCTCTCCCCTTCTTCCCTCCCCTCCTTTCCTCCCTCCTCTCTCTCTAGGCAGGAGATGTCATATCAGGGTTGCTGACTTGTGATAGCCCAGGCAAAATAAACAGGCTGAACTTTGCTATCTTTCTCTGTGCCAGCACGAAGAAGGGCTAAGAGAATCAAAGGGGGAAGGGTGTGCAAACCCAGTGCCCCCCCATCATCACCCCCAGACTGGGCATAGTTCAGCAGAGAGGAGATCCCAGAATGGGCAGGGGTGGACAGAGAAGAGGACAGGCTCTGATGAATTCCCACAGGCTTCTCCAGAAATTCCAAATCCAAGTGCCAACTCCCACGAGGAGAGACGTTGCCCAGCCCTCTGGTACGGGATGTGGGCACTCAGGGACGCCTGTGGTGAGTGATGGAAGTGTTCCAGCAGAGACGCGACCCGCCTTGGCCCGGCAGCCCCAAGTACCGGTCCTGTTCCCTGGCATGTGTCAAAGGCCGAGGGAAATGCGTTCTCGGTTATCCATGTAGGAAAACACAAGGATAAGATTCTCCTCATTCCCGTAAGAGATGTAAGGTTTCCCACCCAGCACCCAGGCCCACTGCGACCTCTGTCGCCAGCCCCCACATCCTCTGCAGCCAGCAGCAGAAGGGCCATCTAGGCCTGCTAGGCTTCCTTGGCGTCTTGGAAGTCTTGTGAGTTACAAGTAGCACTACAGCTTGTCCTGGTCCTATCCAGAAGGCTCAGCTCGGTGAAGGCCTGGCTCACAGCAGGATTCGTAAAGCCGGGCATGCAGCTCTGGAGAGGGAAAGATGGAGACAGGAGAGTTGCCCCCACCCGACACACCCAAGATGGATTTAGTGATGGAGATCTGAAAGGCAACTCATGCTAATGTAATTCTCAGACGCCAACTAGGAGGTCAAAAGCAGTCGAAAGTTCTAGAAATACACCAGATAATGGGCAACTCTGTGCAGCTGGCTCATTCCAACAGGAGGTTTGGCATCCTGGGCTGGGGGCGCTAGCCAAACTCACGGGTTTGGTTCCTTATGGATAAAGCAAAGACGGCTTCAGTGTCTCTAAACCAGAGTCAACCGGGCCAGGCGAACTCAGAGTAAGATGCAAATGTCCCAGAATGCAGCTCACCCGGGGGCTTGGGACAGCCCCGAATACTAGACTGTTCTCCAGAGGGACAATGCTCACCAGGCAGCTCAAGTCAGCGTTCTATCACGTTCCTGTCAAACTTAGGAGAAGCCAAGACTCCAGGCCTTTCTGTAGTTGGGAGGTTTGGGGTGGTGGTTGGCTGGTTTGTCTTGTTTTGTTTTAATTACACGTATTGACCAGGCATGGTGGACCAGGCCTTTAATTCCAGCCTTTGAGAGGCAGAGGTAGGTGGAACCCTGTGAGTTTGAAGTCCGCATGGTCTACATAGCAAGTTCCAGGCCAGCCAGAGCTACACAGTGAGACCCTGTCTCAATAAATAAGAAAACAAACAAACAGAATTACTCTGTGTGTGTGCGCTCACGCGCGTGGGTGGGTGGGTATGCACACACACACATGTGTGTGTGTGTGTGTGTGCACATGCACATACATACCACACAGTGTATATGTGGATGTCAGAAGACAACACGCAGGAATTGGTTCTCTCCTCCCACCGCGTGCTTCCCAGGGACCGAATTCAGGTCATCAGGCTTGGCAGCAAGCTCCTACCTCTACACCCTGAGCCAGCTCACGTGCCCTGCTTTTTTGTTTGTCTTGATATGTAATCTAAGCTGTAACTAAACTAACTTATTTACTCTCTCTCTCTCTCTCTCTCTCTCTCTCTAGTTGTTGGGGTGTATGTGTGTGTGTGTGTGTGTGTGTGTGTGTGTTCTAGTGCGTGTACATTTGTGTAAGCATGGGTGTAGCGGTCAGAGGAAAACCTGGGATGTTGGTCCACAGAGTCTCACAATTCTGACACCCACCAAGTAGGCACGGCCGGCTGGCTGGCAAATCCTGGCTCTGCCTGTCGCCACCTCCCCAGCACCTGGATTATAAACCTGTCAGCACAGGGGGGTTTTGTTGTTGTTGTTTTGTTTGTTTGTTTGTTTTCCAGACAGAGTTTCTCTGTTGTAGCCCTGGCTGTCCTGGAACTCACTCTGTAGACCAGGCTGGCCTCGAACTCACAGAGATCCGCCTGCCTCAGCCTCCTGAGTACTGAGATTAAAGGCGTGCGCCGCCGCCACCGTCACTACCACCGCCTGGCCACGTTTTTTAAAAACATGAATTCTGGGTATGGAACTCGGGTCCTAGTGCTCGCAAGGAGAGCACGTTAGCAATTAAGCCATCTCCCTGTTCCTCTTCCTGGTTTTTCTTTAGAGGCAATGCCTCACTCCGTAACCCAGGCTGGCTTTCAACTAATAGCAATTCTGTCCCAGCCTCCCGATTATTGATATGCCATACCCGGCATATTTCGGGAATTTTGGATACGCAGCTATGAACCAGAACCCTCTCTCGACTGATAAAGGTTGGTGATAGCTGATAGTGTCGTAAGCCTAACCTCTCTCCTCCGTACGCCTAGGCTGAGCCCCCACATCTCCCGGGAGATTTAAAAGCGCTGTTCGTTCTCTTTGAGGTAGAAACTGGGAGAGAGGCAGTTATAAAACCCAGCACAGGGAGCCCACGGCTTCCCACAATGGTTGGTAGCCAGAAGGCTCAGGGGCACGGGAAATCCCAAGGGACGGGACTAGAGAAGGGTCTGTCTGAAGGGGTGTCATCATACCCCACAACCCAGCCCAACAGGCAAATGGACAAAGAGGATTCATGAGGCCAGGACCCAAAGGTCAGCGCACACCAGTGTTCAATAGAAGGAATAAAACGTGTCACCGAGCTGGACAGCTTGCCAGGCTCCAAAAGCCATTTGTCATCAACTTCATTTCTGCTTTGGAACTGTAAGAAAGAAGGAAATTCGGCAAGACCAGGAAGACTCTGCAGACTTCCTGGTCGCCCTCCATTCCTGCACCTCAAGCAACCAGAACCTGAGTGTCTTCCACACAGCCAAAGCCATCCCTCCAGGGCTGAGGCAGGAGTCATAGTGAACCGCCTAAGGAATGAAGCCGGAGTCAGCAGCAGTGCCTGGGTCAGAGGTCATCAATCCTGAGCCGATGGGACAGTTGTCAAGACCAAGCGGTCCTCAGGGTCTTCCTGTCAAGCTCCCAAGTGAGCTGTAAGTCACGTCAGCCCTAAATTTCCTAACTGCTGTACCTAGGCAGGGTGTCAGCGCCAAACCATCAAAGGCTTCCTCCATATTCCCAAGGGCTCTCTCTCTTCCACCAAGGCAGCTCCTGGGATAAGGACACGGGTCACTAGAGCACCACCTGCAGCCCACCGGGGAAGGGCACACTGTGCGCTCTGATACATTCGCAGTGCTGGATTTGTGTTTATTTTTTATATAATTGCATGTGAGCATGTATGTGGTGTATCTGTTTGATGGTTTTGGTCTGTGTGTGTGTGTGTGTGTGTGTGTGTGTGTGTGTCTATGTGTGTGTCTATATGTGTCTCATTATGTTTGTGTGTGCCTGTATATGTCTGTGTGTGTGTCTGTGTCTATGTGTGTATGTGTGTGTGTGTGTCTGTCTGTCTGTGTGTCTGTGTGTCTATGTGTGTGTCTGTGTGTGTTTGTGTCTGTGTGTGTGTGTGTCTATGTGTATGTCTGTGTCTGTGTCTGTGTGATTCTGTGTGTGTGTGTGTGTCTATGTGTATGTCTGTGTCTGTGTGATTCTGTGTGTGTGTGTGTGTCTGTCTGTCTGTGTGTCTGTGTGTCTATGTGTGTGTCTGTGTGTGTTTGTGTCTGTGTGTGTGTGTGTGTCTATGTGTATGTCTGTGTGTGATTCTGTGTGTGTGTGTGTGTGTCCAGATGGGCAGAAGCCCAAAGATGCTGGTCACTCTCTGCCTGATTTCCTTTGAGAACTCAGTCCTCGGGCTTGTCCAGGAGGAGGCTTGCCCCTGCCGAGCCATCTCCCCAGCCCCCGCTTGGCAGCTCCTTCCTCCTCCCTGGCCATGCCATCCCTGCTGCTGTTTTCCAGTTGCTGGAAAGGGCTGTGAGGTCTCGGCTGTAGTCGGGCCACACTGGGTTCCCGAAAAGCACAGCTTGTCATTAGCAGCTCCATAACTTCTCCCACTGGGGCCCTAACATCCTGCCAACCCAGCTATTCTGGGTCCGTCTGCCCAGCGATCCCACAGGCAACGGCTGGCTTTGCAAACTTTCGAATTCCATTCCAAAGGGCAGTGAGACGGGCAGGCTCCCGTTGGTGGTGTCCCACGGCCAAGAGGCGGGTAGGGAAACTTCTCGGAGATCCGCAGAAGTCGCTGAGATGGGAAAGTGGAAACCTGGCAGCCAGGCCCATTCCTGGCCACTGGCCGGGGCTCGTGGCTCCCGCCTGGCGCGGCCTGTATCCCGGAAGGCTCGGACAGGTGGAGCTCAGGATTGGCTGCTGCATGGACAGGACAGGCTACTGTCTTGTGCAGGACGTCAAGCTAGGAGAAAACAAGTGTAAGGCCTGTCCCTCTCCAAGGTCAGCACACTCGTACTGTGGCCATCCACACGCCTCTAGACTTTCATTAAGCCATCTAACCTCCCTGTGCCTCAATTTCTCCATCTCCACTTGCTTCTTCTGTTTTGGTAATACATGGTTTTAGTTAATACCCGGGCACGGCATGAACCCAGTGTGATGTTTTACCTGATAAATACAGTGAGAGCGCCCCCTGGTGGAAGGCACAGTCCTAAGCGCTAACCTCAGAGGTGCAGGGAGAGGATGTGTCTCTCTCACACAGAGCCACAGGAACAAACAACGTCCTGAAAGCAGGTGTGTATGGAGCCGAGAAAGCCCCAAGCGAGTGGAGTCCTGAGTGGATGTGTATTGTTACATCACAGCATGGATGCCCCATTGCCTCAGCCCTGTGGGAGTGGCAAAGCCTTCCCTAGGTGAGGCTCAGAGGGACGCAAAGCCTTTCTCAGGGTTCAAGTACAAGTGATCGGCCAATGTATTCAGAGGCTAGCAACCGCTGCTTCCCACTGCCAGGTGTTTACAGCCGGGTCCCCACCCACGGAGACTGCCGCTTCCTACCTCTGGGTGCCGGGACCACGCCTGCGGAGACTGGCTGACTCTCTGCCCGGCGCTGTTGAGGTAGATGGCTCCGCTCCATCAGAGTGCACACAGCCCAGGTGGCACCTGCTTTTCTGTATGTGTGTCTACGTGTCAGCCCTTACTTCGCTTCCCCGCTTTCCGTAGTCCAGGAGCAAGCTGTTCAGAATGTGACAGGGATGCAAGGGCTCAGAACAAGACACCCCAAGACATGGTGCAGAGTCCTCTGAACTGAACTGAGGTAGGCCGGAGAGACCGTGGGACGCACAACCTATCGAGACCTTCTTCGGCCCTCCTGTGTCTACTCTTCTTTCCTTAGAAAGTAGAACCCTCTCCCAGAAATCCAGCCACGAAACCCAAAAGCACCACAGAAGCTTCCCCCGCTCTCTGAGTAGAAGCTGGCCATCAGAGAAGTTCTCTGACCTACAAAGCAGGGAGAGTAACTCACTATAGAGTGCCCAGCCTTAGCCGGGACATCCACCCCAAACCTCCCCACAAAGCGCAGAGAACGCGGCGGAGGGGGGGTTGTAAGAGCTGCAGGATGAGGGGGAGTGCTGTGAGCGGCTGTCTTCTGGATATGACACAGCTGTTGCACTTTGTGAATTCACTATGGTGACTGTTCCCCAGGGGATCCCCAACAAGATTGGCCAACCTCCCAACAGCCAGCACTGATCAGGGGAGGGAGCTGGAAGTGGGTTTGAACAAGATATACCGTACACATGTATTAAATTGCCAAGGAATATATAAAACATATTCTTCTTTATAAAAATTTTTCTGAAGCTGGGCGATGGTGGTACACGCCTTTAATCCGCTCTCTGGAGGCAGAGACAGGCAAATCTCTGAGTTTGGGGCCAGCCTAGTCTATAGAGTGAGTTGCAGGACAGCCAGGGCTGCACAGAAAAATCTTGCCTTTTTATTTACAAAAATAAACAGAAAAGGTTTTTCTTTAAGACTAGAGAGATGGCCCGTGGGTTAAGAGCACTTGCTAATCTTGCAGAGGACCCTGGTTTGATTCCCAGCACCCACACAGAGGCTCACAACCACCTGCAACTCCAGTTCCATGGGATCCTATTCCCTCTGCTGGCTTTCATGAGCACCAGGCAAGCATGCAGTACACACACACGGGCGAAACAATCACACGCAAAATAAGCATGAATAAATCTCTTTAAAAAGAGAAAGTTAATGTGTTTTTAAAGTTTTCTGACATGTCTTGTTTGGTGACAGGTCACATGACTTCATGTCAGGTGTTTTGCCCTGCACCGGGCAGGAAGTAGTTCTGCAGCGAGAGATCAAGGAGACACTGAACAAACATTCAGATCCTCCCACTCAGCCCACCCCATTAGATCACATCCCTTTGTCCAATCACATTTATATATGAAGTTCCTTATTCACCAAAGCCAAGCATAAACTTCCAGAGCTGTAGCTGGAGCTCAGTTGTAGAGTGCTTACAGAACACGCTTGAAGCCCTGGGTTCAATTCCCGGTACCACCAGACCAGGACTGGTGGTGCATGCCTGTGATCCTAGAGACTTGGGAGGCAGAGGCTGGAGTATCAGAAATTTAGGGTCAGCCTCAGATATGTCGCCAGTTTGAAGACAGCCTGGGGTACATATTTCAAAAAAAAAAAAAACCAAACGCTTCTTTCCTGGGTCTGTCTTCATTTCTGAAGGTTCTTATGTCTGAGACTCAGTGAATTTGCAAGCTTTCTCTTGTTACCTGCATTTGTTACTGGAGTGTAGCCCAGCCCTATGCAGGGTGAGGAAAGTCAGAAGGAAGGGTATTTCGGACCCTGTGGGGAATACGATGAAATCCCGGATGATGCAAAGAATGAAAATCAAGCCATACCTGATATGCTTGAGCCTGGAGCCACCGCTGACCTTACGGAGGACGTTTCCGTGGTCCACCTGCTCTGGAGGATACATGCTCACTCCTGCGTGAAGACATCCTTTGAGCCAGTAGTTTCTCCTTCTAGGAATTTATCCTAGATACATTTTATAGTTGTGCTCTAATAGCACAGAGCTACCCCCCAAAGCATTGTTGAAATATGAGATTATAGATACCTCAAGGTATCTATAAAAGGGTGGCATAAAATAGCTTCCCTATGGTCTTGGGTAGAAGACTCTACTCATAGAAACCTCAGTCGTCTCCTAATTCTATATAGGTTCGAAGAAATTCTGTCTAACATCCCTAAAGGTCGGTTGCTGATGGATAGTTGCAGGGACGCCAGACAACGTACAAAGAGACGGTGACGATGAACTGTTGACGCAGATAAGAAGAAAAGTATCAACTCAACCTAACAGCTTCCAAACAGACCTGTGCGTCTATGAAAGCATCATTCTGATACAATTAGTACTGCAGAATAGCAATGGGGGAAGGATGGAGTCCTCCTTAAAGAGATACCACTGTAACCACGAAAGAACTGTGCATGGTCTAAAAGGTACGACAGGGCTGAGAAGGTAAATCTGTTGGCAGCGTGCTAGCCTTGCAAGCACAGGGACGTGAATTCAGTCCCCAGAACCCAAGTTACGGAAAAAGATTGGGTGTGGTGATGCATGCCTACAATCCCAGCGCAGAGGAGGCCGAAGCACCTGAGTCCTGGGGCCACTGGCCAGCCTTGGCCAGTTCCAAGACATCTGGAAACAAGATAGAGGACAGCAGAGCTGGTCCTCTGGCCTCTAGGAAAATGCACACACACGTGCACCTGTGAATACATAAACCCCCACAAATGCATATTCCCCCCCTCCCCCCTCTGTATGAAAAGCACCAGGCATCGTGGAAGGAATGCACCTGTAATCTCACTCAGGAGGTTGAGGAAGAATGACCATTGCAGGTTTTTTACCAGTCTGGGCTACACAGTAAGACCCCGCCTCAATCAAAACAAAACATATATGAGTGTGTGTGTGTGTGTGTGTGTGTGTGTGTGTGTGTGTGCGCGTGCACACACACACACACACAAACAAGCTCTGTAAACAGGGAAGGAGAGGACATTTGGTGCCACCAAATTAGAACAATTAAACTGCCCGTGGAAGACTGGGTCTGGCATCTACCTCAAAGTTTTATTCCATTTTATAAAGGTTAAGCCAGGCAGAGCTAAGAGATACATTATTTAGAGCCACACTTTGCTAAGACAGCAAAGTAAGGCGAGAGAATGATAAGCACAATATTCTGGGCAGTGTCTACCTCTTGAGGTGTAAGAGAGGAGCTGGGAATGGGAAGGAGTACCCAAGATGCTTTAAAAACACTGAGAGCAATCTGCCATTCCCTAAGCTGTACGAACTGTAAGAAATAAAAGGTGGGCAGTTCACAATAATTACAGGGAGAACGAGGTGTTATTGGGACTGGGTTTGGTCTGACAGGAAACATTCAAGAAAGGTCCGCACAGAGGGAATTCAGCACATTTCCATTTTTCCGTGTTGTTTAGTATATACTGTATTGTTAGTGTGCCCCATAGACACCGCTCAAGGAGAATCACAAGAATCTAGCAATGACCGTGGCTTGTGGACAGGAAGGGGAGGAAGACGGGGCTGTTTTTCGTTGCCTTGGTTAGCACATTCTGAATTCGTGCCCTTTGGGCACCGTTTACTTCCCAGAGGACTTTTGGGAGACCCGGGGATGAGGCTGAGATGCAGGAGGCAAATGAAGGTCTTCCTCAAGAGTCCCACTTCTGGGACTGAGCGGGCACCGGGATGCCGGTTCACAGAACACACAGCTCCGGGCTAGGCAGGGGACCGGAAAAGAGGAATCGGTCCACCATTGACTGCAGTAGGTGGCAGAGACACACCGCCATTCTGGTCCTGAATAAGGAAACGGGACGGCACTGCACTGTGGCCGGCTGGAACTAGGCTGGGAACCAGGGCAGCAGAGAGGATCCGAACTTCTGGACTTCCTGAGATAAGGCCCGCGAGGACCAGGCAAAGAACCCTGGCGCCCCAGCTGGGGAGTGACAACCACTTCCCCCCGCAGATTTCCGCGTCTCAACCTCGGGTGCAAGCCCAAGCAAAAAACTACAACTCCCAACAGGCACGTGTCCTAACGCGCACGCGCAGAGCACTGGTTGGGCGTGGAGACGGATGAAACATAGAGCAAAGGCTGCCGGGAAGTCGTGGCTCTAGGGCGGGCGGGGCGGAGTGGGACGCAGGTGCAGAGCAGAGGCTGCCGGGAGCGCGCGACCGGAGTGGGGCGCAGGCGCAGAGCAGAGGCTGCCGGGAGCGCGCGGCGGGGCGGAAGTGGCCGCCCGCCCTGTCCGGCCCTACGCAGGTAGGCGGCAGCCCGCAGGCCCCGGAGCCGGGCTCTCACAGGGTGAGTGACGGCCGGCGCGGCCGGGGGCCCTCCCTCGCCGTGCCCTGGGGCCTGTCGCCGCCCGCCCGCGCGGCCCGGCCCGGGCGTCACGTCCTCCGAGCCAGCCCGTGGCTGGCGCGGGGCACCCGGCCGGCTAGTGGGGGCGAGCTCCCCGTGAGTGTGCCGCGCTGTCCCCTGAGCGCTGCTGCAGGCCTTCCTCGTCCGCCGAGCCGGCTCCAGCTGCCCCAGGCCGGGGCTCCTTCCTCCTGCCGGGCGCTCCACCCACCTGTGACAGACAGACCTTCCCGCCCCGGCCCGCCCGCAGCCGCCCACCTTGCTCCCGTCCTGACTGTTCTTCAGCACAGCAGTGCGCTGCGCCCGTTGTTTCTTACGAAGCCCCAGCTTTCCGTACCCCCTGCCCCTTCTGCACACACAGCCCCAATCTCCCCTGGCTTCTCCCAGCCTCGAAGCCTGGCGTCTCCTGCTCCGTTCTTGCTGTTGAGTGCCTTAGCTTCTTCCTCCTAACAGTCCTCCGGCCCCTAGCACCCATGAGGCTCGTCCACTTCCAGCCAACCCACGCACCCTTCCTGCAGTCACTCGGGAGCACCGGTCTCAGGAAGCTTAGTCTCCCATTCTCATCTCAGGACTAGACACTTGACATAAACGTAGCTATATACTTGATGAAGCATAGACCTGGTGTCATGGTGTCAGTGGGACCTGGCTGGCCAGAACTTAAAGGCTCCCGAGACTGTGACGATGCGGCGTGCACTACAGGAGTTGCTTTTGCAGCTCCTCCTTCCTGCCCTGTGGAGCTTGGCTGAGGACCATCCTTCTGGGCTGGGCCACAGACCTTCCTCCTTCCAGCTGTCTCCCAGACAGCCTGGCAATGCTGCTGGCTGACCTCAGTGAGTCTTCCGTGTGTCTCTGAGGCCTGTTGGAAGGTCCATTGGAGGGGCCAGCCTAGTTCCTTCTGGATAAGACAAGGGCTTTTGTCACACAGAGCCCAGAGCATCTTCAGGCAAAAGGCTCCCATGAAGTCTGGGTCCATCTGGCTAGGGACAGGATTCTGGAGGTTTCCTTGCTTTCTTTGTTCTATGTGTCCTGCTCTCATAAGACAAATGCCTCTTCCAACTGAATGGGCCACATAGTGTGACCGTATTGTCCCTCAGTCCCTTTACCACTTGATGTGTCCTGTGGCTGAGTGTCCTTCCCTTTACAGTTCTGACCGGTCACAGCCTGCAGCAGCTCTAGGAAGGCACTGGCTAAAGCTGTCGGTACTTCAGACCATCTTCACCAACCTGGTCAGCAGTGCAGCCCATCCCCTGAGCAGAGGAGACGGGAGGAGAGGTCTGGAGAGTGCTGGAGGCAGCTGTCCCACTTTTGCCCTCCACCTGGATGTGGCGCGTGTGCCCGTGAAGCTCCCACAGACACGTGAGACCCTGTCATCGGAGTCACGGCGGCTCCATAGGTAGGTGTCCCGGTGCATTAGCGTGTGCTCTTTGGGGACAGAGGAGATTCATCTTCAGGCCCCCCTCTCTCTGTAGAGTGGGATGAAGATGCCGATTAGAAGCCAGGACGTGTTGGGAATTCCTGGAGAGCTTGACTTAAATGCTAATGTTGACAGAATTAAAACCCTATGTACTGGTTTTAAAGGACTTTTACATTGATTTTCCTTTTCATCAACACAAGATAGACTGGCTGAAAAAGTGATAGTAGCAATAACCTTGGTCCTACAGTAGTCTGCGTGGAAAGACGTTAGGGTTCCTGTTGGCAGACATTTCACTTGAATCCCCCTTGTCCTCTGCAGTGGGGCCGGGGCCACAGGAAACGGGCTAGAAGCCAAAGCCAGCTCCGGCGCATTGGAATGAGCAGTTGTGAGCAGTGAGGTACAGGCGAGAGTAAGGTAGGACCCAGCCGAGTGGTTCTGAGGTCCAAGGCGCTGGCACTGATGCCCCGGGACAGCATGGGTTGTGTCTCCGAGTGCAGCTGTGCATTCTGGGATTGAGTACCAACCTGGGTTGGGCTGGGATTGTCAGACCCCTTGTTGAAATAAAGTTATGGCGCTTAGCGGAGAGTCCAGACGTTGAAATTTCCAATGCTCTTTATTAATCACAAACCATGTCAAATCTCAGGGAATTCTAATGCCCCAGCAGCTAGGCAGAGAGCTCCCTCCAATGGCTTCCTCACCCCATGCTCTTCTCTTGGTTCTCCTCCTGCTCCTAGCTTCTTCTTGCTTCGTTCCCTGCTGTCTGTCTCTCCTCCTCTCTGCCCTTGCCCTAGTTCTTTTTTATTCCAAATCCTCTCTGTCTCCACCCAGCCTTCCAATATACAAATCAATGGAGCCTAACCTTCATCTGCCTTAAGGCTAAGGAATGTCCCATTCTTGTGGAGAGCCGGATAGCCACTCCTTTGTTTACTGGTAGGCAGTGAATCATTTACTTGCTTCAAGGACAGCTTACTAGAACATTATCTTATAACTAAAATCTCCCACAACAACCCCTGGCACCCAGTGTTTGGGTGTCACTTTGGCCCAGAAGGCAGCTCTTTTGCTAAGCTCCCGTCCAGGGCACTGGGGACACAGATTAGGGCTCAGCAGTGTTGTGATGCCGCAGATGTAACCTCTCTGCCCACCCTAGGAAAGGCCCGGTGTGAACTGTAATGAGCCTCAGGTCAGCCATGTCCACCCCTCCCCCAGCCCGTGAATGTGCTGCATTGCATGGGAAAAGGAAGTGAGGCAGAACAGACCTCCCCTGAAAACGAGGAGCCCCTAAAACTGTAAGGGAGGCAGAGGGGCCTCCTTTCCAGAAGAGAGGAAGGCTGCAGAGAGCCATGGTGGGCATCAGTATTGCTGGCTCTAAATGGGAGAAAGAGACCATAGACAGGCAACAGTGAGGTCAGGCTTTGAGTGCTACGTAAGCCCCAGGGAGTGGATCTTCCCCAAGAGCCTGAGAAAGGAGCCAACCTTTAGGCGTTGCCAGTGAGGCCACGCCAGAGTCCTGCAGGGCTGGGAAATCATAGTGTGTGATGTTTCAGCTGCCATGTCTGGAGTAATTAGTTACAGCCCCAGTGAAACTAACACACTCCTCCTGAGTGGTAGACTTAAAAATGGGCTGAAAAATAAAAAAAAATAAACTATACCAAGTAGTACAGAAGTTGATTTAGAGAATTGTTACTACCTTTGTGTGAGACACTGGGGGGTCGGGTGCAGGTGTTAGAGGTCCCAGAGCCACACTGGCCATTGAGAAGGTCTGAGTGTGAAGTGGAGCGGCCTCCGTGGTCCCCAGAGCACGCATTTCCTTCCTCCTCATCTCCCAAGACTGTCTACCTGGTTAAGTCAGGAGTGGACATCCTGGGTACAGTGCTGAGCTTGGCAAAGCAGAAAATCAGGAGCCAGGTGCTGTCCTGGTGCCTGACCTGCGGCTGTACACAGGTGTGTGTTTCCTAGGGCCTGGCATCAGAGGCTGCTGGGACGCCCTGGGTGTCTGTCTCCTTCCCCAGCAGACTGCTGCTCAGGGGCTCTGTGCCGTGCCCTGTGGAGGGAGTGAGCAAGCTTCAGGCTGAGCAGAGTAGACTTCTGAGGCCTGTCCTCTGTCTGGTGTGTGTGGGGAGCAGTCCTCTGCAACAGTGAGGAGCGGGGGCAAGAGAGCAGCGCTGAGAACTGCCCTTCCTTGATCCTGGAGGGGCGGAGTCAGCCTCGGCAGCTGCCTTGAACCTGTCTGAGCTGCCACCTGTCACTCGTACAGGCTGCTCCTGAAGGAAGCAAGGGGAGACGGGCCACCTTGGCTGTAGTTCCTCAGGTGTCATACAGACCCAAGGGTGTCCATGGAGGTAGGTGCCTTCTGCCCATGCTCTTCCTAACAGCTAGGCGAGCAGCCTTGACAGTTCCTGGGTGGCACAAAGGAAAACATTTCCTGTTGGGCTTGTTGCTTATTCCTTTGGTCATCTAGAAGTGTTCTTTGGAGTGGACAGACAGATGTGTGAGTCTAATGAGGAAGTGAGGTATGGCCGTGCTGTTCATGCCCACAGGTAGTAGTTAGGTCCTTGCATAAGACGGTGGAGAGGAGAGGGGACCTGGTGCCTTTTGGATGCCAGGCACTTCTGGTCTCTTTCCGGAAGGCCTCTTCCTATGAGGGAAAGAGGAAGGCTAGGGAACCATCTAATGGGGATGTTCACGGTGACTTTTGGAAGGCAAGCAGAAGTTTCTAGAAGCCTGTTTTTGTAGAAAGTAGTACCCCTCTCCTTTAGCCAAAGATGTTTGAGCCCCAGGGGTTCCCACACTGCTTTCACTTGGAGAGTGTGCTTGGCCAGTCCCTTCCCTTGGGCTGGCCCGGGTCAGGTGCTCCTTGGGCCACTGTCAGGAGTGGTCTTTGTTCCTAGGGTGCAATCGAGAATAACATATACAGTAACCTGGGGCAGCCTGCTTCCTCACACACAGGTCTGGAGAGTCGGTGACCAGAGTTCTTGTTCCCAATGTCATTGCCACAGGTTCTAGGGAAACTCAGTCTTTGTCCAGCTTCTCAGGCATCCCTTGCCGTGGTGCCATATCAACACCCCAGCCTCTGCCTCTGCGATCACGTGGCCTTCTCTTCTACCTATGCCCCCGTGCTTTCTATACAAAAATACCTGGGAAAGCTCAGCACTCAGGAGGCTGAGGCAGGAGGATTGTCTTGAGTTCAAGACCAGACCCTGTCTCCAAAAAAAAGAGAAAGAAAGAAAGGAAGGAAGGAAGGAAGGAAGGAAGGAAGGAAAGGAAGAAGGAAGAAAGAAGAAAGAAAGAAAGAAAGAAAGAAGAAAGAAAAGAGAAAGAAGGAAGAAACACCTTTGGTTGTATTTATGTCCACCTGGACAACCTCTACATTGAGGTCAAAGTCAGCACTGGCATAGGAGGCTTCTGGGTAGGGGGCAGTAGCAGCCTCCCACAGGACAGATGACTTGCTGGCGAGGACACTGGCAGGGTGAAAGCATGACTGTCATGGGACTTTCAAGAGGCTCTAGATGGCCCTGTGTGGTCAGAGGAGACATGTGTCCCAGGCGCAGGGAGCATCACCTGTCATGGTCTGGGCATATGGACTCCAGATTTGCAGAGCTTCCCATGTCTGAAGGTATGGTTTGTGGGAGGCTAGGTGAGAAGGAGGAGGCCTCCTCTCAGGCTGTGGCAGGTTGACAGGCAGGCCCCTCTCCCTCTGCATCCAGCTCAGTTTTCAGGTCTGGGAAGGATGCTGAGACCCAGAGAAGGGAAGTCCCTGTCTGAGGTCTCTGACTGGTAAGTGACAGAGCAACAGTTTGGACCCTGGAGGTCTGGAGCAGTAGGTCTAAAGACCGGGTGAGACAGGACCAGGCCCAAGGCTGTGGGAACAAGCTGAACTGGTGCTGCCTAGGTGTATGGGAAGGAGGAGGCTGCAGCTGTTCCTGGGATGGTCCTGGGGCTGGGCAGCCTTAGCCAGCATAGAGTTGTGCCAAGAAGCCTGCTTGATGTGCAGTGGCCTGCGGTCAGGGAGGCGTCTAGGTTACAGTGATACCTGGAATGAAGAGCGTGGCACCTGGCGGCCCTGGACAACAGAGAAGTCTCGGTGACTCTCGGAGGGGCACATAGGTCAGGCATGCAGACCTGGCCTAGGGCCGCAGGAGGGGGGAAAGCGCAGTGAGTGGTACTCTTGAGGCCTTGATCCAGAGCTGTGCACTTGCAGAGTGACCAAAGGGACCTCACCATAGTGTTGGTCTTTCAACTCTTCAGCTGATGTGTGCTGATTTTCTCTTGGCTGTTAGCTCTGAGCTGGGTGCCAGGGATGGGGCAGGAAGCCCTGACCTGGTGAAGTTCCCAACAGAAGGAGAGCAGATGGGGAGAGTGTCTTGGGACCCCTGGGTGCCAGTGAAGCAGCGGTGCAGAAGCACCTCTGTGAAGCACCTCCCAGGGCAGGTGTCCCGGGCAAGGTAGTGAAGACCTCGTGGTGAGGACCAGGAGCCATGACGATCGCATAGCACGTAGTGCTGGCTGCTGGGCGGCAAGAGCTCTCAGGAGGAGAGTGGCCATTGAGGGACCGGGGAGACGGCTGGCATGGTTTGGGTGAGGTGGCAGTAGAGATGGATAGTGAGTCAGGTTTTGGAGGGAACAGATCTGCATTTTTTGGGATTTTTTTTTTTTTTTTTCTGTGTTTCCATGGGAAATTTGACTTGGTGGTGGTGTTTGTGATAGCCTCAGGAGTGCCTGAGAAGGATTGGGTTAAGCAGCTTGAGGCTGGAACTCGGACTTGTATTTGTTGGAATTGCAACGTGGCAGTGTTTGACACTTGGCAGAGCTCAGCACCATGTCTGGGATGAGGCTCCAACACTCAGGTCCTGGGTCTGGCCTCTGAAGCCATGGTGTTAAAGAAGAGTGCGAGGCAGAGCCTGCATGAGTCCCAAGGAGGCACACCAGCATGGGGTGACCAGTTCTGCAGCCAGGTTATGGCACAGAGCCTCTCCTGCCCTCGCTGCGAGCAGCAGGCCCTGCACCCGCTGTACTCCTTGGGCCTGAGCACATCCAGGAACCAGTGCCCTGTGAGCAGCCTACAGCATGGGAGAGAGAGCACCTCTGCAGCCACCGGACACCGGAACCTTGGGGTTGGAACACATGGGCACCCAATAAACAGAAGCTGCGGGGATACCCAAGCCCTTCCCTGCTGCTTCCTGGCAGCACGTGCCCATCAGGTTCTTGGACTTGGTGAGACAGCAACAGTGGTCGTGGCTGGTATGCTCTTAAGCCCATAAGGGAAACGCATGCTGCTTCAGGTGAAAGACTGAGGGAGGGGCTGGGAGCAGGGCAGTTGCACCTTCCGGGTCGCCTGGAGACAGACACCTCTCTACCACAGCCAGCACTGGCTTGGAGGCTTTGTGGCACTGAGCTGTTGTGGTCTGCTAGGAGCAGGCAGGGCAAGCAGTGCTGAGGAGGTAGAATTCCTAGTTCTTCCAGCGCTCTGGGCCTGTGGCTGAACCTGGAACCCAAACCATGGCATGAGGTGAGCAGCATGCTGGGCTCAGTCCCTGTACTTGTCTGTGCTCACAGAGAGGTGCCAAGGACCGCATGGAAACAGCAGTGTCCTGCCTCGCATCCTCTTTGTATCGAAACATTGCAGAGCTTGCCCGGGAAGTGAAGGCTCAGGGCCCTGGCCTGCTGAGTGGGAGGCTGCTGGGCTGGGCAGCAGCTGACATGCCTAGGAGCCGGGCAGCTGGAGAAGACGTCAGGAGGCGAGACGTCCCCATCTGCACCTGTCTGTTACAGTGGCTCCCAGCCTGCAGACACCAGCCCTCCCCAACCCTTCCCCTCTGCTCGGGTTGTAGGAAACACTTCCCATCCTGCTGACCTCCCTGCTGGGGTCGGGGCTTGGCCAGGATGCGACTGCCTTGCAGTGCTGTCTTCTGGGTGAGGCTGACTGCAGCCTGTGTGGCTCAGGAGTAGAGAAGCTCACTCACTGCCCTCCTCTCCCTGGCTTAGGTCCTGCTCTGTGTGCAGTCTGATGCCCATCCAGCCCTTTGAGCACCGGGAATGGAATGAGCCTATGCACTCCCTCCGGATCAGTGTAGGGGGCCTTCCTGTGCTGGCATCCATGACCAAGGCCACGGACCCTCGCTTCCGCCCCCGCTGGAGGGTGATCCTAACATCCTTCGTGGGCGCCGCCCTCCTCTGGCTGCTGTACTCGCACCGGCAGGCCCCAGTGCCGGGCAGGTCCCCCACTCACAATGCACAAATCCAGCGGTTCATCCAGGAGCACGTGTCTCACTACAATGACACGTACCCCTTGTCACCTCCCCAGAGGACTCCAGGTGGGATTCGGTACCGGATCGCAGTCATTGCTGACTTGGACACGGGATCCAGGGCCCAGGAGGAGAACACCTGGTTTAGTTACCTTAAAAAGGGCTACCTGACCCTGTCGGACAGCGGGGACAAGGTGACTGTGGAGTGGGACAAAGACCATGGGGTCCTGGAGTCCCACCTGGCGGAAAAGGGGCGCGGCATGGAGCTCTCCGACCTGATCGTCTTCAATGGGAAGCTCTACTCTGTGGACGACCGCACAGGGGTCATCTACCAGATTGAAGGCACCAAAGCAGTGCCCTGGGTGATCCTCTCCGACGGCGATGGGACCGTGGAGAAGGGTAAGTGGAGCCCTCTGAGGGCTGAGCTTTGGTCAGATGCCATGTGAGTTTCTTACTGCGTGACAAAGTTCCCGCGAGAGTGGTTTAAGGAGGAACAGTTTCCTCTGGCTCATGGCGGGGAGGTCACATGACAGGAGTGTGAGGCAGCTGTCTCATCGTGTCCTTAGAAGACAGAGATGAACACTGGTGCTCAGCTCGCTTTCTCCTCTTTCGCCCAGAAGTTTGTTTCCATGGTGATTGTGAGTCCGCCTAGTTGACCTTAAGATCAACCACAGAGAGTAATCCAAGTGCTGTTAAAGGCCCCGCACACCCAGTAGGTGACACTTCCCGCTCCAACCCTCACACCCACCCACCTCCACCCTTAGCAGGGCCTTACATGTCTCTAGAAGTTTGAGCTCATTACTGGGAGGCCACTGCTGAGAGGGAAGTCCTTTTCAGAATGAGCCAAGGCCTCGTCCATTACCCCTTCAGGACCCTGGCCCCTGAGGTGTCTTAGGATCATACAGTACTACCTCCACCAGGTGGCTCACTTTCACAGCTGGCTGCCTGGTGGTTACTGTGATCCCAGGCTCCAATCTCAGTTTATTGGGACCACAGGTCAACCGCTGCTCCCCAGCACTGCTCTGAGCCCAGTACAAGGTCTGTGTGTTGAGCAGCAATGACCCCCGGGGATAGAACCTGATGTTGGCCCCGTGTGTGGCAGATAGGTGTCACTGCTTCCACAGGGTAGGGGACGGAGCTGTCCCTTACAGCGGGCTGAAGAGCACTGCAGACTTCCTCAGGTGGACAGAGGAGCTGCTTTAACTGCCCCTCTACACAGGCTGCCTGGGTGATAAACCCTCTAGTGTTTGTCCAAGGCTGGGGCTCTTGGGAGAGGCTGTCCCCACCTAGGTATCAGTGACGATGTTGGCCACCCATTTCCTGGCCATAAACTTGAGGGTTGTAAGCTTTGGTTGTGTGGAGTGGCTCACCTTGAATGGGAAGAATGCAGGGTACACGGTACAAGGTACAGGTTCTTAGGGCTGAGCTGTGATTGTTCATCCAGAAGGATCCAGAGACTGCCAAATGGGGCAGCTTCTCACAGGAGCAATCAAGAGACTCATGAGGGTCACTGGGGCTACAGGAACCAAGCCGGTCCCTCCTGAGCCACACTAGGGGTGTCAGAGGCTGCCTTCCTCAGCAGGAGACAGATGCAGCCCAAGCTTCCCAGGGGCTAAGGAGCTTGCAGGAGTGTTGGAGAGCTAGCGTGCTTGGGGATATCAGAAAGGAGAATGTTCTGGAACAGCACAAGAGGCTGTGTGAAGTCAGCTAGTTGAAGGCGGCTTCAGAGTAATGTTCTGAAATGAGGGCGAGGACGATGATGGTTACCGCCTAGTCCTGGAGACCTGAAGAAAGATAGCGATCTTCCCCAGCTAAGGAAGAGCAGACCATAAGACAGTGGTCTAAAACCCTGGAGCTGAGAGACAGGAAATGGGTAGCCCTGTGAGGCGCCAGCTGTGGCCCTCAGTGACAGATAACTGCTGCACAGCGCACTCGGAAACTCAGGCTCCTGAGGCCGCCGGCATCACACAAGAAATGGAATAGGGGCCGCTGGCCTCTGGAAGCCGGAGGGTGGGTGGAGACCTGGCGTGGGAGGGCCGGAAGTGGTCTGCTGTGGTTCTTGTTGTTGTGCAGGAGATGGGGGCTCCTTGGAGGGAAAAGGGCAAGAAGGAAGAGAAGGTGGGCTCCGGGACCCAGCTCAGGCCTCTGCCAGCTCCTCTCTAGACCTCTGGTCCCAGCCTCTGCTGAAGCTCAAGGGTGGCGCCTTCTGGCATCGAGTGTCTGGGCGGCACTCCAGATGCAGCCAACAGCAGCATGGACAGACAACCAGACTGGGCGAGGGGCCTGGGGCCCAGGGTCTCGGCTCACTCCTCCTCGTCTTGCCCCAGGCTTCAAAGCTGAGTGGCTTGCTGTGAAGGACGAGCACCTGTATGTGGGTGGCCTGGGCAAGGAGTGGACCACCACCACAGGGGAGGTGATGAACGAGAACCCGGAGTGGGTGAAGGTGGTAGGCCGCCAGGGCAGCGTGCGTCACGAGAACTGGGTGTCCAGCTACAGTGCTTTGAGAGCCGCTGCTGGGATCCGACCGCCAGGTAAGAGTCCTCTCTGCAGCCCCGGGTGCAGGGGTCACAGCTGCTCAGCTCTGCAGGTCCGGGTGTGCTGGGTCACAGCCTGCTCAATTCTGCAGGCTTTTATTCACTGTGTCCAATGCTCACACCCCCTCGTGTAGGCGGAGTCTGGGACAAATGAGCCATTTCTGCTTTTGCCCCTTGCCAGCCCAGCAGATGGCCCCCTCACTGCACACTAAAGCCCCCGCATCCACAGAAAGCATTCCTAGCTCGGGGCCCTAATGGCTGGTGTCAGGACCCTCATAAGCAGGGGAGGAGATAGGTAGGGTCTGAGCTGCCTTCCTCTGGGCTCTGAGGATTCTGACCTTTGTCTGAAGGAGGCTGAGTCAGGAGGGGGGCAAAGGACAACAGGGAGCCAAGACCCAGAGAACTCTGCCTGCAGAGCTTGGTAACCCGGTGCTCCCCTCAGCTTCAAGGCTACCGCTCTGCGTGTTAGCTTTCCCTTTTGACTGTCCTGTGTTCTGTGTGTCCTGTGGTTAGCACCCAGGAACAAAAGCAGAGACAGCTAGTAGGGCTGCAGGCCCTGCAGGACATGCAGGCAGCCACTGGGGGAGTGAGGCAGACTGGGTCCGCAGACTCGAGTGATGCTCCCGGGCTGTGCTGTCCACTGCGTGGTTGTCATGTGCAAGAGCTGGACATTAGAGGAAGGGTGCAGTGAGCCCCCAGAGTGCAGCCTCTGGGGTGCAAGGCCGTGTCAGCAGGCCGGTATGTGCTGACTGGTCCGTGCTGTGACCCCAGGCTACCTCATTCACGAGTCTGCCTGCTGGAGCGACACCCTGCAGCGCTGGTTCTTCCTGCCACGCCGCGCCAGCCACGAGCGCTACAGCGAGAGGGACGATGAGCGCAAGGGCAGCAACCTCCTGCTGAGCGCGGCTCAGGACTTCAGCGACATCTCCGTGAGGCGCGTGGGCGAGCTGGTCCCCACTCACGGCTTCTCATCCTTCAAGTTCATCCCCAACACCGACGACCAGATTATCGTGGCTCTCAAGTCAGAGGAGGACAGCGGCAGGATTGCCACCTACATCATGGCCTTCACACTCGATGGCCGCTTCCTGCTTCCAGAGACCAGGATTGGCAGCGTCAAGTACGAAGGAGTAGAATTCATCTAGCCAGTAAGTCCCCACGCCCACAGGGCAGGGCAGGTGGCCTCAGCGACACCAGGAATGGTTTCATAAAAGCCAGAGGAACGTCTGTCACTCGTTTGCTTTCTCTTTTTTAACTGAGCTGTGTGCCTGGCGGGGGATTTCCAGAGTGGGGAGCTGAGCCCCAGGCCACAGGCCGCAGCTTCTCCTGTGACTTTCTGAAGCTGGGAGCCACCCACACCTCACTCTGCCCTGCCACCTGGTGGCAGGGATTGGTCACTGCTGCAGGTACCCTTTGGGTCCCTCGCCTTCTAAATCCAGCCACGCCTTTCCTCTCCTCCTCTTTCCTGGATCTCCTGCCTTTCCATGAGTTCTCTGGCCAGTACTTATTTCTGAAGCAACCGTGGTGTGTTAGGCCCTAGCCTCACCCTGGGAGCACAAGCCAGTCTGAGGTGGGCCTTCCAGGTGGGCACTCCAAGGCACCCCTCTTCCTCCTGTGTGACCCTGGCATTCGATGTTTACATGGCAGGGTGACGGCCCATCCCTGGGGCACCCCTGCCCGCACTGCTGAAGCCACCTAGACGGGATTACCTGTGAACTGTTCACAAAGCACTCACCGCTTCCCGTGGCCAGGGCTCCGGCAGCCCCTCAGGAGGACTCAGGCTGTGCAGCCCTTGGAAGTTTGAATTCTTAACTTACTTTTATAAAAGCAAATTCCTTTCCTATAGAACAGTCGCCAAACCTTACACAGCGAAGGAGGAGTTTCCACACCCACTCCCAGCAGCGAGGGAATCGTCTGCGCAGCCGCAGTGGCAGCATTAGCTTTTACAGAAAAGGTCTCCAGATCCTTGGCCTCTGCCTTCTGGCAGCTTCCAAAGCTGCTGTGCCTTCCCCTCGGCGGTGACTGGGGAGGGCTCTGGTTCCAACAGGCCTGCACCTGACCAGAGACTGTCCCTGTTGTCCCTGTTTCTCGCCGGCTTCTGGTGGGCATGGAGCAGACGGCTCTCCAGGGCAGTCTCACCATTCGCTGCTGTCGCTCTACTGCTCAAGAGCAGAGCAGCAGAGTCGGGGCCAGCGGTTGTCCTGTGGGTAGCAGCCACCTTAGCCTGCCACGCCCTTAGGACAGGACACAGGTCCTGCCACGGGCAGAGGCCCTGATGACCCTCACAAACCCCTCCACTGTGAAGCTTGAGGGCCACCGCCACCAGGGCCTGCTACCCACTGTCCGGCAGGCTGTTACTGACTTACGACGGTGACATCATTGTGTGCTCTCTGTGTTGTTCTGGGAGCTCAGCCATACCTCCTTGGTGTGTGTCAACTGTTAGTTTGTGTGATTCTGAAATGAAAGATGAAATGAGGGTGGCCAAGAGCAGCCTGGGAACCCTTGCTGAGGAGTCAGTGTGGGGCCTGCCCGCAGCAAGGCAGCACAGCCTCGCACCTTCCCTTCCCTGACGTGAGCATAATGATTGTGTCCTTCCCTCCCTCCATGTGTTTCGTAAACAATAAAGTGTTGGGAGAATGTGGTTCTCTTGTCTGTGTTGGCTGTTGCCAAGGGCACTGCCCAGGATGGCTGAACAGGTGGGGTTGAATGAGTCGGGCATCTCACTTCTCCAGGTGAGGTCTGGAAAATGGTGCCCAGGCTGCCCAGGCTTGGAAGTGATGGGAAGAGTGGTGTGTAGAGACTGGCCTCAGCACCAGAGGCTCTGTCCTGCTCCATCTCTTCCAGTTCCAGCTGCTACTGGACAGAGCCTGGATCCCAGCTCTGGGGCCCTGATCCCAGCTCTGGGGCCTGGATCCCAACAGTCCCAACAAGCCAGACTTGGTGTCCCATCTTCCACAGGCCAGGACAAGGAGTAGTGAAAGGCAGAGGAAGGTTTACTCAATATGGCCACATTGGGAGGGGGACTAGGGGGCATGGACATCCCTGCCACTCAAGCCTGACAGACCAAATGATCAGGACCCATGGTGGAAGGGGGAGCGGGGGACTGATCGCCCCAAAGCTGGTCTCAAACCTTCATATGCCTCCCTGTGGCACATGTGCACCTGCATTCACACACACACTCATAAAAATAAAAAGTACAGCGACTCTCCCAAACCATCTTTGGGTTTCTGACAGACAGTTTGGGTTTAAATAGAGGGCAGAAGTTATGCCTAGCTAGGCAGGCCTGGTCAAAGTGATCCTGCCCGGCACTGACCCATCATTGTTTCTGATCCTGGCTCCTGGGCTGTACTGGAAGGTAGTCCGACCCTCAGAACTGTGTGGAATCTCTCCAGGAGACAGGTGTCTTCTCTGGCTGGCACCAGGCCTCAGCTGTTTTCTTCCCAGATATGAGACTTGGGGAAGTTCCAGTTTCTTGTGACCTGTTACCTCAGTTGTCTGATAGGCAAAGAAAGGGATGCAGGTATCTGTCTCTCTGTCCTTCCTGCAGAAAGGCAGGTCATTCCCAAACCACTCCCCAGGACTGCAGGGACTGCTGTGCACAAATGATGTGGCCTGTTTGAATGAGGGTACCTGGAAAGTTTGCTGACAAATGACACCGGACTGTGTGGGAATTGTGCCCCTCCAAGGATGCACAGAGGTCCCCTATAAAGTGAAGCTTTGCCAGGGAAAAGCCCCTCCCCCGTGTGATTCCATGCTGCTTGGACTTCTGGGAACAGCTTGGAGGGAGATATAAAAGAGGGGCAGTTGAAGGCAGTTGACAGTTGGCAGTTAAGAATTAGAGCTAAGAATTACAGCAGAGTTGCTGCAGGATAGAGAACGTACAGAAGCTGATGACAGGAGAAGCTGGCAGAAATAAAGCTGATAGTGAAACAAGCAGACATAAGGCTCAGATAAAGTGGACTAACTGGGGTTTTAGAAAGGTTACAATTTGGATCTTCTCAGTAACTGCCGTGCTGGGAGAAGCTGAACCAGAGTTCAGCTGGGATAGAGTTTGTTCAGTTCCCCAGACAGGCAGACTGAGACAGCCAAAAAAGGGCCGTAAAGGTTTCTCTTTCCTTCCTATCCTTTCACTTCCTCCCTAACCCTGTGAGCTAACTGAGGTTTTAAAAGTTACAAGTTAGATATCTAGAAGCCGGGGTCAGAGGGGTGGAGTCAAGTAGCTGGTGAGAGAAAAACTGTTACATTTTAGATACGTTTTAAATACATTTTAAATATGTTCTTTTTTTAAAATACCATTTGCATTTCAGTGGCATTTACAAAACCTTTTTTACAGTCCAGGCCGAGGGCACCCAGAGGAGCAAGGAAGAGAAGTTACTATATACTGCCCCTTTTCGTAAGAGACTCCTCTAAACAAAGACTGGTCATATTTCACCCCGTTGCCCCAAGAGACCGTTTTCTATTCAATGCTGCAAAGCAAAGAAAAGCACAGGTTTGTTCTGTGGCCAGAGAATGGAGAAGTGGGCCCTGGCTTGCAGGGCTGGGTGTGGGGAGCCACAGATGCAGGGCAAAAGAAATGAGAAGCCGGAGGCCCGGCCTGTGTTCCGGGAATTGAGTACAGCTTCTTTGTGATGCTTCGTTTTCCAGAGTCTGAGCGAGTCACAGCTGTCTCGGCACTGAGGCTCTGTCCCTTACTGTGCACAATGTTGGGAACTGACTTGGAATCTGCTAGAGGTCACTGCGGCCCTGACCTTTCCCTGACCGTTTCAGAACATTATCCTGGTGACCACCAGGCCCCTGATGTAAAAGATGAACATAGTTTGGGGGGGCCAGACAGCCAGGCTATGATAGCCTGACACTGAAGTGGAGACGGGGTCACTCAGTTTACTCTTCCCTTCCGTTTACTCTGAGTCTCCAGATACCTCATGGAGTGGCTGGAGGGAACTGCATGTTTCTGGGGCTTGGCCTATTGGGAAGTCCCTGTGTGTGTCACAACGTCTGGACCCATTAACCACCCATCTGTTGGCTTTCGGAGTGGCCATAGAGCAACATGCTGCAGACATCATGCCCTGTGATGGCCCTGCCTCTGCGACCTGGTAGTCTTCCCTTCGGGAAGCATGGGGCTCTGGGACCTACCTGACCAGCTGATGGGGCTGACCCAGGATGGAGGCACTAGAGACTTGGCACTAGGCAGGCCAGGTCTCCCGCCCCATTGTCTCAGGGGGCACCCCATCCGCCCTTCACATTCTCCTCCAGAGGTGACAGAAGCCACAGGAGTGGTTAGCTAGCCTCCAGTTCAACAAACCTGGACGTCCCCACACAGTCAGGCCTGTCAGCCTGCAATTGCCGTCATGGGTTTCCCAGGACGACAGGACCCCATAGCCACTGGAAACTGCATATCTCACGGGGACTAGTCACTGAGTATCTGACCTCTGGGCTCTGGGCTCAAAGCTTTTGGGGAAACCCAAAGGGGCTGTACGTCAGAATTCCCTGGAGCTTTCAAAATGCCAGTGTCCCTCTCCCATAGGCTGATGTGGACATTGGTGTCCTCCATAGCCAGTTCTCCTGGCCAGCCTGGGGTGAGATACGCTGGGCAGAGAACTCCCCAAGGAGAAACAGAGGCATGGGGTTTTGCAGAGGAAGGGGAATAGGTGTGAGCCAGACAGAACCTTTGGTGTTCTGAACCCAAAAGGGTCTATACCCCACCCTACTGGGGCCATGAGGAGATTGTGTTACTGAGTGTGTGCGGAGCCAGTACATACCTGCTCACCAGCTTCTGCCTGGGCTTGGTCCTCCTGGGTCTCAAGGCCTCCCTGTTGCCACACCTCAGTATCTTAAGGAAGTAGATGTTATAATGCCAGAGACTAGGGTGAGACCTGGGGGTCCGTATGGAGTCAGGCCCCACTGATGACGTTGTCGTGTCAGAGTCAAGCTCCAGGCAGTTAGGTAGTCTGTCTGCTAGAGGGTGGGGAATTTTGCCCTTTAGTGTGTTTTATATGTACAGGTATTTCGTCTGAATGAATGCATGTGCATCATGTGTGCGCCTGGTGGTCCGTGGAGCTCAGGAGGGGCACCCTATCCTATAGAACTGGAGTTACGGGTAGCTGAGCCACCCTGTGGGTGTGCAAACTGAACATGGTCCCTTTGCAAGAGCAGCAAGCTTTCTTAACCACAGAGCCATCTCTCCGGCCCTCTTCTGATTTGTATTTACCTTTTTACGTTTATTTACTGTGTGTGTGTGCGCGCGCGGGCGTGCGTGCCCATACATACCGTGGCACACATGCAGAGGTCAGAAGATAGTTTGCAGGAGTCTGTTTTCTCTTACAGTGAGTTCCAGGGATCAAACCCAGATCATCAGGATTGTCAACAAGTGCCCTTACCTATGGAGCCATTTTGTTGTTGTTTTTCGAGATTGGGTTTCCTTATGTAGCTCTGGCTGTCCTTGAACTCACCTTATAGACTAGGATGGCCTCGAACTCAGAGATCCACCTGCCTCTGCCTCCCCTGAGTGCTGGGATTAGAGACATGTGCTACCACACCTGGCAGATTTACTTTTTTAAATTATGTGTATTGTGTGTGTTTCATACACACACATGAGTGTGGGTGCCAGCAGGGGCCAGAAATGTCAGATTCCCTGGACCTGTTCTGAGCCAGTTTACATGGGAGCTTAGAATTGAACACACACCCCATAAGAGCAGGCTACACTCTTAGCCTCTGAGCCACCCCCGGCTCCCAGCCCTGCTTTTCCCTTTGGGCCTTTGGTCTCCACCTGTCACTCAGACATGGGCCACTCTGGTCCACACACCTTAGCTCCAAGTGCAAAGGTCTGCATGAGCAGAGCCAGCCTCCCAGGTCCAGGAAAGGCTTGTGCAGCCTGCATCCGTGCTCACAGACACAGTTTGTCAGACCAGACCCTCTGCTTCTCGGCTCACTCAGGTGGTGACCTTTCCACCATCCCCCATGCTACCCCCCCAGTGTGCCTGCCTGGCAAGCCTGGACATGTGTGTGTTCAACCATAGCCCAGTGAGGAACAGTGCTGTTTTATCAAGTCAGCCACAGGGCACTGGGATGCCTGCCAGGGCAGGGCGCAAGCATCAAGCTGCTAGCCTTGTCAGCAGCCAACCCCAGGAGTAGCCTCTATCATGTGTTTTCTGGAAACCGAAACCAGACGAGGTTTATGAAGCATTTCCTGGGTCCAGGATGAGGAGAACCTCACGGTAGGGCCTCGGCTGAACAGTCTGCAGAAAGCTTCCGATTGCAGCCAGCAGGGAGGACCCAGGGTCACCTTCAGCAGCTGCCCAGGAGAGGTAAGTGAGTCCACCCCACACAGCATGGTCACTGGCAGACCACCGAGCACAGGAGCCACCGAGCCCCTCCTAGACCGCTGGGGCCTCTATACAGTTGAGCAGGATGTTCACTGAATGAGCATCAGCTGGAAGGGCGAATGGGTTAGAATTCTCTTGGGTCTGTGGAGTCTAGCCCAGGGCTATACCTCTCTGCACAGAGATACCTTATAGGCAGGCTCTCCTGACTTCCTACACAAAGGAGTCAGGCAGAAAGAGCCTTCACCGTCCGGAGGACACAGCACGCACGTGCCTTGCAGTGTTCCCGAAGCCTAGAGTTCCTGACCCAGCATAGACAAACCTATTGGCCACAGTTTATAGTAAATGGAGAGGGTGGGCACCCAGTGCAGTTTGCCTTGGGACTCAGGTTTCCCAGAGCTAGGGCTCCTTGGAATAAAGCTGGGATGACGTCTTGGTACACAAATGTAGGGCTCCCTGGCTCCCTCAGTGTCTGCCGGGGTCAGTGTGGTAGAAGGTGGCCACCCCGGGGTAGATCCCCAGCTCCAGCTTCAGCCTGTTCACTTGGAACATGGAAACCTGCTGAATTGTTTATTGCTCCAGCATCTGTGGCTGCAGAAGGCTGACAGGAAGCTGCAGAGTGGAGTGGTGAGGGTGCACAGCACCCATCAGTGTGTTACAGGACTCAATAGTCAGAGCCTATGCCCAGAAAGCTCCCCTGACAACCAGGCTCAGGCACACATCGTCCCTGGTCCAAGGGAAGATAGAAAAGGGAGATGTATTTAATGTGGGGACATTGAGATGAGCAGACATCCAGCGTCCCCACCCCCTCTTGGGTCTGTTAGTGTTAATATGAGGCTTAGGTTTAAATGGGGCTAGAAGTGTGCATGGCTAAGCTGGCCCATCATTGCCTGGGCTGTAAATCTCTTTCCTGGAGACAGGCTCCCCTGGGCTGGCACCAGGCTCCAGCCTTGTCTCAGCAAGGAAATTTCCTAGGGAAATTCCAGTTCCTTGGGGCCCATTGTTTCAGGAGTCTGAATGCCAAAGGGAGGGGTGCAAGCCTCCCTCAGAACATCGTCACCCCTGCCAAGACACTGTTTCTTTTATGGTAGCCTGGGACCCTGAGGTCCTGTTCATGCAGGTCTAGTACAGAAGAGTCTGAGTGGGGATGGGGTGGGAGATGGGAAGGGAGAAGGGGCAATCCTGGTATTTCTACTGATCCTGGGATACCTCTGCTGCCACTCTCTGGGCCCCTGGTCTCAGTAACAAAGAAATAACTTGAGGTTACCCATTCCTGCCCAGTAGACATGCTCCCAATAGTGCCACCTGCTAGCCGGTCCCAAGCTTGCTGACTGCGGGGAGTAGAGTGGGTGTCCCTGGGGCTCTGGGGGCTGGGGAGTAGAGTGGGTGTCCCCAGGGCTCTGGGGGCTGGGGACAGCGCTTGGATGAGATACATCCTACAGATAGGCAAGAGCTTAGGCCAAAGCTGGAGTGCTGGCATCCGGGATGATCCTAACCCACCTCCCGCCCATCCCCCTCCACACCATGGAGCCCCAGGCCCTCTGCATTGTCTGTGCCACTCTGCTGCAGAGTCCCCGCTCCAGCCTCACCCACAACTCCTCCCCACACTGGTGTATCTTATGCCTGTGGGACACGCCCTGCAGGGAGCTACTGCCTGAAGATAAGGCCAGTTGTTAACAGATTTAGATGCAGTCCATCCCCAAAGGACAGCCTCGGTCTGTTTCCTGGGTCCTCGTTGCCAGGAGCTCTCAACCCACCTGCTCCATCTGGAGGTTGTCCTGCAGAGCACACGAGAGGCCTCCAGAACAGGAACCTCCCTCCACACCGTCCTGACTCCACAAGGGCTGAGGGGACCGGGAGCGGCTAGTCCCCAGCGGAGATTCACTCTGCTGTCCCTTCTGCTTCAGGGCTGGGCTTCCAGGCCAGGCGATGGCTGTCCTGTGGCTCCTCTCCGTGTGGTTGCTGGTCCCAGGGACTCAAGGTAAGTGTGCCCACTGGAAATGTCCAAAGCAGAAGCTTTCAAAGCTGCTGCACCTTGCCCTGTGAATCACCCCCCTCCTTGCCATCCTGTAAGGCGCCATATTTCAGGATTCTCTCCCAGATGGATCTCCAGTCACGCCAGATGATGGCGATGTGTGGGCCCTGGGGCTCCCCTGGGCCCAGGTAAATGCAGCTGGTGGAGAAATGCCAGCAGTTTCCCCATATCAGTAGGGCGAGTAGGGTGTGCTGAGCTTTGCCATCCTGGAGGGGGGGGCCTCTGGGCACTTGTTAGAGTTCCAGAGAATCCCTCAGGGCTGTTCACAAGCCTCCCTGTGGGTCCGAGGGCCTTGCCCATCCTGCACATCAGCTCAGTGTCCCTCGTCAGCACGGGCGACCCCCACATTCACGCACCCAGCTACTTGCTGACCCTATGAGCACAGACATGGGAGTTCCAGGGAGTGGGGAGTGGGAGCTGCTCGGCTGCCTGTGCCTGGGTGTGGGCTGTCTTGGTACAGGAGCATCTGCTTTACACATCGCAGACACTGCCAGGCTGTAACAGAAGCCATGTGTGGGAACTGGCCGGTGCTGTGTGGCCCCTCCCCTTAAAAGGGGACGTCACACCACAGCCCCCTCAAAAGGGGACATCACACCCCAGCCCCCCCAACAAGGGGACATCACACCCCAGCTCCCCCCTACAAGGGGATGTCACACCACAGCCCCCCTCACAAGGGGACATCACACCCCAGCCCCCCCAACAAGGGGACGTCACACCACAGCCCCCCTCACAAGGGGACATCACACCCCAGCTCCCCCCTACAAGGGGATGTCACTTCCCAGCCCCCCCACAAGGGGACGTCGCACCCCAGCCCCCCCACAAGGGGACGTTGCACCCCAGCCCCCCCCACAAGGGTACGTCGCACCCCAGCCCCCCCACAAGGGGACGTCGCACCCCAGCCCCCCCCACAAGGGGAGTCGCACCCCAGCCCCCCCCACAAGGGGACGTCACACCCCAGCCCCCCCACAAGGGGACGTCGCACCCCAGCCCCCCCACAAGGGGACGTCGCACCCCAGCCCCCCCACAAGGGGACGTCACACCCCAGCTCCCCCCACAAGGGGACGTCGCACCCCAGCCCCCCCACAAGGGGACGGCGCACCCCAGCCCCCCTACAAGGGGACGTCGCACCCCAGTTCCCCCACAAGGGGACGGCGCACCCCAGCCCCCCCACAAGGGGACATCGCACCCCAGCCCCCCAGCCCACACTTTGGAGGAAACAATCGACACTTAGAGACCCGAGGATGAGATGCATTTTCCACTTGAGACAGCTTCAGTTTGCGTGGGTTGTCGGGGTCACCCTGTTGTAAGTCTAGGCCCGTCCTCTCCTCCTATGTCTAGGGGCCAAGGGGCCAGCAGCCCCCTCAGGCCAGTATTCCAGAAACCAGTAAGGATTCTCTTCCCCTCCCAGGTCTTCCTGGTGGCACCACCTCCACGCTGCAGGCTGGAGAGCTGGGGTGCCCTCTTAGAGCAACAGTCCCAGAGCTGAGAGATAGAAAGGCCATGGACCCCATGGGGTCCCTGCAGAGCTCTCATGCCTCCTCAGGGGTAACCTTCCACACCACACACTAAGAGGGGGCTTTGAAGTGGTTCAAGAGCAACCTCGGGCCACTTGTGGGCCCCATTTGGGGTTAACCACCCAGCAGAACAGCAGAGTACTGCAGTCATGGGGGTGAGCACCAAGACAGCCCACCCTCCTCCCAGCTGACCTCTGCTTTCCTGACAGGTACACAAGATGGGGACATGCGTCTGGCTGACGGGGCCTCTCCCAATGAGGGCCGCGTGGAGATTTTCTACAGAGGCCAGTGGGGGACGGTGTGCGACAACCTCTGGAGCCTTTTGGATGCCCAGGTTGTCTGCAGGGCCCTGGGCCATGAGAATGCCACTCAGGCGCTTGGCGGAGCTGCCTTCGGGCCAGGTGCGGCTGTTACCCCACCCCCTCAAACATCCCTACCACACCAGCCAGCGAGCAGCCCCGCTGCAGGATCTGCTTCCCACCGAGGGTCCAGTTCCTCCTCCAGGAAGCCCCTGGTTTCCTTTTGTGCCCACAGGAAAGGGACCCGTCATGCTGGACGAAGTGGAGTGTACAGGAACCGAGTCCTCCCTGGCCAATTGCAGCTCCCTGGGCTGGCTGAAGAGCCACTGCGGGCACGAGAAGGACGCAGGCGTGGTCTGCTCCAATGGTGAGCTGCCCTCGCCCTCCTGGCACCTCCTGGCACAGTGCCCATGCCCGTCCCAGCATCCCTGTGAACAGTTGAGAATGGCACTCTGGGGGTGTCTGGGATATATGAAGAGCCCATTTCCTCCAAGAGAGTCTCTGTGTCACCCACTCAGAGAAGCTTCTCTAGCAGGGCAGAGGATTGTGGGCCAGGGACTGTATCCCACATACAGATGACACCAGTGTGCTGGGGGCTGGCTCTCTGAGGGCTCTGACATACTGCATGGCACCCCTGTGCACAGGGTGTGTGATGGCATTGAAGCAATCCACAGTGGTCATGGTCAAGGGCACTGGTGCCCAAGGCCCCACCTGCCAAACCCTGACTCCATCCCAAGTCTTCATCTCCAGTGTCTGCGGCCCAAATGGGAGCTTTCTTTCCTGGCTGCCCTCTGTGGCTTCCTCCTGGGCTGTCCCGTGGGGAGCCTGGGGCACTCCCTTCTATCCTGAGTTGGGGAACTGAGGCATGAGGGTATAGAATCCCACAAGGTCAGACAAGCTTGCAGCCGAGTTGATCTGGGGTGGAGGGCTCAGACGGGGAGAGACCTGTGAGTATGACTAGGCTGTGTAGGCTTCTGGGAGGGCAGGAGGCCCCTCTGGCTGGGCAGTGTGGAGCAGAGACTGGGGATGGATGCTAGGAGGGTCCTGGGGCCACAGTGTGACCAGACACAAGAGCCAGCCCACTAAATGTAAAAGTCAAGCCAGACCCTCATAGGGCGACGAGCAGTGTGGCACATGGTTCTGGGTTAGGCTTTGAGAGGCAGGGGATGCCCAGAGGTAAGCCAAGGCCCTCAAGGAACCAGGAACCAGGAACCCCCGAGTTCTAACGTGGGGTTGCCACAGGACCCTAGCCTCTCAGGCTGTTCACTGGTTTAGAGGAGTAGCCTCTGCAGTTCCTGGTGAGGTTGTGAAGGACAGGCACAAGCTCAGGGTCGCCGTCCCCCTCAGAGGAAGTGCCTGAGTGTGGGGACAGGGAGCCAGCCTTTGGGTATGTCGAGGCACAGGGCCACACACGGCCACGGGGTCAGCAGGGCCTGCTCCTGTTTGCAGTGCTCAGAGGGCAGCTGCACCCTTTTCCTCCAGGCCCGCCCCATCCTGCATCTCCCCACAAGTCCTGAGTGAAGCCACGTCCCAGGATAAAGTGCCTGACTCCTGGGGGGCAAATGGAGCTTAAAGTTACAGGGGAAATGGTCTGCAGAGCCCACACAGCAACTCCCTCTGTCCCCCTCAGAAACCAGTGGTGTCCACGTCCTGGACCTCTCTGGAGAGCTCCCAGAAGCGTTGGGCCAGATCTTCGACAGCCAGCAGGGCTGTGACCTGTTCATCCAGGTGACAGGGAAGGGACACAGGGACCTGAGCCTCTGTGCGCACAAGCTGATCCTGAACACCAACCCCGAGGCCCAGGCCCTGTGGCAGGCGGTGGGCAGCAGCGTCATCATACGCGCGGATGAGGAGTGCCTGCCCTCCGTCAGAGACCTCCTCAGGTGAGCCAAGTCTCCAGCTCGGGTCGCGCCTGGGCTGCGTGACCCCTGCTTACCCTGCGCATCCACTATGCCGCCTGGGTGTGCAGCTAGGTGGCACCCCAGCATGCACTTGTGCTCACACGGCACCCCCGCACGTGTGCGCACATGTCACGCAGCCACGTGCATGCTTCTTCACACTTGCAGACAAGCAGTCGCAAGTTCTCACATCTATCAGCAAAGCCACGTGGACACACAACCGAGTGCTTGCTGCACTTGTGAACACACACTCACACCCAGATGCTCCCTGTCCTTGCATGGAAGCATCGAACACTCGCACATCTGAATACTCTCACTCACCACCTTTGCACACGCGCATGTGCGTGTGCACGCTTTCACACACATACACCCAGATGCTTCCTGTGTTTGCATGAGCACACACTCGCGCATCTGAACCTCGCTTTTGCGTGTGCCTGTTCGTCTCCTTCTCTAGTCTCTCTTCTGTTGCTGTGAAGAGACACCGGGACCAAGGCAACTCTTCAAATAAAAGCATTTAGTTGGGGGCTGGCTCACAGGTTTAGAGGGTTAGCCCATTCTCAGCATAGCGGGGAGCATGGCAGCACGCAGGCAGGAGCTGGGGCAGCAGCAGAGAGCAGTCCGTCCTGATCCACAGGCTGGGGAGCGGGGAGAGGGAGAGAGAGACTGGGCCTGTCATGGACTTTTGAAACCCCAAAGCCCACCCCCAGAGACACATTTTCTCTAACAAGGCCACACCTCCTAATCTTTCTAATCCAGCGGTTCTCGGCCTTCCTAACGCTGCGACCCTTTAATACAGCTCCTCACGCTGTGGCGACCCCCTACCATAAGATTATTTTTGTTGCTACTTTACAACTGTAATTTTGCTACTGCTATAAATTGCAATGTAAATATCTGGCATGCAGATGGTCTTAGGTGACCCTTGTGAAGGGCCATTCAACCCCACAAGGGCTCGACCCACAGGTTGAGAACCACTGCTCCAATCCTTTCACAGTCCCAGTCCCCGATGACTAAGCTGCAAATGTTTGAGCCTCTGGGGCCATGCTTATTCAGACAACCACAGACTATGTACAGACATCCCACGCATACTCCACTGGCGTGCACACTCCCACTCACTCAGCGCACACAAACACGTGCAGTCTCACACACAATGCCAGAAGTATCTGAGCCACCACACGCTGTTGTAAGACGTTTTTGATATTCTGAGGTCATGACTCCAGCTTGTCTGTGGGGCGCCTTTGAGGGCACGTGAGGAGGAGCTCAGGTGAGCCCTGGGCAGCACGGAGCTCCTACGGCAGGGCAGGACGGAGCCCTGGGCCTCCCCTGGGGCTCTCAGGAAGGCACAGACACTAGAGAGACCCCTCCCTCTCTGCGTCACGTGTAATGTTAAGTTCTAGTGTGCTTGTCCGTGTGGGCCCCACAGGCCATACGTGGAGGTCAGAGGACGGAAGGAGCAGGGTCCTCTGTGTGGGTCCCGGAAATCAACCAGGCCATCAGATCTGTAGCAGGTGACTATCTGCTGAGCTGTCTTTCGGGCTTCAGTACAAGACTCTTCCAAATACCAGGGAGTAATCACTAACACCAGTCTCCCTCTTCCCACCATGCTGGTCTTGCTTAGAGAAAGGCAGGAAGCCATGACTTCAGAATTGTCCACGAAAGGGGAGAGGAAGCACGTTCCTCCAAGGAGCCCTCTCAGATTGCCCCTGGCTCCTATCGGTCAGGTGCAAGGTACTCACAGATGAGAGGACAGGCAAGTAGCGGGGTCCACATCCCTCCCCAGCCCCTGCCGAGACCCTGCCCTCACACCTTCTGCTGGGTTGTCAAGACCACAGATTCCCTACCCGGGAAGGCTTCTCGGGCTTGAGTTCTTGAAAGCAGTGATTTAAAAACAGAACATTTATTAAAAAGTATTCTCTCTCGTTCTAATGACTTGAAAGCTTTACATAACGGAACGTGACATTTATGAGAACAATACCAGCAATTAAACCCCGATTAGAACCGTTCCAGCCTAGTGCACAAACCTTGCAGGAGCCTGTGTCCTGCTGGAGAAGTCCATGTCCAAGACACGGGGGAGGGCGGAGCAGACACCTTCCCTGCCTTCATGCCCCCTCCAGTCTGTGACCTGAGGTCTGGGCTCTTGTCCCACCCCCACCCGTGTGTGTATGTGTGTCTGTCTGTCTGTCTCTGTCTCTCCTCCAGCTTCTCTCTGCAGTCACACACAGGCACTGAGCTCAGGTATAGCAGGCAGCAGTCCCCTAGGCCCCACCAGCTGTCCCTCAAGCAACTAGTTGCGCTCACTCTGGGCACTTCCCCTCTCTGGATGTGTGTTTTTTACTTGAGAAGAACGGGGGCAGGATTGGGATGCCCGCTCTGGTTTCTGGAACCTAACCTGGCCCGGGGGAGGGGCCACGAGGACAGAGGGGCCTCACGAGAACCCTGGCACACCTCAGCCTCCGTAGCGCTTAGCGCTGCCAGCGGTCCGAGGAGCCGCTCTGGTGTAGGGTGAGGGTTAGAAACTGGAGCCAGTCCTTCTCCCTGGTCTTCCCTCCTTCAACAGCAGGGGAGGTTGGTGGCAGCAGCCCGAGTCCCATGGCCTCCCTGTGAGGTAATTTTATGATGGGCTTATTGCAGTTTGTGTAGGGCAGGTCAGTCCAGAGGAGACAGTTGCCAGCCCAGCCTCTGAGGCGCCATGAAGTCAGCGGCAGGGACCCTCAGATGTATCCGAGTACTTACACACAAAGACGGAGGGTCTCACTCCGGGCATGGTGGGCTCAGACCCTCCACGTGACTCATAGTCACAGGGAGCCAGCATCACCTGATGGGGAGCAGAAGCTCCTTGGGGAGAGGGTCGATCCCACAAGACCCCAGCAGGGGACCCATACCCAGACCTCCGCTGACCCAGGCTCACCGTGACAGCAGAGACCAGGAAATGGTGGGAACCCCCCCCCCCAGGAGAGAGTGTTCACAGATGAGGAAGAAGGTGGCTGAGGGGCCTCAACATCGCCACCCCAAAGTTGCTGTCAGTTGGTGTGAGACTGAGGACTGAGAGCTGCCAGCGGCAGTACCCCAGTTGTCACAGGTCAGGGGTAGCTATGTGGCCAGGACTCCAGGCACACCCGCTGGGTGTCAGGGCAGGCCTCGGGCAACTCTCGCCTTCCCACCCTCAGGTACTTTTACACCCGGAGAATCAAGGTCACCATGTCTTCCGTCAAGTGCTTGCACAAGCTGGCCTCTTCCCTGGCGGCCACGCAGCTGCAGGAGTACTGCAGCCGGCTCTTCGCCACTCTCCTCCCCCAGGACCCCACCTTCCGTATGCCCCTGGACCTCTATGAGTACGCGCGGGCCACCAAGGACTCCGTGCTAGAGGACCTGTGCGTGCAGTTCCTGGCCTGGAATCTTGAGCCTTTGACGCAGGCTGAGGCCTGGCTGAGCGTTCCCACCTCCTTGCTCCAGGCCCTCCTCCCCAGGAGTGAGCTGGCCGTGTCCAGCGAGCTGGGCTTGCTGAATGCGCTGGATCAGTGGAGCGTAGAGTGCGGCGCCTCCCACGCAGAGGTGGAGAGCCTGGTGGAAGCCGTCCGCTTCCCCATGATGCTGCCCGAGGACCTGTTTGAGCTGCAGTTCAACCTGTCCTTGTACCAGAGACACCAGGCGCTGTTCCAGAGGAAGACCATGCAGGCCCTGGAGTTCCACACCGTGCCTCTCCCAGTGCTGACCCAGTACAGAGCCCTGAACCTCACTGACGACGCCTACAAGCCCCGGCTCTACACCTCCTCCACCTGGAGCGCGTCCGTGACGGCCCGGTCCTGGAGGGCTTGGGACACGCAGGAGAATAACTACGACAGGTTCTACTTTCCTAAGTCCTACGGCTATGTCTCCAGAGACTGGTACGACCCCTACCGGTCCTTCCAGACCCCAGAGCACCCCAGCTTCCTCTTCAAGGACAAGCTGACCTCCTGGTCGGCCACCTACCTCCCCACCGTCCAGAGCTGCTGGAACTATGGTTTCTCTTGCACGCCTGATGAACTCCCGGTGCTGGGCCTCTCCAAGTCCGGCTACTCCGACCCGGCTATCGGCTATGAAAACAAAGTGCTGATGCTCTGCAGAGGGCAGAGTGTGGTGGACGTCAGCAACTTCACAGGCTCGAAGGCTCCTATCCCCAGCGCCCTGGACACCAACAGTTCCAAGACTCCCTCCCTCTTTCCCTGCGCCTCAGGGGCCTTCAGCAGCTTCCGTGTGGTCATCCGCCCCTTCTACCTGACTAACTCCACTGACCTGGACTAGACACTGCATCTCAGTGACAGGGACTCACACCCATATGTCCCGTCCTTGGCCTCCCCCCACCAGCAGCCAGCCTGCTGCCAGATGTCCCCCAGCTTCAGCTGTCTCTGTAAGCTTTAAGATTTACTAAAAGGTTTCAGCCAGCACTCACCCCAGTGCTGAGTCCCCAGGCTCCCCTTGCACAAGCGGGGCCCGAGAGGCCCTGCGGGCTTCCCCATGCTCACTACAGTAGCCCAGTCTGTCACAGTCATTAATCTGAAATCATTAAAGTCACACATGCTTCTTGTGATGGTGGTTCATTCATTCAGGAAGTGCTGCTGGTTTTCTACAGGGTTTGGAGGGAAGGTTTGCTGGATTCTGGGGGACAGGGAATGAGACTGAGCCAGTGGGGGAGACAGACAGTAGCCAGCAAATGTCCCATCTCCAGTCCAGAGCTGTCACAGAACAGAGTGGGATACAACCGTGGGCATCGAGCTGGTAAGCACAGAGCTGATCTGATGGAGAACAGGGCGTCTCTGAGAAGAAGGGAGACTGCTGTGCTGGGGCTCAGAGGTGAGAGAACAGCAGGAGATAGAGGAGGCACGTGCGGGGAGAAGGGGGAGACATGGTGACCAGCTATGGAAAAATGGAGAGACTCTACACACATCAGTAAGTGCTCAATCACAGCTGAAGACAGCCAGGATAGGGTGTCAGGCAGAAGAGGGATGCTGGGTGAGCCCCGGGGCCTTGGAGCAGGCTTAAATGCTGTGAGGACATCCTGTGAGCATGTCACCTTTGGGTCCTGGGCAGTGATGTCGCCCCAGCCCCTTTATGACCAGCAAGAATGTGTGTCTGTGTGTCTGTGTGTGTGTGTGCATGCGCGTGCGTGCGCACACTCTCATTTGTGGAAGTCAGAGGTTACCCCCAGGTCTCATTTCTCAAAATCACAATGTTATCCACCTTGGTCAACTTTATACAACCTAGAATCAGAGGAGAGAGTTTCAGTGATGGATTCCATGTATTGGATTGGCTTATGTACGTGCCTGTGAGTTAATTATTGTGGGAAGACCTGCCCGCTGTGAGTGGCACCATTCCCTGGGAAGACCCACCCACTGTTGGCGGCACCATTCCCTATGAAAGGGGTCTGTACCAGTATACAGGAGTGAAGACAATGAGCTGCAAATGAGCAAGCAAGCACGCGAGCATTCATTCATTTCTCTCTGATATGACCAGCCCGTGTTCCTGGCTGGATGTCACCAGGTCGATGAACAATAACTTGGAACTGTGAACTAAAATAAAGCCCTTTCTCCTCTGAGTGGCGTTTTTGTCGAGCCTCCGAAATGGAATGGCTCGCGTGGAGCTTGCCGAGCACCCCAGCGTCGTCATCTGACGTACGCCATCCTCCCAAGCGCCGTCACTCATGTCCTCACCAGGGCTTTGTGTTGTCGTTTGCTAACTTCCCCGTTCTGGCGGGCGTGTACACGTCAGCCATCCCTTCGCCACTGTGACACTACTCTTGCAGAGGACCCAGTTCAAGTCCCAGAACCCACATTGTGGCTCACAACCCTCTGTTCCAGGGAATTGGATGCCTCTGGCCTCCAGAGGTTTCTGAACGCATGCGGTGCACATAAGCTCACACAGTTGTACATACCTACACATGAAATAAAAAAGTATTTTTTAAAATACCCTGCATCTCCTTGCCCTTCACACCACCATGCCCTCTGCTTTGGCTAGCTCCTTACTCTCCTAGGTGATGGAGGTGGAGGGCAGGGGGACCTCCCTCCCAGACCTCTGTAAATGTCCGAGGGAGGTTTGCTGTGTCAGCTGCTGGTCTGGGAGAAAGCCACTGGAGGGCACCAGAGTGGAGCTGAGCGTTGACCGCAGAGGAAGAGTCCACATCACAGCGTGCTGCTCCAGCCTGTGTCCACTGTCTGTGTGCTCAACTGTGTTCTCGTCCTCCAGTCCACTTTGGAAAAATCAGGGCGCCCTGACAGAGCTGGGGTCCCAAAGGAGGGTTAGATCTGTCTACAGGGGCTCAGCAGGGCTAGTGCATTTAAGTCTTCCTCCCTGGTGCCTGCAAAGCCTTCAGAATGTCCTGCATGGAAGAAATGTGAGGAGCTTGTTTTGTTTTTCATAACAAGGTCTTTTGGACTTTGTCTGAGCTTATGCAAGTGAGGGGGACTCAGTCACCCCCAGGTAGCTTTGGGGTGGGGCCGTGGTAGGGGCTTGGAACCTCCAGAGTGAGTCAGTACAGCCAGAGACCGTGACTGAGACAGTTGTCCCCACCTGACGGACCAAACAGCTCAGAGGTCCTCTTCCAGGCCCAGTAGCACGTCCTGGTGCTGAGAGGGCAGCAGACTGCAGTCTGCACGGGCCAGCAGCATCCTCTGGAGCCTTCCGTGCCGCTCCCCATGTCCCTGTTGTAAATAGATAAGGAATAAAACACCCACCACAGCTTCCTGGTTCCACGAGGTAGGTCCGTCAGCCAGCAGCAGCAGCAGCTCCCTGGCAGGAAGCTGCGAGGGCAGAGGGCAACATGGTTCTACCCTCACCCATTTGGTCTTAGATTGAACCATTCTCAGGAATCAAGGGCAGAGGGCTTGAGTCATTTAATGGAAGAGGGACTGACATATTTATAGCCAGAGGAATGGTCCCTGTATCCCAGGAGCATCACCGGAAGCTCACTGGTTAGGACAGGCAGTCCTACTTGCATATTGGGGTGCTTCAGGTATTTCCCGGGGACCGGGGGGATAGACCTTATAAGGAGGGTTTAGTTGTGGCTCCAGAGAAAACAACTCTGCCAGATCGCGCATCCTTAGAGGGGGTGGTGTCCTGTCGTGGCTTTGGTCTGTCAGCAGCTGCAGAGGGGAGGGGTCAGCTTCCTGCCAGCTCTCCAGAATGAGAGCTTGGTGCTCTAAGCACCCTCACACCCACTCAGCTGCTTGACAATCCCATGACAGCCCCACACCTGTCCCTGTGGCTGTTTATCCACAATCCTTCACAGTCTCCCTTATAAATATGCCACCAACCATAGTGACATGTTTCCCTGAGATCTGAGAGAGCATTCTAGAAAATTCTTGAGTGTGAGAAAGGGGTCATGGGAAACTCCAACTTACAGCATTTAGGAGACCCACCATGTGAAACTCAATTCCGATGTTGGGAGTCTGTGTGGCTGAGCCTAACCTGGTGGGCTTTTTTTACATGGGCTCTGCAGCTGGATGATAGGGTGTCTAGTAGCTGGTGTCAGGAGGACATGGTGAATGACTTGATGTGGGGGAGCCTGGGAAGTGTGGCAACAGAGAGACTTCATTTAGACCCTAACAGGGACCAGACAGAGCCACACACAGCCGGCATGTCAAGAACAATGTGTCTGAATCAGGGAAGGGGCAAGAGCTGGTCCCAACTGGAGGAACACAGCCCTGGCTCTGCCCGAACACTACCACGGACTGTTCCTGACAAAACCAGAGGTTCAGGCTGTGGGCTGGAAAATCCAGAGGGAAGGGCTTCCAGGAGCCTAGAGCACCCTCAAGTTGGCCAGGTGAGGTGGGAAGAACAAAGGCCCCGCCCACGGCTCCTGTGCAGTGATAGTCTGCAACCTGCCCGCGCCCCGCCCCACCTGGATCCCCAGCTGACTCAGGAGAGGAGTGGGGAATTCAGATGTGCATTTGCCTCCCAAGCTGAGGAAAAGCAAAGGCCATGAAGTTGGCCCTAAAAACAGCAGGAATATCTTGTCATGACTCTAGAGACCAGAAGCCCAAGATCCAACTGTCATGGCATCATTCCCCCTGCAGGCTCGGAGGGACTGTGTCTCCAGTGTCCCCTGGCTCCCTGGTGTGGGCGTGCCTCTGCTGCTGCTTTCACAGTGTCTGCCTGAGACTCTGTCCGTGTGGTTGACCTCCCTCCCTCCCTGCAAGGAGGTCAGGCCTGGGGCCTCACAAAACGTGAGTGACCTCCTCTCAAGACCCTGCCTTGTCTCAACTGCAAAGACTCCGGTCTGAAAGCTATGCTCAAGGGCTGGGGAGTTAGGACATAATGCTATCATGGTGTTGGGAGACACAGTTCAGCCTGTCGGCATTCCTGATCAAAGTGAGCTGGTAGCCCACGGATGCTGGTGCCATGGACCAGTAGGTGCTGATGCTAGGGTTACAGTGAGTCCTGTTCCCGGGGGCCATCCCCTGTGCTCTAATGTCAGTGTGAATGGTCTGTATTTCTGCTCTGTGACAGTGCTGTGAGTGACTCCTGGGTTCTGAAGGCTGCCACCTTTCCTGGGCTCCTGTCGAGCCCCATGGCCCTCGACTGAACTAGTTAACATTTGCAGAGGTGCTTGGCCACTTCAGGGGATCAGTGCCGGCCTTTGTGGGAGGCATCCGGAAGCTGCTAATTGGACAGTATAGAAATTGACCATAGGACCAGCGAGGTAGTTCGGCAGCTGAAGATGCTCGAGCTGAGTTCCAGCCTCAGAACACGCATGTTTGAAGGAGAGAACCAACTCTTGCAAGTTGTCCCCTAACGTCCACATGTGTGCCATGGCACATGGATGCCCCCAAAAGAAAAATGATTTAATTAATTTGGAGGCATCCAGGTGGGTTTGAGGGAGGATTTGATCATAGCATCATAGAAGAGTCCAAGGGCCAAAGTAGGGAGTCTGCAGAGGCGCTAGGAGGAAGAGGAGGAGGAGGAAGAAGAAGAGAAGAGGAGGAAGAGGAGGAGGAGGAGGAGGAATCTGACACCCAGCATGCCTACTTTGCCAGGGTCTAGTGAGAGACCTTACTTTATTTAGGAGATGGCCAGGCTGAGGCTGGGGACTGAGGTCCTGCCTTGGTACAGAACCAAGCCCCCTCTCCCTAACCAGGCTCCACTTCTGTAAACCCCAGACAGGTCATCTTCTGAGCTCCTACCTTTAGCCAAAGCCACCTGCCTCTCCATGTAGTGGTTCTGATGTAGTGACAGGCTGAGATTCAGTCATCTAGTACCTCGATTGTTCTCAGGGTGTCCAGGTGGCCCAGGTCAGCATATCTGTTTAACAGGTCTGACAGGGGGATGCCACATAGAGACTCTGGGCTGCAGGCCAGGCCTTCCCAAGTGTCAATCTGTTCCCCGGATGTGAGTGAAATGACAACCCAGGCATTCCAGCTCCCAGGACAGAGTCTGGGAAGAGGGGCTGATTAATCAAACTCAAGTCCATCTCAGGCTCTCCCAGGCCAAATGTGGCCTTGCAAACCCCAGTCTTAGCAAAGAAAGCCCACTGCATCTGCTTAGTGAGAAGCCACACCCTAGATGCCTGAGTGCTTTACTCCCCCACCCCCAGGGGTCCTCTGGTTCCCCTGGCCTGGCTTCAGCAATGTCCTTCAGCCGGCATCTTCTGGCCTCTCCTGCCTCCTCCACTGACCCGGCCTTCTCTCCTGCTGTTGATCTACCCACCCAGGTTATGCTGGGAGTTAAGCCAGTGAAGGCTCTCTACACACCATAGACTCACCGCGGGGACCCTGCATCTGTCGACGTGATGGAGTGGTTTTCCTTTATTTAGTCTGTGTGACTTCATCTCTGACATGACTGCAGTGGAGCACGGCTTTCGGCTTACACAGATGGAGAAACTCAAACAGGCTGTGACGTGCACAACAGCGTGGGTCACCTTGAAGCAACCTGTCCAAATCAGAGGCTCTTGAGGGAGTATGGCCCTTGCAGGCAACGTCCATCAGCCAGGCTCTCAGCTAGCAGTGTGAGTCTGGATGGTGGTGCAGAACTCCCCTGGGAGGCGGGAAGGGCAGGGCTGCCACCTGGGTTTCCAGATCCCTGCTGGGAACTGTGTGACTTGGTGCTAAGTCAATTTGGGAGCCCTGTCCTGGAGGCTCCCTGGGATTGATACTAGGCTGGGCTGGGCCAGTGGTTCTCAACCATCCTAAGGCTGTGACCCTTTAATACAGTTCCTCACATTGTGGTGACCCCCAGCCATAAAATTATTTCCGTTGCTACTTCAAAACTATAATTTTGCTACTGTTATGAATCATAATGTGGGTATCTGAGATGCAGGTGGCCTTAGGCAATGCCTGGGAAAGGGTCGTTCAACCCCCTAAGAGTTTGTGACCCACAGATTGAAAAGTGTCAGGGCAGACAAAAGACAGCCAAGGTTCAGCCAGCTGTCTCCTCTGGGGGTCACTCCACAGAGAGAAACCACTATCTGTGACGGAGTAGAGGACTGGCCTCCAGCTCCCGAGGAGCAGGGGTTCCTGGGAAGCTGGGAGGGGCCAGACCAGCATTGTGCAGATAGTTCCCTGGTTCCCTGAGGCCTGCCACGTGCTGGGCAGCTGATTCCATGGTAGAGCAGCCTCATCCTCCTAAGCCAGGAACCTCTGCAAGCCGCTGGGCACCATCTCAGCAGGCCCCCTGCCTGTGGGAATGAGTACCACAGGAAGGGTGTTGCCACGGCAACACAGACTTGGGAAGGGTTGGCAATGGTAACCAGAGCTGGTCTGACCTCCATCTCCAGCTGCGGTTTTCTCAATCCCCACCTCTTTCTTGGGGGAGCAATCCGAAACCTGCAATGAGACTCAGCTTTGGGGGGGGCCTTGGGGAGCCCCTCCTCCCACCTACAGGACCCAATTCTCAGGAATCCTGAAGACCTGCACCCATTTAAAGTCCCTTAGCCGACGCAGAGCCTCGGCTATAGTGCCCTATACTGCCCTTTCCCCTAGACCACAGCTATGGGCCACTTTGCAATGGCTGCTGGCCATGGGACCACCGAGTTCTGATGTTCCGTCATAAATGTGTCATGCGCCCCTTAGGACCACATACATGTCCAGCTCTAGAGTCCAGCCTCGGCTGCGTGACTTTAGGCAGAGGCTGCTCCCCTCTAAACCTTAGCCTCAGGTGTGGACACCTTCCGTGTAGGGTTGCTGTGGGTCCTGAACGAAGCAGCATCTGAAGCTGTCTCGCTATGGTGGATGCTGGATGTTTACTCCTGCACCAGGAAAGGATCCTGGCCAGGCAGAGCTCACAACGGTGCTCTGTGAGCCTCTGGGAACTGGCCCAGAGCTTCCTGAGAGGGAAGAAAAAGCCATCCCAGGCCAGGAAGGAAAGGAGTGGCTCAGTGGATCTCTCTGGCTCTGCCGACCCCTGGCTCTCAGGTCAGAGTGCTAAGGTCACCCAACTGGCTGGCCCTGGCTGTGTAGAGACCTGGCACCTTCTCCCCTCAGAAATGGAGTCAGCAGGGCTTAGCGCTTCCTGGGAAGATCCAAGACAGAGGCCCCTAATGTCAGTGAAGAAGGAGAACTGGTCCTTTAAGAATCTGAGTTGAAGGGGGCAGGGGGCTTTACTGAGCACTCAGGAGCTTGCTGGATGGTGGGAGAGGCTGTGGTCAGCTTGGATGGAGGACCTCTCTGGAGCACCATAGGAGAGGCCAGAGACGGGCCAGGTACTGTCTTTTCCAGGGCAGTGGATGGACCATGAATCTACCAGGCCACTGGGGTCTAGAAATTCACATTAGCCGGGGCCTTTTCCAAAATTCTTCTGAGATTTCACCTCTCCTCACTCTGCCAGGCAGTGGGGACAGCAGGATAGAGGTCCCAAGCCAGTGATGGGGGGGGAAGGAAGGAGGGAGGGGGGGAGGAGGGGGAAGGGAGAAAAAGAAGAGGGAGGGAGGGGGAGGAGGGGGAGGAGGAGGGAGGAAAGGAGTGTTGCTGTCTTCCCAGAGAACAAGGGAGGAAGACTGGCGTTATGACCTGATATTGGATGTCACAGCCCCAATTGCACTGTCCTCTGCTGGGCAAGGTGGTTACAAAAGCCAGCCTTTTTAATGGGTGTGGCTGCAGGTGGGTGGAGGGCCAAGGTCTCACTGTTAAAAGAGCCTGTGGGAGGGGCATCGCCGCCGCTGCCCAGTGGGACAGTGTCCACTCTCCACCGAGCTGCTCTGGTCTCAGGTACAATGTGAACCCCAAAACCAAGGCCGGCAGAGGGGACAGGGTCACAGCTGGAGGCAGGGGTGACTCAGCTCACCCTAAAGTGTTCCAGTCGTGTGAGGAGGTGGATCCCAGACCAGAGCAGGGACCAGGTATGGTGGCGTGTGCCTGTGGTCCCAGATACACGGAAGACTAGGAGTTCGAGGCCCTCCTGGGCTGCACAGGCGGCTTCCCTTGGGTCCTGGCAGACGTGGGGCACGGCTGCTGGTAAGCTGTGGTGTGGGGCTGGCCAAGGCAGATATGCAAAACACAGCCTTGCTCCCATAAAAGCCACCATCCGACGTATACAGCTGTCCTCATTTTATTTGTCAAAGTTAACTTTCAAAAGCCCAGTCCCCACCCCGCCCCTCCATGGAGCACTTTGCTGAGCAAGACTAAAGCAGACCTCAGAAAATACCAGAGTGTTCTGGAAACATGCCAAGACGGTGGCTGTCTGTGCGGTCTGCTCCTGGGACCGAAGGCTACCCTGGTCACAGCACGGGAAGCCCGGGCTCCAGGACACGACTGATCCCCCCGCCCCAGCCCAGCTTTCCTTGGCCCTCTCGTCCCGTTCATAGCTGGCTCCTCAGAATGAGCAATGGGGGTTTTCAAATCTAACCTGGAAAGATTTGAGAGGTTAGACAGAGAGACACACAGTCAGCTTTTCCCTAACCCGTCTCCCTGATCCAGACAGAGATCGAGACACTGTTGGTAAGAAACAGGAAGTTTAACCCAACCTAGAAGTGGCTGTTTCTACTTCAGCAAAAATGACTTTTAGGCCGGGTATGGTGGCTCAAGCCTTTAATCCCAGCACTGGGAGGCAGAGGCAGGAAGATGAAGCTCTCTGTGAGTTCAAGGTCAGCCTCGTCTACATAGTGAGTTCCAGTTTGGGAGGGCCTGCTGTACCACAAAACGAGTCCGCGGTATAGGAAGCAGGAAGTCCTTCTATGCAGGGGCAGTGTTTGGGGGGACCTAAGCTACGTGATGCCCGGCCCTCTGATGCCCTTCTTGTTCTCAGAGGCTGACCCTGGGCACAGTCATTGCCAAGATGCAGGATCCTCTTTGCTTAGTACCCAAGTTCTCTCTCTGTCTCTGCCTCCCTCTGTGTGTCTCTGTCTCTCTCTCTGTCTCTCTCCCTCCCTCTCTCTCTCTCCATGTGCATGCCTGCATGCATGCATGGCTGTGTGTACTTGCAAATACTCTTATGTATGTGGGTGCACATCTGTTCACTTGTTTGTGGAGGCCTGAGGCCCATGTTATTTTTTGAGACAGGATCCACTGGCCAGGAACTCAACCAAGTAGGCTAGGCGGCTGGCCAGTGAGCCCCAGGGATGCACCTGTCTGCCCTCAGGGGCTCTAGGAATCATGCGTGTACAGCAGGTATTTCCTGACTGACCCACATCCCTAGTCTGGGACTTGAGACCTCTGTGTGGAAACCAGGCATGAAGAGAGGGCAGCCCTGGTCTCTGGGAAGGACCAGGGGTCCTGGACGGTCCCTTTGGGGTGGTCAGACTCTTCCGCAAGCAGCTGAAGCGAGCATTAAGGAATGACAGGACGTCTGTGGGGTCATCTTCCACGGGGAGGGTGGGTCAGAGACCACATCTGTCAAGACAGGCGAGCAGCTTGGGGAGCTTGGGGAGCATCAGTGGCCCTGATACTTCTGTGATGTCCTGGGGAAACCAGCTGTCTCACACAGTGAGAATGGCTCTGCCCTTCCCCTCCCTCCTACCCCACACACGACTTTGCATGGCATCCATTGCCATTGGAGAACATTGCCTCTTGCTTGGGGGCTTAACAGCTAGGAGCCAGGCAGCAAAGAGTAGCTTCCTTCAGCCCACACCGATGCAGGCAGCCCTGGGCTGTGCTATCACCTGCCCAGCAGCAGGACCGAGAGGTGGATGGGCAGAGGCTGCGGGCAGCATTAGGGCAGCCGGGGCCCTGCCTTGGCCTTGAGAGCCGCCTGCCTGCCTTCATGATTCTCCATTCCAGCAGTGCCTGAGGAGAGAGGGAAGAGTTAGCCTGCTGTCCCACAGCCCTCAGGAATCCTGAGGAGCACATGAGGGGCCCCTGGCACTCCACTGGAGCAGGGTGGCACCTGGCAGGCACTGCTGACGCTGGGCTGCTGTAGCCCCATCTGAGAGAATGCCATCCATTCTGCAGGAGCACCAAAGGTGGAGGGAAATGCACTCACCAGTGACGTTTACGACAAAGTGACCGCATGTCCCCACAATCTGACAGAGCCCACAGAGCATCCTGGAAAGGCTGAGGGAACTCCAACACATCAATACGGGATCTACTGTACCCGATATGTTACTCTATGGAGAGAGACAAACTGTGTGTGTGTCGGGGGGTGGGGCTGGGGCAGGGAACAGGCAGAAACTGCTGTCTGCCCAATTTTCTGCAAACCTAAAACTGCTTTTAAAAATTAGACTGCTTGTCAGAAAACGATTGATTTAAAATGTACTTAGATCTAGCCTTTGGGAGGCGGAGGGAGGAGGACCAGGAACCAAGACCACCATGGGCCACGTGGTGAGAACCAGCCTGGGACGAGTGAGACCTTGGCTCAAAACATCAAGATGCATTCTCTACTAGTGGGGCCGGAGAGATGGCCCAACGGCTAAGAACGTTTGCTGCTCTCGCAGAGGACCCGGGTTCAGTTCCCAGCACCCACGTGGTGGGAACAACCATTCGTATCCAGGGTTCCAGGAGATTCAATGTCCTCTTCTGACCTATGTAATCGTACACATGTGCTACATATGTGTACATGCAGGCAAAAAAAAAAAAAAAAACTCATAAAGTGAAAACTCTCAGATGGGTGTGCTGGTGGAACACTCCATAACCCTAGCACTCAGGAGGAAGAGACTGGAGCGTGCAGAGTTCACAGGCCAGGCTGTACCTGGGACACAAAGAAAGAAAGAATCAAACAGAAAGGAGATTTGAGCATCTACTGAAGCCACTGCCTTCAGAACCCTGCAGAACACACCCCCTTCCCATCTCTCCTTGCAAGGACTCCACAGTGGCCTCTGCAACCTTCACCCCCTGCCCCGGTGTCTCCCAAATCATCTCCTCTCCGTCCCTCTGCCCTCCAGACAGCTTTACCTGCTACTCTCAATCTTCCGGCAAAGCCTTGCCTTTCTGGTGCCAGGTGTGAGAAGCAAGGGGGTTCTGTGTGTTTGTTTTAAGGATGATGTCATGTAGCCTGGGCTGGCCATGTAGCTGAGGATGGACACCGTCCTCCTTCCTTCCTCTATCTCCCAGGCGCTAGAGTCATAAGCATGAGACACCACATGACCCGTGACGCTGTTCTTCCCTCCTCTGCACACTTCCCTCCCCAGTGATTCAGAGTCAGAGAATGGCCCGCAGCCCGCAGCCCACTGCTGTGAAGCCGGGAGTAATGTAAACCCAGGACAGGCTCCTGCATTCTCCTGGCCCGGGGGAGTTGGCTGGAAAGCCCCATCTCACTCCCTCTTGGTTGGGATTCCAGGTGGAACTGGCTCAGGAATGAGAAAGAGGAATGAGAGCCAGATACAAACGTCCAGGAGAGGGCAGGGCTGAGCACAGGATGCGCTGGTCTCTCTAGGTTGGTTCACAGCTCTGCAGGTGGTTTCCCTGACAGCCACTGCACTGAAGCTTTGTCTTGCCCCACCTCGGGTTCATAGTGTCCACATTGTCAGCTTCCACCTCATTGCAACCGCTGACCAGCGCTGGAACTGCTCCTGCCGTTCTCTGGCTGGACAGAAAGGGAGAAGCGAGCATCTTCCCTGCATACCAGCTCTCAGGTTCCTAACCAGCTTCTCAGAAGAGCCCTCTGCCCACCAGCCTGCCCGTCCGCCGGTGGCCCCAGCCTGCCCGTCCGCTGGTGCCCGCCAGCCTGCCTGTCCGCCTGCTCTACTCTCCCTGCTTTGGGCAAGCTGTCTGCCATCTTCTAGGGATAGCTTATTGTCTCAGGCTTTTAAACAGCTCAACTTTCAAGGTCCCCATTTCTTTCCTCATTTTGCCTTGGACTTGCTGTGCAGCCAAGAATGACCTTGAACTTGGGATCCTCCTGCCTCAGCCTTCTGAGTGCTGGGATCACAGACTTGCACCACTGTGCCCTGTTTATGCAGGGCAAGGGACGGAATCCAGGACTGTGCGTGCTAGGCCCGTGCTCCGCCAAGTGGGTGACTTTAATAGTGAGTCTGAGATGCAGCTCACCCATTTAAAGTATATGATTCTGCGGGAGGTTGGTGTCGTTGGCTGGGCTGATAGATTTATTTTTATGTGTATGGGTATTTTGCCTGCCTGTATATGCACCACGTGCGTGCAGTGCCCACAAAGGCCAGGAGAGGGCACTGGATTCCCCGGTTCTCCAGATGTTTGTGAGGCACCTTTGTGGGTGCTGGTAACAGAGCCCTAGTCCTCTATAAGAGCAGCTTCGCTCCTAACCGCTGAGCCACCTCTCCAGCCCCTGGTCCTGGGGTTTCACTGAGTCATGCCCTGCCGCTTGCCTTGAGAACACTCTCATCACTCATGAAGAACCTGTCCACACTTTAGCTCCCACCTCTGCATCCCCATCCCTCCCACACCCAGCTCTCAGCAACCACTGTCACGGGAGCAGACCTGGCAGTGGGTTTTTTCCGTGGCGTCATGTTGGACGCAGAGCCTTGCCTGTGCACAAGCTATGTCCCCAGTCCTTGCTTATTGGAGATGAGGTCTTGCTCCTCATCTCCAAACTGGCCGCAAATTCGTAATCCTCCTGCCTCAGCCTCCCGAGTAATGGGAAGAGGGGTGTGGACCATAACGCCTGGCTTGCCAGAGTATTTTTGAGGTTCGTTCACGGAGAATGCATCAGCCCTTCGCGCTTTCGTGGCTGTGTAATATCCATCGTGTGGACAGACTTGTCTGTATACCGTGTGCACCCCTTACCAGAAGGTGGATACCCTGGAACCGGACTTTATAATTATACACACACACACACACACAATTATATATAATTGTGAGCCGCTCTGCGGTGCTGGGAACTGAATCCAAGAGCGAATCCAATGCAAGAGCAGCAACTCTTATCAACTGACTCATCTCTCCAGCCCTGAGGTGGACATTCTGTTTGTTTGTTTTTGTTTGAGTTCTTTGGCTGTCCTGGAACTCACTCTGTAGACCAGGCTGGCCTCAAACTCACAGAGATCCACCTGCCTCTGCCTTCGAGCGCTGGGATTAAAGGCGTGGTCATGATGGACATTTGGATGGGGAGCTGCAGGGCGGTGGCGACCCGTCCCCCCCATCCATGCTCCTGCATCCCAGAACTATGCTCTCGGTAGCGGCTGCCGAGTACCTCGGAGCAGTAGACTGAGCTCCTGTCGCTTCGAGAGCAGGAGGTTTCACGGAAAAGGAGGCTCACGTGCAGAGGAGAGGCTGGCCGTGAAGCCGGGCCTGCCTCACGCCACAGACCTGTTGTGTTTCTCCCTCTGCCAACCAGGCCAAGGGTCAGATTGCATCCCTGAGTCTCTGGACTGTGGAAGAAGCCAAGACTCCCTTCCCTTCCCTCAGGCTGTTGTTTTCCTTCTCAGCTCACAGAGAACCTGAACAGGGTATTTTCTCTGGCAGCAGCCCGGGGCACGCCTCCCAGACGACAGTCCAGCCTGGAGCAGCTGCCGGCTAGACTTGGATTCTCAAGCGTTCCTTCCCCTCTCCACCAGGGCCGGAAGATCCGAGGCCTTGGGAAGTGGAGCTGCATATGACCTTCTGTGAACAGACCTCTCTCAAGCTCAGGCACAGGGTCACCAGGCAGAGATTATGGCATGCCTCCTGGGGCCAGTCTTTGAGAGCCTCTTCATTCTGGAAGAGGCCAAGGGGACTAGAGTCTCCTAGGCAGACTGTCACGGCCTGACTGCCCCCCCCTTGAGGGGCACTGCCGTCTCTCTAGAGTGCTGTCCTTTTCCACTCCCGCTCATGCGGACCTGTCCCACAGACTCCAGGCTTTGCACACCTGGTTGGAGTTGTGGCCACAGCCATGGAGCCAGGCGTGGGCAGTCAGCTGGCCCCATCAGATCCTTGGCTACTTTCAGGTAGAGAACAGGCCCTGGAGAGGGGAGAATGCAAGGAAGGATTTGAACTACGAGTGTGGTGGAGTTGGGGTCACGGGGTAAAGTGGACCCGCAGGGAAAGCATGCAGCGAGGATGCAGGTGGGGAGGAGCCACACCAGGTGGCAGGAAGCTGTGGAAGGAGTCATGCTAGGTTTGCAGTAGGGAGAGCAGACACAGACACAGACGACATATACACAGAGACATCCATACACACACACATACACACACACACCATACACACAGCACACATACACACACAGACACATACAGACACACAGACACACATACACACAGCACATACACACATAGACACATAGACACACACACACACATACATACACATAGCACACATACACACACATACACAACACACACACACTGACACACATACATATACACACACACACAGAGACACACAATTTTTTAAAAAGGAACTATGATATCTGGTATTTATTTCCTGCAAAAATATCCTCCCTCCTTTGGTTGGACAACAAGGAGACCAGACTGGCTGATGTGATCCTCTGGGGTGGTCACCTTAAAGACGGAGCCTCCTACGGTCTGGTCTCAGGTGAGCCATGGTGCTCGGTGGTGACAGTGAGCTGGGTTCGCCACTGCCTGCTGCGCCCCACCCCCCTGCTGTTGACTCCCAGGTTCAACAGGAACCCTCAGCTCTGAGTAATGAATGCGCCCGCCTCTCCGCCTCTCCGCCTCTCCGAGGGAACATGTGTTTCCAATCTCTCTGCTCGCGGTGAGTCACCACCGACAGCTGCTGCCGGCTCCTCCACCAAGGCTCATCTCAGACCCTGCTGACCGCTGGCTCCACCCCCACCCCCTCCTCACAGCCAGCCTGGCTCCCGGGCCCTGGCCTTGCACACTGCCCCTCCAAGTGTGCCTACCCTGCTCTCGGGAGGACTCCGACTCCAAGCCCAGGTCTCTTCTGAACCTTCTCTCTCCCAGGCAGCAGCCCACCCCCTCACTTGGGCCTCTAGGAGGTCTTGGCGCCACTACTGCATGGCACCCATCATACTCTATTCTCCCCCCACTCCCCCTCCTTCCCTCCCCCCCCCCCGTGTGTGTTCACACATGCAGTGTGTAGGCAGACAACATAGGGGTGTCTTCCTTAGTGTTTGAGGCAGGGTCTCCCACTGAAGCTGGAGCTGTTGATTCAGGAACACTTGCCTCTGCCTCCCCAGCGCAGGGATCGGCCGCCATGTTCTGCTTTCGCAAGGGATCCAAATTCACTCTCCAAACACTCTGCCCACTGGGCTGTCTTCCAAGCCCGTGCTTCTTTGTCCTCCTAAGCAGCGGTTTGTGCTGCAAGAGAAGAGGGATCCCTTTTGTTCCGTCCACTGCTCCGGCTCCTGAACAGCCTGGGCACGTGGCTTGTGCTCAGTAAATATACTTTTGAGCAAACGAATGAAGACTATGAACTATAACCTTAAGAGGTATTCAGGCAGAGGCTGGGCATGGTGACATTCACTTGTAATCCGTGCACTCAGGAGGCAGCTGGATATCTGTGAGTTCGAGGTCAGCCCGGTTTGCACAGTGGGTTCCAGGCTAGCCAAGAACCCTGTCTCAACAAAACAAAAATATTCAGTCAGTAGGAAAGTCAATCCGGAAAGCAAGTCGCCTACGAGATAAGCCACGGGCAGCCTAAAATCGGGTCACCATGGTGGGCCACTGGGTCCTTTTTTACCCATTATCAGGACCACTCTCTGTCACCATGCAGTCCCAGCTGAGCACCTCCCTGGGACCCGGACAGTCTGTATCTCGTCGGCTAGCCAGGGTCCTGGAGGGAGGGGTGTGAGGCCAGTAGGGTCCACAGGGAAGAGACATGTAATGAGGTAGGCCGTGTGCAGCAAGAGTGAACAAGAGGTTATGTCCCAGACAGTCCCGTCTTCCCACAGCATCAGAACGACATCACAAAATGACCAGATGCTGAGGGAAAGCTCGCAGCACCCTCCTGCCTCTGCAGGGAACCCAACTGGGATCCTGAGCTGGGAGCCATGGTCCTCCCAGGCTGATTTACCCGTGGGCATCCTCAGTGGCATAGCTCTGTAGCCAGGAGAAGCTGCAGGGCTGGGGACAGGGTGACTAGCTATCACCTTTGTTCTGGGGACCAGGTGGCAGGGTCACTCAGAACATCCCTGGGCCTATTCCTACCCAGGAAGCTCCAGGCACCGATGGACAGCCACTGCCCTGACTCAAGTGGCCCCTCCTGCCCCTGATGCTGAACAGCCCTTTGTAGCTGAGGAGCGGTTGAGTGGTTCAAAGCAAAGCCAAGGAGCCAGGACTCAAACCTCAGCCAGCAGAGGAAGCGCAGTAAGGATGTCGTGGTGGAGGATGCCCCACTTTCCCTTGTTGTAGGAGAGCCACCCCAAAGCCTCTCCTTCTGCCTCCAGGGGGAACAGAGCTGGCTTTGAATCTAAGGGTGACAGAGCCCGATGCACTCCTGGCTGAGGGGTGATGTCACAGGGAAGCTAAAGCAACTCCAGAGAAGGGGGGGGCGGTCATGAGCACAGACAGGAGGAGTGGGGGTGGGTCCCCGCGCAGACCTAATCACAGCCTCGCTGCCCGTTTACTGCAGCGCTCAGCGCTGGCCTGCCGCCTGCCTTCTGTTTGGATTAGGCAATGACATCATGGCCAAAGGCTGTCAAACCAACACCAAAGGAAGCAGAGGATGGTGGCGGGAAACATGAGCCTCTTGAGCCTCCCATCCCTGACTGGCAGCCAGGGAACCTGAAACTCCCCACCCCACCCCCCAAGCAACCCCCGCTTGGCTGGGGCAGCAAGCTCTGGGTCCCTGACCCTCCCTGCCTGAGGCTGCTTGTGTGTGTGTGGGGGGGGGGGGACTAGAGGGGCTCAGGGTTCTCATCCCAACTCACTTATGAGCAAAAGCACATGACCACATGCCCAGGGCAGGGAGGAAGTAGCTCTTCATGCCGAGAGCAGCAAGCCCAGGGAGTCCACTTCCAGCCTCATCTACATTCCTGAGTGCTTCGCTGACTTGTCTAGAGGGTCCCCCAAAGCCCAGAGGGTCCCCAAAGCCCAGTGAGGGCAGAGGGAAGCAGAGGAGGGGGAGGGAAGCCAGGGACGCTTCAGAATCCATAGCTAGAGAAGCCAGCTCTCTGAGCCCCTCTTGCTTCTGGGAGGAGGACAGGGATCCCTGACTTTGCCTTCCTTTTAGGATGGGATCTCCAGGAACAGAGAGGAGGGACCTGCCGTGCAGGGTGCCCGTGAAGCCCCGGAGCTTGGCTGTCACCGTCACGCCAGCCCTCCTCTGTCTGGGATGCTAGCCCAGCCAGCACAGTTCAGAGGTAGCAATTCTTTGGGGCCAGGCGTCACAGGGCTTCCTGTTCCCCACCAGGACACCCTCTGTCCCTCCTTTCCTCCCTCCCTGTCTGGAGTCCCTGTGCCAACACCGGTGAGGACAGGACTGCTGCCGGGGGCTGTGAAGTTGTACCTCGCACAAGGCTGCCTGCACAGGCTGGCTAAGGTGGACATGGAATGCAGGGCTCACGGGCACATGAGATCCCTGCCTGGGCAAGGGAAGAAAGGTAGAGAGGCATGCAGACGGCAAGCCTCGCCTTAGAGCTGCGTGAGACAGGACCGGACGGGAGGAAGGCTGAAGGGAGGGAGCTGCGGGCCCAGGGCAATACCCACCTAAAGTGGGTGTTGGTGAGCTGTGACCACAGCCTTCCCTCTGCCACCCGGAGTTCTATGGCTGGGGGAGGGGTCCTGCCACACGCACCCTCACCTGACTCCCAGAGCTGGACGGAAAGCCCCGCCCGCCCCCAGCTGCTGGTACCGGGACACCTTGGTGTCTATCTGTTCAGATTAGAAGCATTCAGAGTCACACAGATGAAACCTCAGAGCGCGCTATCTCATCACGCCCGGCTTTGTCGGTTAGCGCGTCTCCTATCATCTCTCCGTCCCCGACCAGTGTGGACGGCGTGGAGTGGGCCTCCCGCCTGGGCCTCAAGGTCCCTGGTTCTTTCCTGAGTGTTATTTGCTCCACAACACCGAAGCCTGCTCTTCAGCATTCCCCTCCTTGCTTTAGCAGGGCCAAAAATCGGTAGCCATTCCTTCCCGTCAGTCAGTAGACCCGCCCATCAGTTGATTCTGTTGGAGAGAATGGTGTGTGAGTTCCGGCACGCGCGCGGGAAGGCATCTGCGTGAAGGCCAGAGGCTCTCGGAGTCTCTCTCACCCACGCTGCCGCGCTGCGCCGTGTACCCGGCGCCTCGCCAGCGTGCCAAGATGCAGGAGCCAGGCTCCAAATGAGGCTTGCGAATGAAGAAGTGAGATTTCTGTGGAAATGGCCTTTCGTGCATCCGCCTCGGGCCGTCGGGCTGCGGCAGGGCTGCGCCCCGTCTGCAGTTCCCGGCAGTGCTAACTCACCATCCTGTCGGCCTTGGAATGTCCTGTGTAAACAGCTCCGCCAAAAGGGCGGACCCCACCTGCCTGATGTGGCCGAGACTCTGACGCCCAGCGGGCGGGGAGGATCGTCATGGTGGGGGTGGAAGTCCCAGGTCTCCTCCCAGAGAACCAGACCTCGAACCCATGCCCACCTCCTCATCAGCCTCCCGCTCCCAGCTCACTTAAGTGCTGCCCACGTCCCTTCCCCCTCCGTGCCTTCTAGAGCTTCCTGTTGTTGGCTCAGGGACTACTTCTTTGGCATGTGTGGCCAGTTTGGATGCCCGCGTCTGAGAAGAGCGTCTGGCTCTCCAGGAACCTGCCGGAAGGGGGGGGGCGCTTCCCTCCACTCAAGCTGTCGCTGAGGACATGCTGGAGGAGATGGGGCAGGCAGGGCGTGTCCCAGGCGTAGAGCTTCACTCCTGATACCAGGGCGCCTGCTCCACCCAAAGGCATCCTGACTGTTCACCTAGGAGGAGCATGAAAGAGGTACCCTTGTCACTCCCTCCTGGCCTGGACAGTGTTTACTGGGTCCACCCCAGCACGCGTTTGCTGTTTGGATGTTTGCTCTGCGTGTCTGCACAGCTCGGGGCTGGGAGACTCTTGCCAGTGTGTGATCCACTGGAAGACCTTTCCTCATACCTTCTGCTTGTGGGCCTGGCAGGCACCACCACATCCCCCCTGCAGGAGAGAACCCGAGACACTATCTAGGGGGTGTAGCTCTGGAAGGGCTTGCCTAGCATTCACCACGCCCCAGCACTGCATTAATGGGGTATAGCAGCACATACCTGAATTCCGACACTCGGGAAAGGATCAGAAAAGTTCAACGCCATCCTCGATTATGTAGCAAGTTTGAGACCAGCCTGGGATACCAGAGATTTGAGACCTTCTCTCTTCTCTCTACCGCTGAAAAACAGAGAGATGAAGAAGGCTGGGGTGGATGGTGACGGTAGGGAGTGGTCAGACCCAGTGCTCTTCCTGCCCTCCGGCTCTCCCCCATGTCCATAGAGGAGTGTCCAGGTGGGGTCATATCGGCAGTCCTTCCCCTGAGGTTGATCTGCATGGTGAAGCTCCCCAGCCAAGGAGCACAAGTACACCAGAAGCCCAGTGCAAAGCCTAATCCTGCCTCCAGAAGTCCAGGCCTCCTATTGGGGATAGGCAGGATTTGACTTGTTTTTAAAATTCATTTATTTCATTTATATGAGCGCTCTATCTGCATGTATGCCTGCATACAGAAGAGGGCATCTGGCCCCATTATAGATGAGCCACCGTGTAGTTCCATGACCTCTGGAAGAGTAGTCAGTGCTCTTAACCCCTGAGCCATCTCTCCAGCCCGATAGGCGGGTCCTTATTCCAGGAGAGGCAGAGGGTAGGCAGGGTCTGAGACTGGGCCTGCAGCCAGGACCCTGTGGGTAGCAGGCATCAGGATGAGAACAGAGGTTAGAGCTAAGTTAGAATGAAGACCATGGCATCAGGTCTTAGAGGCCTCCTGGAGCTGAGGCCACCTGGGGTCATCCATCCCAGGGTCGTCCATCCCAGCTTTTTTATTTAGCTTTCATGACCGATTCATTCTATGTGTATGAAGGTTTGCCTGCATGTATGTGTTATGTATGTATGTATGTATGTATGTGCATCATGTGCATGTCTGGTGCCTGAAGAGGTCAGAAGAGGGGATCAGATGCTCTGGGACTGAAGTTACAGATAATTGTAAACCACACCATATGGGTGCTGGGCCAAGTCCTTCGCACAAGCAACAAAAGCTCTTAACGGTTGAGCCATCTCTGCAACCCCTGGTTTCTGGCTTTTGTTGTTTCTTTTTCAGAGACAGGATCTCACTCTGTAGATGAGACTGGCCTCACTTTGGGGCACCCCTCCTGCCTCAGCCTCCTTGGGGCTGGGATTACAAGTGTGTACCCCCGCATCCATTTAGGGTTTTTTGTTTGTTTGTTTTAGGGGGACTTGGGGGAGGGTTGGTCTCTCAAACTCACTATGTAACTTAAGTAGCCTTGAGCTTCCGACCTCCTTGCCTCGGCCCATCCGGTATTGAGATCGCAACTGTGTCCCACACACTACTTTAGGAAGGATTTTTATTGTCATCCATTTGCAGATAAGTCAGGGAGGTCGGCGGGGGAGGCACGTAGCCCAGTATCTGTTATCCTCCAGTTCACAGGCTCCTACTCTGCTTGCCTGGCCTTCCAGAAGTGTCCCATCTTGTCCTATCTGTCTCCGTCCCAGCCTGTCCCTCTCAGAACCCTCCCACGTCATGCAGAAGAACATGTTCCTCCTCTTGCACCTACCCTCCCCCAGCCCTCTGGCCTGCTCCAGCCTCTGCTCCCCCTCCTCAGTCCCTCTGGGGACACCGCTGGCCCTCAGTACGGCCACCACAGTCCAGCCTCATGGCCTGAGAATTATCTAGCAGGCCAAAGTCGGACTCAGCCACGGCCTCTGTTAGCCCACTGCCCACGTAGAAAGGGGACACGAAGGGCTAGGGACATAGCTCAGATGATATGTTTGCCAACATTCACCAAGCCCCAATATGGTGCTAATGGGGTGCAGTGGGACTTCCATCACCTGTAGACTTTGGGATGTTTTGCTCTCAGGATGGTATCCAGGTACAATAGGTGCTCAAATAAATGGAAGAAGAAAGGGAAGCCAAGAGGGAAGCTAGACCCAGAGAGAGGGAAGGGGTTGCCTCCTAGATCTTGCTTGGGAAGACAGCGGCAGAGGGAGCATAGACTTGGGGTGCTTTCTGGCACCAGAAATGGATTAGAGAGAGAGAAAAACAAAGTATCCATAGGCCCACTGGTGGGTGAGAAAGTCAGCATCTGGCTGGGGGTGAGGGTCCACAGCAGAGCACTTGCCTAGCATGCAGGAAGCCCTGGGTTCAATCCCAGGCACAGCCAAGATTACAGGAGCACAGAGCCGGGTGTGGTGGCGCGTACCTTTAGTCTTAGCTCTTGGGAGGCAAAGGCAGGTAGATCTCTGTGAGTTCGAGACCAGGCTGGTCTTCATAGTGAGTTCTAAGACACCCAAGGATATGTAGAGAGGCCCTGACTCATAAAAAAGTAACAGTATTTTCAAAATTGCATTTAGTTATTTTATGTGTAGACGTGGTTTTATCTGCATGTGTGTCTGAGCACTGTGTGCATGCCTGATTCCCTCAGCGGCCAGAAGAGGGCAGCAAATCCCCTGCAACTGGTGTCACAGCGGGTTGTGAGCCAACACGTGGGTGCAGAGAACGGAACCCAAGTCCTCTGCAAGAGCAGCCAGCGCTTTTAACCACTGAGCTGTTTCTCCAGCTCCATAAATAAAATGTTAGAAAGCAAGTCAGCATCTTTGCATGTGGATGGAGATGGCTCATGGAGTGGAAGACAGTGGCGCAGGGGAGTGGCTACAAGTGCCAGAAGCCATCGGTGGTCCCCCTGCCATAGCCCAGGCCTCCGCCTCCTCCCCCGCTCACCAAGCATTGGCCCCGGGTCCTTTCTCATGACATAGTTGATCTCTTCGAGTGGGGCATTTCCACGTTTGGTCACTGCTTATGCATCGCCTGAAACTCTAAGGGACAGGCTCCCGAGTTACCTGTTCGTCTCATAAACCAAAACGTTGGTCCTAGAGTTGTAAAATTCAATATTTTCCCCATTTGAGAAAAAAAAATGAGAGAAAGAGGCTACAGGCAGTAAGTTTCTGAATCGGCTGTACTCCGAGTCTTCGTGTCTGCGTGAGTGTGTGCACGCACGCTCACAGGTGTGCGCAGACAGCAGAAGCCGACTTCGGGTTTCTCAGGAGCATCTACCTTGTTGCTTCATTTATGCGTGTGTGTGGATAAGTGACTGCCACATGCTCGTGGGTGGCGGGCGAGGTTGGAAGGGGGCATTTCGTCTTCTGGAGCTGGAGTTACAGGCAGCTGTGACTCACCTGGTGTGGGGGTGGGGGTGCTGGGGACAGACTCGGGTCCTGGGAAGCCCAGCAAGTGCTCTTGGCTACTGACTGAGTCATCTGTCCTGTTTGATGTTTTGTTTTGTTTTGTTTCTGAGATAGGGTCTCTCACGGAGCAGGTTAGGCTGCTGCCAAGAGCTGCAGGGATTCAGTTCCTACCCCCTCAGTGCTGGGATTACAATCACATGCACCAAGGTGGGCTTTTTCTGTGGGTTCTGGGGCTCAAACTCAGGTCCTCCTGCTTACCAGGAAGCACGTTACCGACGGCCATCTCCCTGGCCCCTCAATCCTACTTCTGAAAAGTCAGCCTCGGACATCACTTTAGGGAATGACACAACTCTATTTTAGGTTAGCAACAGTCGAAAAATGACTTTGGATTTGTCAAGGTGCTAAAAATACCCGCCCTGTCTAACGTTTGTCTGAGTTGTCTGTCTCTGAGGCAAAAACTACTTTTCCATTCTTTCTGCGTTTCCCAGCATTCCCTGGCTCAGATCCGCACCACACATTATAGAGGGAAATTACACTTTCTCTCTTTTTTTTTATTTGTGTGTGTGTGTGTGTGTGTCTGTGTGTGTCTGTGTGTGTCTGCCAGCACACTTGAGTTCAGGTGCCCTTGGGGAGGCCAGAGGCACCCAATAACTGTGAAGCTGGAGTTACAGGCAGCTGTGAGCCACCCAGCCAGGTTCTGGGAATCCAACTCCAGTCCTGAGCCATCTCTCCAGACTCCTTAATTCCTGTCCCCCGCCCCTCTCTTTCTCGACAGGGTCTCCTTATGTGGTTTAGGCTGGCCTGGAATTCAGTACAGCCCAAACTGACCCTCCTCAGCTTCTCAAGCATGGCAGCTGTGTGCCCTACCCCTGCATGTCATTGCTTTTTGTCTCCTTTTCCCCAGTGTTTGTCTCTCTGTCTTGATGGCCAACATCTGAGGACAGAGGCCATCTCCCCAGTGCGAGACAGGTTCTCTGGTCACCAGACAGGCGCGGGCCTCTCATCACCAAGGTTCCCTTTCACCGTTTCCACTAGTCTTTCCTAGAACACCGGAGTGATTTGCATACGTCCTTATCTATGGGCGAAGGGTGGGCACTCCGAGCAAAGGCAGCTCTGAAGCGCTCGCTGGCCCCTGGGTCCACCCAGTTTTACCCTATTTGTCCACCATAGCGATACCCCAGCCTCTCTGTAACAACTAGGGCCAAGGGCACTTGAAATCAAGGCTTCCAAGCACCCCTCCTCCCCACACACACCATGAGAGGGGGTCACGGGGGGGGGGGGGTTGGCACTAGCCCCAGAGGGTGCTTAGACTCTGCCTTCGTGGAAAGAGGAGACCTTGGAGCCAGACTGGAGGAAAAGACAGGCCCGAGGTCGCGGGGATGGGGGCGGCCTGGTGGCCTTCAGGGACAAGGCCTGAGTTCCACCCAGAGTCAGGGCCCACCAGGCGGAACACAGCGCACCGCTGGCCATTGGGGGGGCCTGGGGCTGCCGGGGTTCGGCCCCAGCGGGCGGTCAGGGGCGCAGCGCGCGCGGTGGTGCGGGAAGCCCGCGGCCGTGCCAGGCTGGGCACAACAAAAGCCGGGGTTCGGGGAGGGCTGGGCGGCGCGGGCGGCGCGGGAGGAGGGCTGCTGGGAGCGCCCGGCCTGCACTGGCCGCCAGCCACCGAGAGGAGGAGCAGAGGATCCTCGGAGCGCAATAAAACGGCGGCTCGGCCCGAGCCCGCAGCAAACACAGCCATAGAAGGCAGCGGAGGAGCCGGGCTGCGCTCGCCCGCCGCCCCCCAGCCTCTTTCTTCTCGGCCCGGTGCACTGCCCTGCGTCCTCCCCTCGCCGCTCCCCCCCCCGGACAAAGAGGACAGAAAGTTTGCGCGGGGGAGCGGGCCAGGTGAGGAGGGGCGTGCCCGGCCCCAGCCCGCGCCGCGCCGCAGCAGCCGGACCCAGGCCCCCAGCGCGCCATGGGCGCCGCGGCCCGCAGCCTCCGGCTGGCGCTCGGCCTCCTGCTGCTGGCCACGCTGCTGCGCCCCGCCGACGCCTGCAGCTGCTCCCCGGTGCACCCGCAACAGGCGTTTTGCAATGCAGACGTAGGTAAGCCGCTGGACCCGGGTTCGCGCGGCCCACCTCCCTGCCCCTGCAGCTGGCTGGGGCTCCCTCTGCCCTCCTGCAACTGAACGCCCCAAGCGCACTTTCTCCCCCCCGACCCCCGTCCCCCTCCACCCGACCCCCGTCTCTCTCTTTCTTTCCCTCTCTGAGCTGGGAGATGCTTGGCGACCTCAAAATTCCACCGAAACTCCGCAGCAGCTCCGGTCCCGGGAAAGGGAGCCAGGGAACGCTTGGGTGTTGGCAGGCGGCCTCCCTGGGATGCCAGCGCTGGGGGCGGGGAGTGGGGGGACACGCGAGGGTGCGGTGGCTGAAGGACTGGGAACCCCGGGAAGAAACTTCCACAGGTGAGGGGATGGCTGCGTGAGGAGGGCTGGCTTCTCTGCAGCCATTTGGGAGTTTCTGCGTCTCGCAGGGCAGCATGGACGCCCCCTACGCAGATCCCAGGAGCTCAGAGGGACAGAGGAGGGAGGCTGCTAGAGTTCACTTCCCTGCTGTGTGTCCCCTGGAAGGCCCCAGCGGCGGGGAGGGCCAGGCTGGGTCCAGGAGCCTCAGTATTTGCTGCTGTTGACTCCCCCTTCCCCGGCCCCCCAGAATGCGCGCGTGAGCGTATACACACACACACACACACACACACACACACACACACACACACACACACACGCATTGGTGACTGTGGGGGTCACGGACTCCTGGGCCCACAGGGTGGGAACTAGCAAGCCAGGTAGGGAGGACGTATATCGTCATGTGGTCCCGGGAAAGCTGGCAGGAGTGGGAGGCTGCACTGGGAGTTGCCCCCCCACTCCCCCCCCTCCCCCCCCCCCCCCCCCCCCCCCCCGCCCCCAGACCTCTTCAGCACTGGGCAAACTCAGGTATCAGCAGGTGAGGCCCCGGCTCCCATCCACCTTCCCTGTGGTTTTGGCTTTTATGTCTCTTCTGTCAGAGTATCCTGTGCCCCTCTCCCACACAGACTGAAGCCACAGTGCCTCTGTTTCCCCAGATGTCAGACATGCCCTCTTGATGCCCTTTTCCGTGGCTCCACCCTGGTTAGATCTTTGGAGGCTTTTAGCCAATCCCATCTCTGGGGCTACTTACCTAACTCAGCCCGGTGGGTGTAGGGTATAGCGTGTGCTCGTGGAGTATTTGCAAATACCGTCTGATGATTTGGGGAAATGAGATCTTTTGTCCAGTTTAGCTTTGATGGTCAGCAAAATTTGAGGTTGAGGAAGCAGCCCCTCCCGATGAGGAGATTGTTAGATTGTTAGATTGTTAGTCGGGGGTACCCTTTGGAGGTATAGGCATGTAAGGCCCCTTTGTGGAGAGACCGCGCTTCTGACCAGCAAGTTGTGGGGAACCCAGAGAAAAGCATCATGCAGGATTCTGGGGCCTGGTTCACAGGGGCCGAGTGGGAAAGAGCTAGCTTGGGGTGCCCACATTGCCAGCCATGAGTTGAGGAAAGCTAGAAAGACTCTTCTGACTTTCCCCAGCCAGGGCAGCGCTGGGCTGGGAGCTGTGTGATCTGGTCTGGATCGGAGGTCCAGGCTCTTCTAGGTGCCTCGAGGTCCCTTCCTGCTCGCATATTGCTCTCCTCTGCCCAGATTTCCCAGCACTGGTGTCCAAGGCATTGCATCCGAGTCACCGTGAAGCCAAGACTTTGAACTTGTCCCACCCAGAGGCCCAGTCCCTAGCGGAGCTGTGTGCTGTGTCTCCTGTGGCTGCTGTGGCGGGTGACACAGACGGGTTCCCCAAAGCAATGGAACTGACTGCCTCACGGTCCAGGAGTTCAGAGGCCTGAAATCCAGACGCTGGCAGGGTTGGCTTCTCCTGGAGGTCTGAGGGAGGGTCTGCCCAGGTCTCCCCCCCAGTTTCAAGGGGGGCACTCCTGGTACTCCTTAGTGTTCTTAGAGGAAAGGTAGATAAATTCCTTCCAGTTCTGCCGTTACGTATGGCTATGTCCAATCCGCTTCTTATAAGGACACCAGCCATTGGATTCAGAGTCTGCTCGAACCCATTTTGACTTGATTACATCAGCAGAGACCCTATTTCCAAATAGGGTGATATTCACAGGTTCTGGCTGGTTATGAATTTGTGGGAGGGGCACTGTCAAACTCAGCACAGCCAGGGTGTTGTATCTTAATCCCACTCTCCCCTGTTTGGACTAAAAAGTGGCTGACATCAGGGCAGGGCTGCAATGAACCCACCATGTCACTAGTGGCCTGCCCCAGGCTTCTGTCCTTGAAGCGGTACAGATTTGTGACCTGCTCAGCTGGGCATCCTGGTCTGACTGGATCAGAACTGCCCATTGCTCTCTCCTGGGTCCTCAGCTGATACACAAGGCCTGGCCCAGACTTTGGCTGCTATAGTTTTCAAAGCACCTCGGATTTTGTACACCCAGACCCATGACCCAGGAGCCTTGAAAGGGGCACATGAAGGGTTAATAGAGGCCGGCTCTTCCTGTGGCTGCTGCCTGCATAGAGCTTTGCTGACTGGCTCAGCATCTGCCCAGGAATGGATTCCTGGGAGGGATCTCTCTGCCAATGGAAGGTCTGGAGCTATGGTGGGCAAAGGGATGAGCCAGCCTGGCCCACTCTTAGAAGGCACAGTCTCTGTGCTTTCAGGTCCGAACACACAGGAGACATGTGTGTGCATCCTGGCGCTGCTCAGTCATTGCCGCTGGGCTGATCTCTCACCTAATGGAGTCTTTCACCACCTAGTGTAAGCCTCAGGCAGCACTGCACGTGAAACCTGGAGTGACTGAATCTGCTGAGTTACTTGGCAGACCCAGGCTACTTTGGTTGCTTTCTGGATTCAAGGGTGTTCGGGAGTATTGGGGGTGTGTGTGTGATCCGCCATCTCTGCTCAGGTAGTAAGGCCTGAAGCCACAGTCAAGACCCAAAGGGCCAGGTACTAGGTCCCAGGGTGATCAGGGTGAGGACCTGGCTTTCTGTGGGGCCTGTTTGTATTTGTGTCTGCCGTGACGGAGACCAGAGAGGTAGGAATGGCCGGCCATCGGGAAAGCATGCAGCACGCGCTCAGTGATGACTCTGTCTTTGTTGACTCACATAAAAGTGGAGCAAGCTGCCGCCAGGCCCCGTGAGCTTTGCAGGGCATCGGTGGATGATGGGTCTGAAGCAGCCTCTGGCAGCAGGTGTCTATTTCAGTGAACAAGTCCAGAGTGGCTGGCTCTGCCTTAGGGGGATGTAAGGGAGAAATGAGCCCCTGGGGAGGGGAAAACCAAACACCAGGGCAGGGCAGAGGTGGGTTTAAAGGTGGACGTTCAAGGTGAGGAGGCACACACAAACCCTCGCCAACTGCCAGCGCATTGCCAGCGTAGAGGGACTCAGACTTTGTGCGGTCCGTGAGAATGATTAACCTAAGTGATAAACTTGCCAAATTCAGGGGTAAGCATGTAGCAACTTGAAATGGATTTGCAAATTACAACGGTAAGGATTCTGGCGGCCGCTGAGGAGATGGCTGTGGGAGCCCCTTGACCAGTATCCAGGATGGGTATCTTCTGCTGGGGTGGGTCAGGAATCCGAGTCACTGGAAGCTCCCAGGGTTGTAGTGCCAATAAAGCAGGGGGGTGTGGACGCCCCCCCACACCACGTGCTGAGCTCAGTGCCAGCCTGAGGCCTGCTCAAGCCTCTGGAATTCAAATCTGTTGGGGTGGTCAGTTCCCCAACTGACTGGCAGATGGGCGAGTTCTTAGCCTCTCTGCATCATACCTTTGGTTGGGGTGACTTTGAGCATGAACTTGAGATGGCACTTTAGGTAGGAGAGGTAGCCACCTGGATCTGGTGGGGGACCACTGATCCCTAATGCCTAAGGCTGCAGATAGGGTCCACCTCCTGCATTGGAACATGCTTGAGAGATGTGTTTCAGGGCCTCCAGGAATCTTGAGGAATGAGCAAAATAAACAGCAAAGGGAAAGAGGAAAGCACAGGCTACCTGGCAGATGGAGGAGAGGTGCTGTAGGAGCCCTCCCCAGCCCCAGAGCTGGGCTCAGACGCTTGCACTGCATGCTCCCTCTGCCCAGATGCCTGCACACATGCTACTGACATGCGTGTGCGCGCGCACACACACAGACACGCCAGCGACCAGCCCTTGGCTTGGATGGTATTTCTCCAGAGGGAGGAAGGATGGGGTGTAGAGCACACAGACTGGGAAAGAATGCCCCAGGCATGGGCAAGTGCAGCCTCGATGGTGTCAGAGTGAGCATCGTTGGCGGATGGGCCAGACCAAGGTTGCAGATGCACAGTGCCAGAGGAACAGGGCCCAGGTGCTGGTACAGATGGGGGTCAAGTGTCGCCACCCTGCCTGGTAACCCTGGTAACGTGGTGCATTGCATCCCACAGTGGCCCCCCAGCAAGCCCCCGAGGGATACGGAGACCTGGATGTGGTCACCGGGATTTTGAAGGCTGTCCAGGCAATTCTGCTGGTGTTCTGCCAGCGCTGGTGCAGAGCAGTGGGGTCCCCAAGACACTCTGACGGCAGCAGAGGCTATGCACCGTGTCATGAGAATCGTGTTGATTCAGATACATAGATTAAACCTAGCTGCTCAGAGTGCTGGGCCGGGGTCCTGGCTCAGTAGCTGGGTCCGCAGAAGAACAATGGAGCCTGTGCGTGTGCCCCCAGGTGTGGCAGAAGGAAATCCAGTAAGATGCCAGGAGGAGAGCTGGTCAAAGGGTAGGGAAGAAGGCAGGCTTCCAGACCAAGTGTGACCAAGAAGCTCTGTGCGTCAGGAAAGCCTGTGGTATAGCGCCAACACCTACATACCTAAACCTCTTGGGACCCGCTGGGCTGAACGCCCCTCCCCCACCTCAAGCCTGAACTGGTTGGAATCCATACAGCTGTCCCAGCCTGATGAGTCTCCATCACTGCGTGCATGTGTAAGAATGGAGGGGGGCGGTGTGGGAACTCCCACACAGTGGGGTGCCTTCTGGTGGGCTGTGTCAGGGGAGCATGTTAAAGCTTTGGAGTCCCAGTCAGGATAGGGAGAGGGCTCTACCTTTAACAAGGCGGGGTCTGGATGTGTGAAAGCCTTAGGGAAGGGGTCCAGCCTAGGTCAACTGCAGCTGCTTTTCTGCTTAAATCTTGATCAGAGCTGAAAGATAATCCTGGTTTTGGAGGATGTACCTCAATCCAGTGTATGGGGGGCCCGGTGTGGCTGTGTGGCTTAGACACTTGTGCCCCAGCTCCCCCGGTGGCTGTGTGGCTTAGCTGTGGGCCCAGTGTGGCTATGACTTCGATACCTGCTTCTCTTGCGCGTACCATTGAGTGGTTGCGTCCGGGTTGCTGACTGCAGCGTTCTGTGACAGGTGCTCCGGAGAGTGAGTCAGCCCAGCACCTGTCTTGAGGGAACTGAAGGCTAGACTGTAGCGCCTGGGTGCTCTTGCTCATCGCGCCGTGGCCCTGACAGGACTCTGTTGGATGAAGGGATTAGAACAGAGCCCCGGGCAATTCTGTGGTGTGCACCTTAACAGGCCAGATAACCCTGTAGGTCAGGGGACCTGGGACAGAGGCAGAAGGGCCTGGGATGATTCAGGGAGCAAGAAGCTGGTTGAGGTAGAAACCTCGAGAAACAGTTACTGAGCCCATGTGGAGCTGCAGGGCCTGGGGTCCCATCAGTAGGACCTGGGGAGGTGAGAGCAAGCAGAGGCAGGACCCCCGTGGGTGGTAGGCAGTGCCGTCACCTGAACCAGGGGTAGCTCCAGGGGTGGAAGGGACCTTGAGGACGAACACCCACACCCTAGAGTGGACAGGCAGGTGTCTCCTAGCCTGGCCAGCTGGTCAGGCAGGGACAGGGCTTTGTGAGTTCTGTTGGGCTGAGGGCCTGGGTGAGGAAATGCCCAGTCAGCTCTTTAGCAGACTGTGGAAAATGTCGGGGGAAGGGGGCTGTGGAGAGAACAGGAAATGGAGGAGGAGCCAGCAAGGGCGGGGCGCCTGCACTTTCAGCAGAGTGTGGCCAGAGGCTGCCTCCGCCCCGGAGTGATGGCCTGAGACCTAGCCAGCGCAGTGACCTTGGACTTGAGTCCCCGCCTCCCATCCCATCTCTGAAATGGAGACAGTTTCTCACTCAGGTCCCTCTTAGTTGTGGGTGAAGGAGGAAAGACAGCGCCTACAGCGGCCAGGCCGTTAACTTGTACCGGACTTGCCTCCCTCGGCCAACACCGAGATGCAAAGGAGAGACCTCCAGAACAGGTGGCAGCCGGGGTCCGGGGAGGAAGACAGGGCAGCTGCAGGGAAGCAGCAGGTGCTGGAGGAGCTACCCCCACTTCCTGCTCGTCACCCACTTTGTCACCCCCATTTTGCATATGATAAAATCCTAAGCCCAGGGCTGGCAAATGGCCCCCTCGTGGTAAAGGCCCTTGCCACACGAACCCGCCCAAGGATCCGTGTAAAGGTCGGAGGAAGAACTAAGTCTACAAAGGTGTCCTCTGACCTCCACATGTGCACCCACACACAGTCACGCACAAAACCCCCAAGACCCAGGCCGATAATAGAGGGGGCTTGTGGCCCTGTGGGTAGGAAGGTGGTCTTTAAACAAGAGGAGTGTTTCTAGGTTGGTGCGGATTCGATTCGATTTGTGCCCACGTTGACTTGGAGTGGTCCCTGGGGAGCAGGCTGGGGTTCTGTGAAGGAGGGATGGAGCAGGACGGACAGATTCCTCTGCGAGGCTTGCCTGTCAGCAGAGAGTTGACCCTGGACTCCGTTCTCACAGTCAGTAAGTTGTTTGCTGCGGTACAGAGTCATGTCTCTGATCCAGAAACAGGTCAGTTCTACAAGCCCAGGTGCAGCCTGTGGGTCAAGCCTGGTCACTCCTAACTCCAGCCCGGTGTGGTATGTGGTTTCAACACGCACGAGCTCAGGGGTCCATTTTAGCAGTATTATGGAGTGGACCCCCAGGTCAAGAAGCCAAAGAGTTCTGCCACCTGACCTGAAGCAGCAGGTCATTCTTCAGTGAAAGGGTGTGGGAGGGCCGGAGAGGAGACCATCAAGCAGATGGAAGTCTGGGGTTGGGGGTTCGTGCACAAGCACTGCCTTATGCCTGAAGCAAGTTTATTATGAAGTACAGCGTTTTGTGTACTGTCTGTGGGTGAGGGGAAGGGACAGAGTCAGCGAAAAGCTATCGCACAGTGAGACTCAGCACACAGAGAACACAGAACGTCACAGACGGAGCACAACACACCTCGACCTTCGGGATCCAAAGCGCAGCTCCCCCAGCGCCCTGTCCCAAGCCCTTACTGGATCTGCCACGGGTTTTCCTGGTTTTAGACAAGGAACTACATTCCTTCTCCATACAACAGGGCCTCAGAGAAAGCCTTGGATCAGCTCGGCCCTCAACAGCCACCACCACCAAACCTGAGGCTGGGACCCCACCATCAGACAATGGGCAGCTGGTTTTCACCCCTGTTTTTAAAGGCAGCCGCTGACTTGGTGACAATCTCCTGGCTTTTTTTTTTTTAATGTATGTGTGCGTGTATGTGCACTGTAGTCAAAGGAAAACTTTCAAGAGGTTTGTCTCTCCTCCTTCCACCGTGGATTGGCTTCTAGGCATTGCCTTGAGATTGCTGAATGTACCTGTCTCTGCCAAGGGCCCTGTGGTCAGCAATATTCATTAGTGAGGTATGGTTTGTGCACCATACAGATCGCCCGTTACAGTGCGTGATTCATGGAAGCTGGAGAGATGTCTCAGGGCTTACGAGAGCAGACTGCTCTTCCAGAGGATCTGAGTTTGGATCCCAGCATCCCTGTCAGGTGACTTACATCGGCATGTAACCCTAGCTCCTGGGCCTCCTCTGCCCTCTTCTGGCCTCTGTGGGCACTGCACGCACACACATACACACATACGTATACAAAAAATAAAATTTAAAGGCGATTTAGTGATTTTTAGTGGATCCCAAGACCCTCCCAATTAGACCTCTGCCTCGTTTAAATCCCCCCCAGGGCACAGGGGACCTCATCTGAGGCTTCCAGGAATGCTCAGATTGTGCCTTTTTCCAGGGGACCTGGTCCTTCCTTGTGTGTGTTGGACATACTGCACCAGGACGTGTCGCCATCTCATTGGTGTGACTCGGCCCCACAGAAGGCAGCCGACATCCTGATACCTTCCTGACTGGCCTCTTTCCGTGGTTGGCAAGGTCCCTCCCGTTGCTGGCTCATTGTAAATAAAGTTTTATTGAGATTAGGCGTCATCCATGGCTCTGTTATGCTACAGCAGGGGGTGGAATGAGAACGGCAGAGATTGTTTAGAGCCTCACAGACTAAGTCCTCAACAGTCCATCCTTCGTAGAATATTCTTCTCAGTCCTCGGCCCAGTGGCACAGGTGCAGGTTTCTGGTTTGTATGTGGCATGGTGGCTTGCATCTGGCTGCCTACTCTGTAATTTCCAGAAGCAATCAGGATGACTTGGGGCCATTCTCCAGCTGACCCTGAAGCTGCAATAAGTCCCCCCAACCTGCCCTGTCTCCTAGTGGGAGGCTTCATGGCCTCCCTGTGGATCCAGAGCCCCAGAGGTCTTGTGTGTCTTCAGGGTCAGCATGTGACTTGAGACATTATTTCCAATCTGTGGTTTGGGCAAGTGGCTCTGGTTCTCCTGGTACCGTGTCGGGGTGCCACCACTTTTCAGAGACACAGCAGAGCTTACTGTGGCAGAGGTGGCCTTTGCCGGGCACCCCTGGTTATAACAGAGCCGGTTAGGGCACTGGCCAGCTGGTTCTTAGCCAAGGGGTGCGGGGTGTCTGGAGAGAAGGCCTGGGCTTCAGAGCCATGTGGGCTGATGAGGCCCTACTCTGTGCCTCTGCTGCCATTTCCTCTTCTGTAGCAGCAGGCTGGGGCAGTCTAAGCAGCTCTGAGAGTGTGATAGAGAAGGTTCTGGTGAATAACGTTCCGGAAAGCTCCACAAGTGTCTCCTTGCGGAAGTCTGACATCTTGGGAAACCTGTGGCCTCTGCCCAGGAACTACAGGGACAAAGTCTCAGGGTGCCAGAAGAAGCCACCCCACCATGCCGTCAGATGGAGTCACACAGTGTCCCCCAACTGTTCAGGGACACTTGAACTCAGCCTGGCTTCTCTCCGCTCCATGCTCAGGGGCTAAAGCAGGAAGGTCTGTGACTCGCCCAAGGTCAGCCGTACAGTCCCTGGACTCAAACAGGAACAAGCTTCCTGGCTTTGGATACAAGGTGCCCTTCCTCGGGCAGGAGGCTGCGTGTCCTTGTGGAGGCTTGGCGACAAAGATGTTGTGTCTCAACGTGCGCCTCCCGGAGTCTCCCATGGGTGTGCTGGCAGAAGCCTTTGGGATTATAAAATTAAGTCTGTATCTAGGAATGTTTTTCCGAGAGAGCTGGTGACGGACACCAGTAAGCATCTGGTCACAAGCGTATTCAGCCTTGCTTGTCTTGGGGAAAAGCTAGACGCACCGGTAGCATATATATACAGCGCCCGGGGTCGTAAGCAAACACAGCCGGGTGCCCCACACGGCACAGACAATGCCGGTCATTCGCTGCGTGGGTCCGAGATGAACCCAGGGATCCCCCACGATAACCCTGAGCCTCCTCCCCCAGCCTGGGGTGGATATTTTAAATTAAAATGGGAAAGTGAGGACATTTGAGGGAATCAGACTCCTGTTTGCAAGTACTTTTTTTTTTTTCATTTTCCTAAAATAAACTTAAATTATACATGAATTTTTAAAAAGTTAGCTCTTGCTACGATTGTCTAATAACGGACAGTGTCAGTCTGGTGTCCTCCGGACCCAGCCGGTCGTGGCCAACGTGGCCTGTGTTGTTGAGCAGCGTGGAAGCTTGAGATATTTTTTTTAAATTCACTATGTTCTTTGAGACACAGTCTCATGTAGCCCAGGGTGGCCTTGAACTGTGTGTCGGAATCTTTCCGCCTCCACCTCCTGAGTGCTGGGATTACAGACCCGTGCTACCCGCCCTGCTTGGAAATGTGGATTTGTGTGTGTGTGTGTGTGTGTGTGTGTGTGTGGGTACGCACGTGTGTGTGGTAGGATTCTTTCAGAGCCAAACACCTTGTTTCTTGAGGCAATGTTTCTCGCTGGCCTGAATCTTAGGGACTAGGCTAGACCAGCTGGCCATGGAATCCGACGGATCCCCAGTCTCCCCATGCCTAGCTCAACTTGTTCTCGTTCTCTCTCTCTCTCCCCCCCTTCTTACCTTCTCTCCCCTTCCCATGTGTGTACCTGGACATGTACCTGTGCCTGTGGGAACTACCTCTTATTTTTGTTTGTTTGATTGATTGATTGCTTTTTGCATGTCGGAGGGGGAGGTTTCAGACTCAGGGCTCATTGGTTAGAAGAGCTGGCTGGCCAGTGACCCCATAAGATCCGCCTGTTGTCTGGACCTTCCATCACGGGGATTACAAACATGTACCCCCACCCCACCCCACCCCCAACTTTTTACATGCTGCTGGAATCAAACTTAGGTCCTTGTGCTGACCAGCAAGCACGGTCTCAACAGAGCCATCATCTCCCCAGCCCACAGCTTGGATTAATGCAGAGCTTGGGGTCCAGGGAGGTGCCAAGGAGGGCCGTGGTGTGCCAGGGCTGGGTGTGGCAGCACCACCTTCATTCCAGGGCACCTGGAGAGGTCAGTGCAGGAAACAGGAGCGAGCAGTTTGGGGCAATCCGAGAGAACCACTGATCAAAGCGCCACCGTATCCTAGCACCCCTCTGTTCCAGAACTTTCCCCTTGCTGAAGGGTTGACTTACGGCCAAGGGGAAGGAAAAAGAGACCCAAAGGCCAGTCCCAGGGCTGTATTTGCGAGTTCTCCAGAGAAACAGAATCAGCACAGAGAGAGAAGACCAGGGTTTGATATGGGAATCGGCTCCCACAGGGATAGAGGCTGAAAGACCCCAGTCTGCCATCTGCAGACCAGAGATGCGATTTTGTCTGTGTTCAAGACTGAAGAATGGGAGTGGATGAAGTGAGGGACCAGGGACCCCGATGGCTGGAGACCACGATGTGTGTCCACACCCACGCAGAGATGAGTGCTCACTTCCAAATCCTCGAGCTTGGACAGTGTACCCCAGAAGTCTGACTCGAAGCTACTCGTGTCCAGGAATAGCTCCATATTAACCACCTTGCTGGGTGTCTTTTAGTCCATAACCAGCCAGGTACCCCTTAGCTCAGTCAGGCTGACACAGAAAACAAACCGTCACAAGGGAATGAGAAAGAGACCAGAAAAACCGAGAGAGCTCTGTGGAGAAAGTCCCTCCCGAAGGATAACTCATAGCTGGCCCAAGTCGGTGGTCAGTGGCCTCTCTCAGAGCTCATCCCACCCAGTCAAGGCCCTCGGCCCCAGGCTGAGCTCTCCTGGGCTTGTGTTCTCCAAGAGTCCTACACCTCAACCAGCCCCGCGGTTCACATTCGTGTGACAGAAGAAACTTTGAAAGCAGGTTGCTGTGATGGCTTTCAAAGCCGCCTTCCCCAAAGTAACCAGCTCAGCGAGCCCGTGTTTGGAGGGGGCTCCAGCCCCAGGTCAGGCCTCTCTGACTTTGAGTTCTACGTAGGTTTATGGGGGACAGAGAGGCAGAGCTCTTTCTCCTGCCTCGGTCAGATTCTGAGACCTGCTGGGAAGTAGCCCAGATCCCCTCTGCCCCAGTCCAGCCAGCCGCTGTCTCTACAAGAGAGGGAATGGGATGCATGTGTCCTTCAGCTGGGGTGGAGCCGCATCACCTAAGGAGGCCCAGATGCCGCCAGGCTGGATGAGGGAGGATGCCTCCCACGCCATAACTGTGACCCGAGGTCTCTGCTTGTCAACACCTCTTCAAGCAGGGACCTTCAGAAAACTCAGGACCCTGCCGCTTGAGACAGATCTGTGGTTGCGTTTCTCACCTGCAAGGTTGTCCTCCTGCCAGCCTGTCTCCCTGCCTGACCTCACCCTTGCGGTGATGTCACAGCACAACAGCTCTGGTGTTCCCATGGCAACAGCCTCCCATAGTTAACCAGCCAGGGCAGACGCCGCCGGGCTGCTGGCAGAGGTGGGGAGTGGTGATTCCAGCTAACCTGGGTCAGTGACCCCCGAAACCCCATGTGGACCACCTTGAGATTCTGCTGTCTCCCTCTGGGAGAGGGGCTCTTTTTGTACCCAGCTGTTTAGGAAGGACGTGTGTCCAGGCCCCCCGAGTGTTCTGATGCAGATTTAAAAGCGCCTGTCTCACAAGGACGCCTAGGTGCTGAGAGCGGGGCGGGGGAGGGGGTTGGAGAGACTCCATGGCGGCTCTGAATGGGAGGTGTCCAGACTGAGCGAGAGCAGCAGCTGGCGGGTGCCCTGACCTGGCTAAGGACTGGAAAGCAGGTGGTGAGCAGCACTGCTATACACAGCGCCCTCTTGGCTGGGGCAGATGGCTGCACCCTGAGGTCAGAGGTCAGCTTGCGCCTAGGTCTGTCTTGGAAATCTGAGCTTGGCCCTCACCCCCTCAGCTGGCTGTCCAGCTGTCAGCATGGTCCGGGCAGAACAAGGGGAGATGGTAAAAAGTCAATTCGTAGGCCCACCCTCAGGGCTGACCAGAACTTAACGTTCTACCATGCCCTCCCCTAGGGGAGATTCTTGCACTGCTACTCCAAAGCCCAGCCCAGAAGGAATGACCCCTCTAGAATTTAGCTGAGTGAGGAAGGGCCAGAAATGGGGTGTTAGGCAGCTCGCTGTGTGTGGTAGAGCATAGTTTTAGAAGCTAGAGCTCGGGGGAAATGGGTTTAAAACACTTCTGATGTTTATTTTACCTGGGCTTGGCATGGATGCCTCCAGTGATGGGTGTCTCACTACCTACCCAATGATTTCAAGACAGCCCTATAGAAAGTGCTTCCTTTCACCTGGCCAGCTTTTGCCTCCCTGTAATGTGTCCTCAGTGGTCTGACTCAGTCATCTGGAGACACGCACAGTAAGTACCACCCTCCCCTTCACAACTGACCTAGGTCCGGGTGGTCCTCGCCTCACAGATGAGGGACTGAGGCAGCAGCACCTAGCACCTTTCCCTGGGCGCACGGCATTTTACCCGTGCTACTCCAGCCCTGTGGAGGCCTCTGGCTTTTGTCGTTGTCCTTCTGAGATCTTTGTTGGTATCCCTTCTCCCGCCCTGTCCACTCGTTCCCGGTTTTCCAGAACCTTCTGGGAAAAGAGTCTGGTTCTCGCTTGCGCTTCTGACACTTCTGCCCAGCTGTCCTTCCTTGGCTCCTCATTTCTCATCATCTGGGATATGCTAACCTGAATGTCACACTTGGATTGTGCTCCCCACCCCCCACCCCCAAGACAAGGTCTCTCTGTGTAGCCCTGGCTGAAAACTGTGTAGACCAGGCTGGCCTCAAACTCAGGGATCCACTTGCCTTGCCTCCCAAGTGCTGGGACTAAAGGTGGCGCCACCGGGCCCGCCTCTCACCGCGGTTCTGATTTGTTTGTTGGGTTTTGTGCGCGACAGAGGTCCACATCGCGTATCTTCCTCGTTTGCTTTATACCGCGTGTTTTGAGGCAGGGTCTCTCCCTGAACCTGGAGCTCACCGACTTGGTTACACTGGCTGGCCAGTGAGCTCAAGGGATCCACCGGTCTCTGCCTCCCCAGCACTGGGTCACAGGTGTGGGCTGCCACGCCCAGCTGTTTTCCAGGGTTCTGGAGATCAGCACTGCTTACACAGCAGGAGCTTTCTGACTCAGCCATCTCCCCAGACCCAACCCAGACCCTCCCCAGATTGTGCATTTAAAACAATTATCTTCTGGCCTTGTTACATGGCCATTCATAGATACTTCTCATCCTTTCAAAGTCACAGACCCACACCTGCCTGCCAGGTTCCTGTGCCTTGACTGTCTTTTTGTTGGCTGAGCTCCCTTTGAGCCAGGGGCCACTCTCAGTGATACGGGACATCTCTGCTGCTGCTGAGGCATCCTGGAGACGGAGGGGCAGTCCCATCGCCACAAGGTGCCTCTCTCCCTCTGGGTCCAGGGCCGTCCCGGACTGTCTAGGCTGGCCAGAACAGGGTTGGCTGATTCCCTGAGTGCAGGAAGAAATTGCTGGGGCTCTGAGTGGCCAGATGGTGCTTGAGTCCGCCCAAGTCTCCATGCTGAATTTGGTGATGTTTGGATGCTCTCCCGTTGCGTTTTGTGTTGTCAGGTTTGACTAGGAATACAGCTGTTGAAAACCTCACGGTCTGGGCCTGGCGGCACAATCCTAGCACTGGAGAGGCTGAGGCAGGACGGCTCACAAGTTACAGACTGGTCAATAGTGAGACTCAGCCTCACAAAACCACACAGAGTCGTCCAAGCTGGAGCCTTGCAGCTGAGTTCCGTCCTCCTGGTGGGTCATCAGCTCCCTACAGGTGTCCTGTTTTAGGATGCCTGAGCTTAGATTCAAAAGCGCGGGTCCCCGACACTGGGCAGGCCCACTGGCCCCTACACTCCTGCTTCCTCTACGTCCGATCCGGTTGTTGGAAGTCTTTTCCTGTGGTGCCAAGCTAGTAGTTTAGAAGGACAGGGTGCTGTCGGAGAAGTCCGGGAAAAGCTGTAGCCAGCGGGAGGGATGAAGGCACCCGCACAAAGTTGACTTGCTAAGCCCACATTACATTTAGAGTCAATGAGTTTAAGAAAACCCTGTTCTATGTAACTCAAGAGCCCTCGAGGGCCCCCGATGTTGTCCCAAAGAACCAAAGAAAACAGAGCGTTGCTTTGTAAAGTGACCCTTGTCTGCTGTGTGCTGGTCACTGGTGTAAGATACAGTGTCGTGCCCATGCAGAAGAGTGCAAGGCTGCGCTCTATGGAATCGTTCCCTGATGTCACTAATCTGTAACTGTCTCTGTATGTTTCAAAAAATACGGGTGTCCGAGTCCTGAGTGTGCGGGCTGTTGAAGAGCTACCTTTGTGAGGTGTCCCAGGGAGAGGAGTTGAAGGGTCTAAAGATACAGATGGAAAATGGCGGAACCCATCTCATGAAGAACCCACCTGGGCACAGTTAAGGTGCTGGGCCACGGTGGGCACTGGGGCCGGAGCTGTCGGGACTGCATGACTTGACGCCGCTGCTGTCGACTGGCGGGGGTAGGATCTCTAGGGCAGAGCCTGGGAATTTGCTGGGGTATCAGGTGTGTGTGCTGCTGTTGGCTGTGAGTGGAATCTGGAGACTTGCTGGTAAGGACAACCGGGGGCCAGTGTAGGTTGGCTCTGTGAACTGTAGGTGGAAGGGTGCAGCAGAGAGGCAGACGGAAGACAGCAAAGCTTGTAAGAGGTCCCAAGGGCTCAGCTGCTGTTGGGAACGGGAGCATTTACAGTTGAGACATCTGGTGAACTCAGAGGCGCTGCTTCCCAGGTAAACACCCAGAAGGCACACAAGCCTGTCTCAGGCCCAGCTCAGAGCTGGTGCGCATCTTGGAAGTAGCTTCCAGCTCTGAGTCCCATCCCTGCAGGTTAGGACCCTGGATCGGGGTCTGCCTACTGAGACTTAAGACCTTGGTGCATGCTCTGAAGGTGCTGGATGGCCTCTCTGAGTCCCAGCTACCCCATGGTACGTGTGCAGACAGATGAGGGAACATGTGTGAAGCCTGGGAGTGACAAGAAGCCATACCATGGCCAGCCTGTGGCGATCGATGCTGAGTCTGCCCAGCTACCTCCACTTGGCCCAAGCCTTGGCCTTGGCTTGGCTAAGCATCTATAAGGAACGCACAGTTGCAGGGTCCCTGTGGCATCCCTGGAGACAGCACTCGCTGCTGTTGACCTGTGACTGGGGAAGGTGATGGTCCTGCTCTAGTTACTTAGCGAGTGTTCAGGGCATCGAGGGTTAACCACAATGGGTGAGCCTATCCCTGTGGCCACCGATTACCCAGCAGTAGGAAGGCTGGGTAGCATCCTCACGACAAACCCCAGCAAGAGAGGGCCTGATGGCCATTGTGCAGCCGAGTGACTGTCTTCGTGGATGTCGAGAAGGCAGACCTGGGCATCCACGTGGCAGGGGCCGTGTGATGACTCTCCTGCACCAGTGAGACAGAGCCTACCCAGGTCATCCTGGTCCCGGGACCCAGCCTGGCTGGTGTGAGCCCATTTTCTTCTGATTATGTTACTCTGGTTCCTGATTTCCCTAGGGCACGCAGTGGGCTTGCATTGGGCAGGCACTGGATTGCCTTTGAGGTGGGGAAGCTCAGGGTGTCCCATGCAGCCTAGTGCTGACCCCACTCGGCTCAGGGATGTGCGCTACTGGTGGCTGTGGTGACGAGACCTGCCAGTGAACAGGCGAGTGGGTGCTTCTCCTCGGCCATCTCAGGCTCGGCAGGGATCCCCCATGAGTCCCCGGGGAACCCTGTCTTCTGGTCACAAGATAGAACAGGGGAAAGGCACAGGAGAGAGCAGAAAGGCACTGAAAACGCAGCTGACAGTTGTCATGGGGACACGGATTCCTGAACTCTGGAGCTAGTCCTAATTTTCCAAACTGTATCTCAAAGATTTCTCAGTGAGGATGAAGGTTACTGACTGAAGTGGGGGCACGTCTGGGTGGCAGAGACACGGCAGGTCTCCGTGACTGTCACCCGCTAGGGCGGGAGCCACCGGGCTGGGAAGCAGACTTTACATCTTAGCTAGGATCATCACAGAGAGTCACAGCATCACAGACCCGCCCCGCCCACTGTCACAGCCCTGCAGCCTCCCCACCCGGCCTGGGTGAAGCTCAGGCTTTGGTGTGTGTCGCACATCCACACCCAGCTGCTCTGGGGTCTCCCGTTCAGCGATCAGCCTTCCGAGCTTCCGTTTCTCCTGGCTACAGACCTAGCCGTGGTGATCCCAGGTCACTCAGTAAGTCTAGGGTTGGCTGTGAGAGAAGCTGCCAGACTGTTGGCAAGGCGCCTCGCTCCATTTTACACCCGCCATCAGGGTGCAGGGCTCCAGTCCCCCCAGCTCCTCGAGGGCGAGAAGCAGTGACACTGCAGCTTCAGTCTGCCTCTCTGGCGCCCGTGGCCCGTGGCCCGTGGCCATCTTCTCATGTGCTGTCTTAGCCACGCATCTGTCTTCTGTGGTAAAATGTCTATCTGTAGCTTTCCCTTAAAAAAAAAAAGATTTTTAATTATGTTGTGGTGGGGTGGGGTGGGGGTCTGGGATGGTGGGGGTGGGATGAGGGGATGGGATGGGGTGAGATTGAGGTGGGATGGGGGGCGATGGGGTGGAGGGTGAGATGGGGGTGAGATAGTGGGGGTGAGATGGGATGGGGGTGAGAGGGGATGGGATGGGAGTGAGAGGGGGTGGGATGGGGGTGAGATGGGGGTGGGATGGGGGTGAGATAGTGGGGGTGAGATAGGATGGGGGTGAGAGGAGGTGAGATGGGGGTGAGATAGTGGGGGTGAGATGGGATGGGGTGAGATGGGGTGGGATGGGGGTGAGATGGGAGTGGGGTGGGGTAGGGTGGGATGGTGGGGATGAGATGGGGTGGGGATGAGAGGGGTTGGGGTGGGAGGGGGGTGGGGGAGTGGGGTGGGGTGGGGGGATGAGAGGGGGTGGGATGGGGGTGAGACGGGGATGGGATGGTGGGGGTGGAGTGGGATAGGGGAGTGGGTTGGGTGTTAGGGGTGGGGTGGGATTGGGGAATGGGGGTGGAGTGGGATAGGGGAGTGGGTTGGGTATTAGGGGTGGGATGGGGTGAATTGGGGAATGGGAGTGGGGTGGGGTGGTGGGATGAGCAGGGAGTGCAGTGCCTGTGGAGGCCAGAGGTGTCAGATTCCCTGGAGCTAGAGTTACAAACTATTGTGAGCCTCCCCCAACAGTGCTGGGAACTGAACTCAGGTCCTCTGGAAGAGGAGTGCTGGCCCTATCTGTATCTTTTACAATTTTTTTTTTTTTTGCAAAATTACAAAAATTTATATTTTACAAATTTGTGTGCGTGTGTGTGTGCGGGCTCCTGTGTATGTGTGCATGTGCGTGCGTGCGTGCGTGTGTGTGTGTGTGTGTGTGTGTGTGCGCGCGGGCTCGTGTGTGTGTGTGTGTGTGTGTGTGTGTGTGTGTGCTCGTGTGTGTGTGTGTGTGTGTGAGCTCATGTGCATGTGTGTGTGGTGTGTGTGCGCACGCACGTGTGCGTGTGAGCTTGTGTGCATTGTGTGTGTGTGAGCTTGTATGCATGTGTGTGTGGGCGTGTGTGTACACGCGTGTGTGTATGAGCTCGTGTGCATGCCCAGCACATCTGTAGAGGCGAGAGGACAACTTCCAGCAGTTGGTTCTCTCCTTCACAGGATCCTGGGGATTGAGCTCATCTCCAGGCTGGTGTAGCAAGCTCCTTCTCCTGCTGCGCCATCTTGCTGGCCCCAATCTGTATCTTTTGGCCAGTTTTACAGTTAGGTTGTCTTCCATGGAGCTGTTTAAACACTGTGGACTGGAGTCTCTTGCTGGATCTGTGGTCTTGGAAACCCCAGATGAGGGCGACTCAAAGCACACTGACTTTCCCTCTGACGGTGTCCATCTGTCCGTCTCTTCTTTGACGGCTTGCTTTTCCCTGTTGCATCTGAGACATCTTTGCCAAAGCCAAGGTCATGAATATATGTTTGTTTCCTGCTAAACATTTAGAGCTTTAGACCTGACATCAGGACTATGTAGGATCAACTGTGCGTTGATTTTTGGATATGAAGTGAAGAAAGGGTCTGGGTTCCTCTTCTTTGGGTGTGGGCCCCCAACTGTCAGAGAACCATTTGTTTAAAAAAAAAAAAAAATTAGGAAATCTCAGTCCCTGAGCTGAGGGTCCCATCTTCCTCTCGTTCTGTTCTTTCCCCATCATGATGGCTGGCGGGTTGGCAGGTATATCAGCTGCTGCTTTCAGAATGTGCGTCTAATCACCTGGTCTGGAGCAAGGAGTTCTCACAAGGACACATATGCCCATGTCAGTGACAGCGGCTGATCAAAGACCCTGTGGTCCCCCTACTCAGGGCATGGTGGCCTCTTTCCAGATATGTAACTTGGCTCCAGAGTTTCCTTGCTCCCTGCCTCAGCCCCCATCTGTGAACCCCGGGTGGTAATAGCTCTTTACCTCCCAGGGACTAGACAAAGAGATCTATGCTGTGTGGCAGCCATGTGTAGAGGCTCAGCGCTTGGGGGATCGAGACAGGAAGATTACAATTACAGGCCAACCTGGGCTATATAGGGAGACCCCCATCTCAAAAAAGAAAACCCGCATGATGGCTGCCCGGTGCTCAGAGGGTCCCGCGTAACGCTGTCAGTAGTGGACACGCAGAGCTGTTTTCTGATTGCTGTGACTGACGTTGGCTTAAGCTGATCAGCGTGCTTCTTTAGGGACTGAAAGGGCAGTGAGGGATCTTCATGCAGGTTGAAGTATCCAGGTGGCAGCAGGCACGGCTCTGGCCCCTTGGGAAACACCTGGTCTGGGAAGGTCTGGCCAAGCACAGGCCCTTCTGGTACCACAGGGACACCCAGCGGTCCTCTGATGACTTCCTGGCGGCAAGCTGGGCATCGTGACGCAATGTAACATACACACGTCTCCTCCTCTCTGCCTGGTTTGTGTTAGATTCGTGTAGCAAGCATGTGTTCACCCACACACATGGCTGCATATGCACCCCTGTTTTCATACATGTACACAGTTGTGTGTGTGCCTGTACCTCTCTGTCTGGTTTGTACTGGATCCAAGTAGCAAGCGTGCATGTGTACACATACCCTTCATGCGTACCCAAGAGCACTTCATGCTCTTGTGCACCCAAGTGTGTAACATGCCCATACACACAGACCCCTGCACACATCGTGCCTGCAGCTCCCCCCTCTCCTGACCTGTGGTCTCTTCACATGTGAGCAGCCCTCTCAAAACAGGCCTAGGTACGTGCTATGGCTCCCACCTCTCTTCCTCCCAGGTTCCCGGCTGCCCCTTTTTGCCACCACCACACACCTGAGTCCTAGCCTTGCTTCCTGGAGTCCAGGGTTCTCAGTCACAGCCTGCTGTCATTCTTTTTGTGGGCTACCCTGTGCATCTCAGGATGTTTAGTGACATCCCTTTCTTGTCCACAGCCACAGATTGCTAGCAACTTTTCCCTCCAGTTGTGATGAGGAAAATCATTTCCAGACATTGCCAGATGTCATCTGTAGTCACAGTCTGAAACACGCATGCCCCCACGGGCCCCAAGGTGTTGAGTCAGGAGAATCGGTGCTAGTGGGCCGAGGCGGCGGAGAGGTCTGGGGGGCATGTTTCTGAGTATACCCTGAACTGAGACTCCCATGCACACTTGTCCCCAGGGCCTTGAGCACATTCCTCCAGCTGTCCGGAGCGGCCTGCGCCCTCCTGGCCCTTGTAGGTTTGCCGTGGATTTCTTGTCGTTTCTGCGGGCGCCCCAGGTCCTGAAGCCTCTGCGCCTGGCTGCAGCCATCTTTGCTTACGAGCATGTCCGCGAAACTCACAGAGACGCAGAGAGGCATGGACCAGGCAGCCGAGCTGAGCTCCACTTCTGACGAGGAAGCCCTAGTTCTGAGGCAGAAGCCCGCCCTGATGCAAGTCCGAGACAAGGGCACCGTTACGCTGCAGCAGTGGAAGGTGCGGCAGCTGCAGCGCCTGGCTGAGGAACTGAAGGCGGAGTGGCAGGAGGCCCGGCTGCAGCAGGTCCGAGACATGGAGCGTCTCTACTTAGCTCATCTGTTGGATGAAGCAACAGGGCGGACCGTGGAAAACAACCTTTACAAGCCCAACCAGAGAGGAACAGCAAAACACGTGAGGGCTAAGGAGAGGCACAGAGCGGCCTTTAGAGAGGAGAAGGGCCGAAGGGAAGAGCACCCCAGACAGCACCCCAAGACCCGGAAGAAAGCAACATGCTCAGAGAGACGTTCTACCAAAGTCCGGGTCCCAAGCCCCAATGAGAAGGGTAAAGGGAAACGAGTGTCTTCCAGTAAGAGCAATTATGGCTACCAGCCCTTGGGCCCTCGACTGGGCAGAGGGATGGACCTGGCAAAGCTCAATCCGCTCTTAGCTGGTGGTGGGGAGATTGAGTACATGGAGGAAATACGGAAGGAAACTCCCCGGGAGGGGAGACGGCCGATGGGAAGGGGGACTTCACGCTTTGGTCAGAGCATAAGTCACAACTCCAGGGGCCAGAGTCTGCAGGGCAAAACGAGTGAACAGTCCCGACCCCCAGCTCTAGCATCAAACAGGAGGCCACCTCCCAGGGGGCTCCATACAAGTACAGTGATAAGAATCAGTGGCAGAAAGAGATCGAGTCTGCCTTTGAAGAATTGTTTAATACAAACAGAAAGCTGAAGAAACACCTGAACTTGCACATGGAGCAGAGGCTCAAGGCAGACCAGACTTCAGATGAGCAACAGAGCTACTCGGAGATGCCCGGTGAGAGCAGTGACACCCTGAAAGATGACAGTACCGAGGAGGTGGGGACATCCGGGGAGTCCCAGAGCCCGACAGAGGTGGAAAGCCCTGAAATGTGGGCCAAACCCACTTTGAAGCAGATACTAGGTGAGGTCGAGTACCCCAAAGTACCAACTGACGTCAAAGCACCTGCTGAAGGCCGAAAGCCTGACCCCGGTTCCCGAGGCAGGCACATCTACTGAACTAGAGGACTCGTGCCTGGAGACCTCGGAGTTAGGACAGGAGGCGCTCACCACGTCCACAGTGGAGGATGACAGCCTCAAGCCTCCCCCGGAGAAAGAGGAGGAGGACCCCGTAGCAAGCTGGATGGCTTCGAGGCAAAAGCAGAAGGCGGAGATGGAACAGAGAAGGCAGAAGACGCTGTTCAAGATGACAGAACACCCGGACATGAGCTTGGAGATCCATTACAAGGCCGAGCTGGAGGAAGAGCGCAGGGAACGCAGGAGGATGCGCCTGGCCCTCCTCAAGTCGTACCCCACCGGGATCCCCCACGCCCCCCCACTCCCGGTCCCTGAACGAACCACTCCCCTGGACAGCGGCCTTCTCGACGAAGACAAACAGAACCAGATGATCCGTGACCTTCAGCAGCAGATTTTGGAGCAAAACAAGTTACACAAGCAGTTTTTGGATAAGGCCAGGAAACGCTTGCAAGAGTTTCAAAAAACATTTTAGATGCAGACCCACCCGCGATAAATACATCCCTGATGGCTGCTTTGCCTGCACCTTGCCTGTGTCTCCTCAGTCTGTTTGTTTGACATCTCGGTGAATTCTGTACCGCAGAAACAGAATGCTTGTGGGGTCCAGAGAATGAGTCTAGCCCACGTTCTGCAGACGGAGTGCGTTTTTATGGGCTGTGGGCACTCACGGAACCCCCAGGTGAAATCGGCTCTTCAGACGGTTGAGCCAAGCACTGGACCTTCGGGGGCGTTCAGGGTCAGACAGGCACAGTTTCAAAAGAGTCGTCATTGGTTGCTTGGCCTCTGGCTGAGACAATGTCAGAGCCATTAGCTAAAGCCTCTCTCCTTTAGAAGACAAGGCAAAAACAAAAAAAAAAAACAAAAAACAAAGCCAACATTGTTTAACAATATATGCATTCTTAGAACCTTTATGGGTGGGGGGAGGCAAACTCAGCCCAGCTGGGTGACTCCATCTGGGGCCAGTGCTGATGTGGGGCAGGGGTGGGAGGGGAAGACCTGGGTGTTTAGTTTCCTGCTTTTTAGCTTTTCAAACCAGCAGCCACCTAGCCATGGGGAGCCAAAGCTAGACAGACAGGGATGGACAGACTTCCTCTGCAGAGCTCTAGACTGTGACCAGGCTTGCTTTGTCTGCCAGCCTCTGGCCTCTGCTCACCCCTGCTTTTGCAGCCCGAAAGCAGCCGCTGTAGTTTAGAGGGGTGTAGAACGCTCCGTGCTTCATCGAATGCTCTGGGTTCAATCCCTAACGCTGCAGTGGTGGTTGGTGCCCTGTGGGGTAGGGATGGGGGAGCTGCCACAGAGGATGTAGCCATAAGTGAGTGTGGCCAAGTACCATGATACTTGATTGGCTAAGGCAGTGGCTGCTGGCCATGGCCTCTCTCTGGTTTCTGAACCTTTTCCCATTTCTTCCCATGATCCTTTCACTGCCTTCTTCAAGATACAACTCATTCAGTTGTATTTGATCATGACACATTGGTAATATCGGTCCATAAATGGCCATATTTATCTCTTCCGTGTGTTTTGTAGATAATTTAATGAACCAAGTATACCTGCAAAATCCACGGTCTGGGGCCAGAGGAGCTAAAAGCAGGTCATCTGCTTTGTACTGATTTTCTTCAACCTCCGCTTTCTCCTCAGACATGCACCTGCCTCAGCGTGCAGATGTGCGCTGAACACGGTCATGGGTGCTTTTCCTTGGGGTTGAAGTTCTCTTCTCCCCTGTGGTCTCAGCCCAGCTCCTGACATTCAGCCTCTGCTTGCTCGTGTTCACCTTGATGTGACATTTCTGTGGGGCTTTCAGAGCCTGCCTTCCAGCATCCCAAATGTGTCTGTGCCTCTTTCTGGAAAAAGAGCTGTGCAGCCAGTGCTCGTGGATCAGAAGGTCTGGTGCCGAGAAGAGCTTTCACAGGCTAACCCCAGCTTTGGCACCAGCTCTTGTTTAAAACGCTTTTGGAAGCTGCAAATGAAAACTCGCAGCTGGGGCGTGGGTGGGAGGGCCCCGTTTACTACCCCTCTGCTTCCCGTTTGCACCATTTCCCCTGAAAGAGATTCATCTGCTTCCCTGATATTTTTCATTCACACGGAGTGCCAAACCCTGTCCCCAACCCTATCCCCAAATCTGTCCCAGGAGATACGCAGTGAAGGACCCGGGAGGGGAGGGCCGTGTAACTTGTGGCTAGTAGAAGCCCCAAGCGGTGAGCAGCCTGCGTGAGGAGGGTCGGAGAGAGGCTAGGCCTGCGGGAAGATGTGAGACACTGGCTCTGTGTGATTCTCAGCGACCTGGGCCAGCGGCCTCCGGGTACCACCCTGCTCATTTGTCTGCACCCTGATAGCATCCCACAGAGGTTCGAAACTTGCCTCCGGTTTCTCAGTTATCCTGTCAGTCGATGCTCAGTGTGGTGTGACCAGGACCCAGGAAAGCCTGCAGCATCACCCCTGTCCAGAAGAGCAGAGTGGGTGTTGTGGCATCCCTCGGCTTACGGGCTGTGGTCACAAGTAGACCTCACATTGCACAACTGAGCCTACCGGCTTAGTCGGAAACCGCGGTCCAGTGAGCGGACGCACCTTCCCGGAGCACGTTGTTTCTGTTTCCATTTACAGAGATGGTATTTGTGGCCCGTGCTCTAAGGAATCGCTGTTCTTAGCTATGCTGAGCTAAAAGTAGGCGTAGGGCTGGGTGAGCACTGGGACATGGTGGACGGTGACTCACCTCTGCCCGGACAGTAACACCTACACCGTCCCTTGGCACTGTGAGGAGACACCCTGCCCCCTCCCACCTGTCTCAGAGTAGGCTAAAGGGCGATAGGCCAGCCTTGGCTCAGGCTGGTGGTATAGGTAGCGAATCCAATCCCTCCCCCTAAAAAGACTTCCCAGGGATTCCCTAAGCGGATGTCACAGCTGCCTTCCCGGCGCGTTCTCAGAGGTCCAGGAGTCTCTAGCCCCCATTTTCACTCTCCTGGTTACACTGAGACATCTGAGTGGCAATGCAAAGTCCTTGGGAGCAACCTGGAGCCTCCCCAGTCCCCTGCCCTTCTCTTACCCATCATCCTCCACTGGAGCTGGTGTACGATAATAGCGTGAAGCCCCGCCACCCTGGGCGCCAGGCCAGGGGCCAGCACCCCGGCCTTCCCTAGCCTTGGCACTCCACTTCCTCCCCTCATGCCCAGCTTCCAGGTGTCTGTCACCAGTGGCATGACTCAAACCCTTCCCGAGACACTGGTGCCCATAGACGGCCATGCTGGCGGGGGTGGAGGGCAGTCTACATTCACACTCCAGTCCTGTAAGCTGCCCAGCCAGGCCTAGCCTCCAGTGGACTGAAATGGGGAGGAGTGACCTCACCTCTGAAAGGGTGTGTGCAGCTTCTGGGTTTCTACAGAGCCCTGCCGGCAGCAGGAGAACCCGGCCCGGCGTGGGGGCTGCCTTTGTCTTCCTCCTCCTGGTAGTCTGGATTCTTGCCATGTACCTCTGCGTTCTCTAGAGTTCTCACTAGCTCTGTGTTTCTGTACTCGCACTGGGGGCAGGGGGCAGAATCTTTATCCCTGAAACGTACTGCCCGTATTGGAATCCTGGTTGTTGAGCAACTTCCTGGTGTCTCTGCCCCCATGCGTTTTCCCCAGAGTACACTGACACAATCCCCTGGGCTGACTCACTGATGGACAGGTCCTGTCTGCCCAGGCTGTTTGCAGAACAGCACCAGTATCACTGTCCACAGGTTGGGGCATGCCCAGAGTGTCCAACAGGAGACATGCAGCTGCAGTGATTCCCTTCCCTGCACTGCCCACTAACACCGGCTGAACCAGTCAGTCACCGTGATGATTGGCTGAGGCACACTCTGGGCTCAGTTGCTTCTCTCTACCCAGCCCCATGCGTAGCCAGCATGCACATGCTGACAGTGCCCAGGACTCCATACCTGTGAGAGGGTGGGGAGAAAGGGGGTGTGAAGTTGGGAGCAGGGCAGGGGCCCTCTCTAACCTGCATTGTCCTTCAACAAGTAGAAAAATGGCAAGAGGTCGGTTCAGACCTCGGAGAGCAGACGGAGTCTGAAGGATTCAGTTGGGGAAGCTGCGGGCCCTGAACCATCTGGCTAGAGATTGAGGGTGGTCCTGAATGTCCGCCCATATTCACAGCTGGGGGGGAGTGCTAATGAGGGGGTGGGGACATCCTGCTGCCTCCCTTCAAACATGGTGTGTTGATCTGCTCACAGCCCTGTGCCTTTGTGTCTCACTCACGGCCTAGGATTGTCAGTGCTGGGCTCTGACGCAGAGGTCGGAAGGTCCAGTCACCCCAGGTTTGCTCCTGGAAAAGGAGCACACTGCCTGCAGGTTGCCCTCGGCAGCAGCGGAGAAGATCCCCATCTGCCTCTGCTGTTAGGTCACGGGGCCCCCTCCGTGCTGTGTGGAGACAGCCCGCAGGGGTCGGCCGAGTCCCCAGGGACTCTCTAGGCTGCCTTCGCCTCCTGCCTTGCCCTGCTACTGCCCAGCTTGCCCAGCTTTGGGACTTAGAGGGCTGAGCTTGGCTCCCCAGAGGCCCTTGGCTTCTTGGCGGAGAAATTGCCGAGCAGCAGCTCCTCCACAAAGCCACACTGTTCTCAGCAAACCCTCCCAGGAGCAGCACACATTTTTTTCAAATGATTCAGCAGCACGTGAATGGGAAGGGCCGAGCTGAAGGCCCTGGCATGAGATCCCGCTGGCCCACAGCTGGAAAGGAAGGGCAGCAGGGCGTGGGCTTGGTCCCACCAGACCGAGAGGGAAGAGCCAGGGTCCCGGGGGCGCGAGGCAGCTGCAGGGCCAGGCCTGAATGCCGCAGCCTCCTTCTGCTCGTTCATGTAGATGTGCCATCACCCTCCCCGAGAAGAGCCAAAGCAATGGGCAGGAAACAGAGATGGGAAAGCCGGTCTCCATGGATACGGGCATCGCGGGCAGCCGCCCTCCTGCGCGTGCGAGCGTGCTAGAATCTGAGCGGTGGGCAGGGAGCCTGCTGCTAGGTAGGCCTGGCATGTACCCAGGCACCAGTCCATGGATGGTGTGGCCAAGAGCTGAGTGCCCTGCGGTCCACCCCCCGCCCCCCACCCATCACTCTCAGTCACACCCACTGCCCGCCTTGGCCTGAGTCGTCATAGATGCACAGGTCTTGACCTCATCCTGAGGAGGCACAGCCCTACCCCAAGACTGGGGCCCCGTGGTTTCACACTCCCCGAAAGCCCAGCTGCTGTCTCTGAGGGGCTAGGTCACAGGATTTGGGAGTCTCCGTGGGAGGGGCTGGTCTCGGCTGCAGACTCAGGGAGACAGTGTGGATCCTGCTCACCAGCACAGGGCTGTCTTTAATTACTGAATGACAGCCCCTTTTTCCTTTTTAGGGAAATGAGTGAAAAGGGATTTGGAGGGTTTTTTTCACTAACCCAAAGTGGCCGGGCATGGAGGAGACAGGGCCAGGCAGAGCTCAGCGGACGACCTCAACCGTCTACAGAGGGCACCCTGAGGCGGCGGCAGTGGGAACGGCTGGTACCACGAGGCAGCAGGAGAGCTGGGGGGCTTGGTACCCAAGCACTTGTGGATGCCAAACCCGCCTTTTGTTCCCCGGGACAGCTGGCTGCTCACCTGTACCTATACTCTCACATGCTGAGGTGTGGCCTTGAGACCTGGGAGCCAGATCAGGTCTTAGGGCCCCAGGGCGAAGCCTCTGTGTTGATCACCATCCACCATCCCGGTGGTTCCTCCAGCTGGCGAGGTCAGCCGTCGGAATGGTCTTTCCCTCCACAGCCCCACTCAGGTCCCATGGCTCTTCAAGGACAGCTTCTGTCCTGGGACAAAGCTGGGGACTGTGCAGTTGGTCTTTTGCCCGCAGCTGAGGGTGTAGATTCGGGGCAGTGGGGCACACCGCCTTCTCCAGACTGACTTTCAGATTAATCCAGATTGGAAGATCAGGCAGGCTTTGCCGAGTCGACGAGCTATGAGCCCTGCAAGGTCAGCTCTAAAGGGACAAGAGACGGATCCCAAGTGGCAGTGAAAGGCAAAGCCATGCCATACTTTTTCTGGGGAGCTTAATAAAGAGACTTTATAGAACCCACCTCCCCCCATCAGAGCCTCACAGGTTGGGTTTACCCCGGGAGAGAATGTTTCTGTTATAATCCCTCTGCACTGATCGGCGTGTAACCCCACCGAGCAACAAAGAAACGGAGCCGCTGGTCTTAGGAGGACGTTGGCGGCTGGGCCTGAAGTTACTGCATTTATGGGACCAGGGAGGTCTTGTCGGGGCTCCCCCACCTTGATGGTGGTAGCCTTAAAGCAGTGTGTCTCTGTTTTTGGTTGGCCCTAGTCTGGCTGCAGCATCAGGGTATCCCCCAGACCCTGGTGATTTGGGGCAGCGGGATCTTGGCAGATACACGGAGGCGTGGCCAAGGCTCCCACTCCATCCCCTAGCTCCAGGAGGAACCACCCCTGATTAACCATCCATGTTTTCTGTAGCACCTCACTGGCCCCAGGTTACAGCAGAACCCTACAGGATAGGGTGGCCTGGTTAGGACTCTCTGGTGATCCTTCAACCTCAGAAGACAGGTTGAAACCTACAGGCTCTTTTGTGCTCAGTGTGGGAAGTCCACACTTAGGGCGTTCAGTGGGAACCATCCACAGGGTGCAGTACTCACACAGCACATGGGATCGTCCCAAGAGCAGCCGGATCCACAACTAGGTAACAGAAGCCAGCAAGGAGGGGTCTCGCAGGCAGCTCTCCTCCAGGTCGTAACCCTTTTGTGGACTATGACGGAATGTGTTTTTAGATTCTCAAGGATCGTCCACAATGTGATTATGGATACTTATGAAATTCAAAAGTTGTCAACAAGCTGGATGCGGTGGTGGCACACCCCTTTAATCCCAGGACTTGGGAGGCAGAAGCAGGTGGATCTCTGTTAGTTCTAGGCCAACATGGTCTACAATGTGAGTTCCAGGCCAGCCAAAGCTATATAATCTCTCTCTTTCCCTCCCTCCCTCCTTCTCTCTCTCTCTCTCTCCCTCCCCCTCTTTCTCCCTCTCCCTCTTCTACATTCCCCTCTCTCTCCTTTCTTTCCCCTCTCCCCCTCTCTTCTCTCTCTCCCCTCCCCACTCTCCTTTCTTTCTCCCTCTCTGTTTCTTTCTCTCCCCCCTCCCTCCTCTCTCTCCATATATAAACAGTTATGAATTTATGAACATGTCTGTAGGACTCAGTACACCATGTGTCGGTGGCCCAGGGCACAGACAGCAGCAACCTGGGATGGAGAACCATGGCTGTGCTTGGCATGTTTGGATCTGTGGAGTATGTTGAATCCCCCAGCTTCCCTTAGCCATGGCCATGGCATCCAGGGTTTCTAGCAAGTTCCCTCATAAATAGGATAGTACAGGACAGCCCAGCCTCTGTTGGCGTCCCTGGGCAGTTGTGATTCTCAAGGTCCAAACACAGCCTGTCATCTTTGGCTCATCTTCAGTGACCTTGACTTTCCACCCACCAAGCTCTTTTCCATCCTCTTCTGGCCGGGTACACTGGGATTGTTTTTGCAGGCTCCTCTAGGGGGAAGTGACATCATGTGATGTCCTCAGCCAGAGGGATGGGGGTAGGGGCTCTGTGGTTGTGTGTGCTTTGAATTAAGTCAACGCTTGTGCATTCCAGTAGCCAGCATCTGGCAGTGAATTCGTCAGCCAGTGGAACACTCGTGATGGCAAACCCAGATGTTGGGTTAGCAGAAGGAAAAGAGGAAAAAGCAAATTCTGACTGCTGGGGCTGGGCAGTTAAACAGAGTGTCCTGCTGCTGTGTCCAGCTCCTTGGGTAGGTGGTGGAACAGGGCAGATGTGCTGTCCATGCCCTGGTGTCTGCCCCAGCCTGGCATGTTAGGAAGTATCCAGTCAACAGGCACTCACACCTCGCTTCTAGTTCACCCCAGTCTCTGCACGTCCCTGTCCTTCAGGTAGCCCAGGACCCAGGAAGGCTGTCTGCTCTGTGATGTGACCTCCTTTCCTCTACGCCCTGGAGGTCACCCTGGAGGTCACAGTGTGACCTCTACAGTGTGTGCGGGTCGTGCTTCTAGAGAATTCTTTACTTCCTTCCTCTCCTGTCCTCCATCCAGGATTTCCTGTCCGCCTATCTGCCCACTGCCTGGATCGGAGGTCCCACTAAGTCCAGGGCTGTGAGGCTTTGACTGGCAAGGCCTTCCCTTTCCCCTCCACAGTGCTCTCAGCAGGGAACAGCCAAGACAGGCAGCTGCTGCAGTCAACAGCCATAGCCCCATCGGGCACCAGCAACATCAGCGGCGCTGAGTGGGAAAGGAAAGTCCACTCGGTTTCAACTCTAAGGCTCTGTAGTCTGGGTCTCCATGGCTAGCCAGGAGCAGCCCAGTTGTCACTGGAGATCGTGTCCCTTCTGCCCCTCCCCAGCTCCCTACGAACCTGAAAACCATTAGTCTACCCCAGTAGACCGAGTATACGGACAGCAACATACCCCATCTGGCTGCCATGGGACCAGGGCCAGCTTTCCAGATCCTTGTCACGGAGGAGTGGAGAGATCTGCCCTGTTCTCTCTGCTGCGGTGTGTCCCTCGCACTCGTGCCCCGCCCAGGGCCTCAGTACCCTCGCCACCTCCTGACATCTCTGTTAATGTGCAATTGGCGATCTCTCCAGATCACAGTGGTCAGAGCACATCTCCGCTTCTCCTTTCACACATTCTTGCACCTGATCGCTTCTCGGCCTTTTGGCTTAGCTCGTGTCAGGGACTCGGGCAGCTGTGGGGCCTCGGGGGCTTCCGTAGGACAGCAGGATTGGGTCCTCGGTGCCTGGGAGAGAATGAGGCCTATTTTCTGATTGCCAAGTGGGTGGTGCATTTATTGCACGGTTTTTGTTTGTTCTGTGTTGAGACATGGTCTCAAGCAGCCCAGGCTAGCCCTAAACTCTACAGGAGTTCAAGAGAATGCTGAGATTCCACGCATGTACCTTGTCCGGTCCTATGTGGTCGTTCAGCTGAGGGCCCTGTAGATGATGCATGAGCCCGACTGAGCTCTACCCCAGCCCTTCTGAGCATGCAGCACTGTGCAGAACACTGGGCCACTCCTGAGAAGGAAGGCTAGGAAGTGCTCTAGGCAGGTAGAGGGAGGTGAGCTGCTCCTTCGGGAAGATGACTGCTATACAACGCGTGACCGGGCATGCTCTCCCGTTTGCACAAGCCCGCAATGATGGTTGCATAGCTTGCACAGTACGGACCAAGGACCAGCCGCACCTGCGCTGCCATCCCGAGGCGGTCAGGGTCAGCCCAGGCCCATATGGTGGATGTTTTCTGAGCCCCAGCTGCTCCGTAGCATGGCCTCTACCAGGAGGGTGCACAGACGTTTACAGCAGGATGTACGGGAGATAGCAATGCACCAAAGGCTGCAGGAAGAAGACAGGAAAGGACTCTTCCTTGAAGGCTGAATAGAAGTTCTCCGGGCAGGGCGCTGGAGGTGGCATTTTAGGCAGAGCTTTCCTGTACTGAGGCGGGACATATCTGGGTATCTGAGCGTGTCAGAACCAGGGATCAGGATGGATTAAGAAAGAGCAAGGGCTACGTGGAGATGCAGAAGGTATAGCCTTGGCTGTCCTGGAACTCGCTGGGTAGCCCAGGCTGGCCTCAAACTTAGAGATCCACCTGCCTCTGCCTCCCCAGTGCTGGGATTAAAGGCTTATGCCGCCACAGCTACACCTGGCTCATGTTTTAAGTGAAGGCATCTTGTAGGAAATGTGGGGGGTGGGGGAGGCAGGTAACCAAGAGCGAGCCCTCCCTTCTCGGGTGGCCTGCCAGGTAGCTTCTACTTGATCCTGGATGTTTGAAGTAGGGCCTGCTTTAGGCTGGGAAACAGGAACCTGTGGCCAGGCTGGTGGTGACTCAGCTGCACGGAAGGACCAACCAATGTAAATGGGCCTTGGAGCTGGGTGGGGTCAGGGCTGTGGTATGAGACTCGATGGGGAGGGATCCGGAGTGCGTGGCTGGGGTCTGAGGGAGCAGATGGCACTCCCACGTGCCTGGACCTCCCTGCCTCTGTGGGAAACAGTCCTGGCCAGAAGTTTCCAAGACTCAAGCTGACCGCTGGAGACTCTGAGCCAGCACTGTCTGCTCCTCGTCTCCCTCTAGCTCGTGCGCACAGTGACAGAACTCTTGCCCAGAGTGACCGTAGGCCACGGAGGGCAATGCTTTTAAAGCCATTAAAACAGGCGCTGGCCCAGCTAATAACCCCAAAGCAAAGGAAGGCCCTACCCATGGCAGGATCTGCTGATCCTCAGTAGTAGGGTCACCAGGGAGGGGCCTGGTGCTTAATTCCTAATAGAAAAAAAAAATCCTCCATTAGGGATGATCCCAGGCTCCAGAGCATTCTGGAACTTTCTCTGTCTATCTCTTACCACTGCTTCGTTTGACTGTACTCTGGGATGCACTTCCTACGTGAGCTGCTTCCTCGCCACCCGTGTCTAAGGTTTGCCACCTACGCTAGCATTACTGACCAGATCCACAGCCTGCAGAACATGCTCTTCAGTTCTGTCACACTTCCATAGGATGTGTTCAGGTAAAGAGCGTCCCACAGAAAGCCACGTGTGGCAGCACATGCTCGTACTCCCAGCATTGGGAAGGAGAAGACAGGATGAACGCAGAGGCTTGCTGGCCATCCAGGCCACTCAGTGAGCTTCAGGCCAGTGAGAGACCCTGTCTCGAAAGCCAAGGTGGAAAGCCAGTGAGAGGGCTCAGTGTGTAAAGGGGCTTGCTGCCAAGCCAGATGACCTGAGTTCTATCCCCGGGACCCACGTGGCAGAAGAAGAGAACTGACTCCCACAAGTCATCCTCTGATTTGACACACCGGCTACGGCACGCAAACCCTGCCCATGCCCAATTTTTAAAAAAATGTAAAAATCCTCCCTTCAAAAGAAGGCAGATGGCACCTGAGAAATGATATATGAAGTTGACCTCTGACCTTCACATGCATGTCCCTTAGGATATTTTATGTGGAAACTGCTTTTTTCTGTATTACTGGGTAGGGAGCTCAGGCCCTCTTGCATATGCTAAGCAGGTGCTCTGCGCTGAGCTGAACTCTACTGCCCACAGTAGAGACCCAGAATCTGAGCGGACCAGGCTCCTTGGCGGTGGTGTATGGCTGCCCGTCTGAGGATGAGGCGCTGGCTCATTTCACCAGCTCTGCACCAGCTCTACTTGCAGGAGCAGGATTGCACTCTAGGGCGTTTAACTGTCACCAGTAAGTAGGAAGAGTCAGACCCCTGGCCACACCCTGCTGTTCAGAGCCACCTGGGGCTGGACTCTGAACTTCTGCTTTGAGCCCTTGTCAACAAAGGGTTCATTTGGGTTTGTTGGTTTGGGTTTAGGTTATGATTGTTTTGTTTGGGACCTGGTCTCGCTGTGTAGCCCTGGCTGTCCTGGAACTAACTGTGTAGACCAGGCTGGCCTTGAACTCACAGAGATCCACCTGCCTCTGCCTCCCGAGCGCTGGAGTTAAAGGCGTTCGCCACCACACCCAGCTTCTTGGTTTTTTATTTTGTCTTTTGAGAAAGGGTTTCATTAGGCCAGGCTAGCCTTGAAGTTCTGACGCTCCTGACTCTATCTCCCAAGGGCTGGGGTTAAAGGTGTGTGTCACTGTGCCCAGTTTAGATGGTGCTAGGTGCTAGAGATTGAACCCAGGCAGGCACTCTGTATCCCGCATCCCAGCCATAACAAAGAACTCTTTCTGAGAACCCCAGGATGACAAGCCACTGAGCCTCCTCTCCTTGCTTGTGCCGGGCCCCTCGAGTTGCAGCAGGTGGGCAATAGGCCGCCCACCCCAGCACCTTCCCTGAGGAAGGACACCTTACTCCCCGGGCAGAGCCCAGGTCCTGGTCCTCGGGGCCTCTCCTCACGTTACGTGTTTGTGTTTTGCAGTGATCAGGGCCAAGGCAGTCAGCGAGAAGGAGGTGGGCTCCGGGAATGACATCTACGGCAACCCCATCAAGAGGATTCAGTACGAGATCAAGCAGATAAAGGTAACCCCGGACTGCATCTGGGAAGCAGAGGGCGGGGCCCTGCAGCTGCAGCCAGCCGCCTGTAGGCCACAGACGGGCCAAGCTCTGAAGCCACAGGAACACGAGATGCTGGCGGGAGGTTTAAGTTCTCAGCCGTCTCCATCCCTGTTCCACACTGTGAAGAGACAGCAGGACCAGGCGGCCCTTGTAAACGGAAGCATTTAATTGGGGCAGACTCACAGTTTGAGAGGTTCAGTCCGCGATCACCATGGTGGGAAGAAGCAGACAGGCAGGGCACTGGAGCAGTGGCTGAGAGCTTTACATTCCGATCCAAAGGCGGCAGGCGGAGCGAGAGAGACATGGAGTCTGAGATGGGTTCTTGAACCCTCAAAGCCCACCCCCCTAGTGACACGGAAGCCACACCTCCTAATCCTTCCCAAACAGTTCCACCAACCGGGAACCAAGCCTGTGAGCCTACGGGACCATTCCCATTCACACGACTCTACCGACTTAATTCCAGAAACGTGCTATCTTGATTTTCCTGGTTGATGATAAATCAGTGGGTTGCACGTTGTGTAGCATGAGGTCTGGCAGGCAGGCGCGCTCAGGGGTAGCCCATCGGGTGGCGTCTATCGGGACAAATGGGAAGAGAACCACACTTGAGTGAGAGATGGTAAGGGAGAGGCTGCGGATGGGATCGATTGGTAGAGTCCTGGCCCAGTGTCACGTCCCGAGTTCGAGCCTCAGCATTGCAAAACTAGGTGCGGCGGTGCCTGCTGTTGATGGCAGACATTTACTAAGTCGGTGTTCAAAGAAAGACAGCCAGCTCCAGGGTCAGGGACAGCCTAGCCACACGGTAGTGGTCATAGTCATCCGTATTTACGCAAATTGAAAATACATGTCATAACAGACCAGGGAAGTGCGCCCTCATCGTATGTGTCGCCTCAAGGGGACGTCTGGCCTCTCAGTAGCAAAGTCTCTACGAGGCAGAGGAGCAGCTGGGCTTTCATAACCTCCCCATGGCTTAACGCCAAGGAAGTGACTCCGACCCCTGGGAGTGGCGTCATCGGAGATCCTGAGGCAACCGTCACCCTTGCAACCTTCCTTCCTACTGGGTTAGAGCGAGGCTCCCAAAGCTACTTTGTGTCGACATTCTTACTCTCTAGGAGAGAGGCTGGAGACCAAGGACCCAGTGGTTAAGGGCATTGGCTGCTCTTCCGGAGTTTGGTTCCCAGTACCCATGTCTGGCCGCTCACAACTGCCTGCCTCTTCCAGCTTGAGGGGAACCCAGCGCCCTCTTCTGGATGCTGATGGAACCTGCATGCACGTGGCAGCAGACACGCGGACGCAAACACATCACGGAAATGGAAACCAAAATCAAAATTTCAAACTCGAAGGAAGGGAGGAGGGAGGGTGGGAGTAAAAGGGAAAATAAAAGGGGAAATACTCCCCTCCCCCCAACGCAGACATCTAGGTGCGGAAAATGTCTCCGTCCACGGGACAGCAGGGGCTCCTGAGGAGCTGAAGTGAGCCAGACGTCGAGAAATCAACCCCGCCCCGACCTTGAGATTATGCTCTGTTGTATGGGGTGCCTTTCTCCCCCTTGTTATCACCAGGTAACCAGTGCTTCACCGAAATCCCCGGGAATAAACGAAGTGTTGTAGTATAACCCAGCACCCTGGCTGACACAGGAGAATGGAGAGTTCGCGGCCAGGCCTGGCTACAAAGCGAGACTTCTGTCTCAGGAAAAAAAAAAAAAATTCCTGGGAGCAGGGCTGGGATCTACATCATTGACTCAGACCCTCAGGTTTAGCCCAGAAAGGGAGGGGGCTGAGGGTGGGGGAGAAACGAAGATCAAAAGAAACGGAAAAATCTCCAGCAAACAAATCAACCCAGTTCCTGGGAACAGACAAGGCTGTGGATCTCCGTGGCAAGCGAGAACCTCTAGGATTTACACGGCGGTTCTGAAATGACCTCGTGCAGAAATGTCCTCGGAGAAAGTCTCCCGCAGACGACAGGGCTGTGCTCAGCCTGAGCAGATGCGTGACTCTGAATACTTCACAACAGCAGCGGTGGCTTGCGAATCCACGTGATGCCTGTTTACCCCTCTGCACCCTGGGGGGAAGGGGCGTGTCTGGGTGCAGCTGTGGACCCCTGTTCCCGTCATGCTCTGGCTGGGAGTGCCATCTCTGCTCACACCTGTCCTCCCGTGTCTTGCAGATGTTCAAAGGACCTGACAAAGACATCGAGTTCATCTACACGGCCCCCTCCTCAGCGGTGTGCGGGGTCTCGCTGGACGTCGGTGGAAAGAAGGAATATCTCATCGCAGGTGTGTAGGTGTTCACCTTCCCCACTGAGTGATGCACCATGGCACCCTAACAATTCTCTACACGGCTGTGTCCTAAGGAACAAGCTTCCCACACTGCCCTCTAGGGGCGATCCAGCCATACTGCGTTGGCCCAGGGTCTGCTGACTGCCCATGTCCGGAAGACTCTGGTGAAGTGGCCTCTGTCTTGCCAGCACTTGTTCCCAGGGCACCCACCAGGTCCTCGCCTGTACAGAGGCTATCTGTCTTAGTGGCTTCTCCAGTAGGCCACCATCCGGGGAAGGCCAGCAGCACTTCCTTCCCTGGGCCCTGGCTGGGAGGTAGGGGCTTTCTCATTTCTTGCACAAATCTGCCTCCATGTTATAAAGGTGTTACCATGATCCCCCTGGCCTCACAGCCCTGTCATCTGTACTGGATTTGCCTCAGACAGAGCAATTAGCGCAGGGTCCATGAGCAATGTCTGTCAGGAGCTAGTGGTTATGTTGCTTGTGATCTGATTGGTATCATACTGGTAATTTAAAACCAGCGGAGTTGGGGTGGGGCATTTCTGGCACAGAAGTCATCAGCTACTGCAGAGAGGGGCTTTCCTCCTCAGAGAGCCAGCAGATAGAGAAGTTCCTCAGCATAGCGCTGCAGACTCCACCTGAGATTTGACTTTACAAAATACACACACACACACACATAAGCATACCACACACACACACACCACACACACACACACACACACATACACACATACACACACACATACACACTACACACACACTACACACACATATGCACACCACACACACACACACACACATACATACACCCCCCCACACACACACACACACATATGCACACCACACACACACACCACACACACAGCACACACCGCACGCACACACATTCACCGCATACACACACATCCACCGCATACACACACATACACACCACACACACAGTTCATTTTTATGTGTGTGAATGCTTTGGGATTCCCTGCAGCCTGCAACACATTAGGTGTCCAGGCTGTATCCAGTCCAAGTCAAGGAGAATCTAGGGCTAAAGCCTCTCCTCTGGAGAATCAATGTGTGATCAGGGCTATGAGCCAATTTCCCTTTCTTTCTTTCTTTCTTCCTTTCTTTCTTTCTTTCTTTTTCTTTCTTTCTTTCTTCCTTTCTTTCTTGTTTTGTTTTTCAAGACAGGGTTTCTCTGTTGTAACTCTGGCTGTCTTGGAACTCACTGTGTAGACCAGGCTGGCCTTGAACTCACAGAGATCCTCCTGCTTTTGCCTCCCAAATGATTAAGGCATGTGCCACCACCACCTGGCTATGAGCCCATTTCTAACGAGAACCTTCCCTGAGGAGGGCCAGAAATTGCCCGTAGGTGGTCTGTGCACATGGGGAAGGATTATTTCAGTCGCCAGGCGTGCCATCTCCCGTGTTCATGGGCCCTGCGACTTCTGGGGCCAGACCTGCTTATCACCTGGGTATCCCAGGCATCGGTGCTGCTTTCGGTTCCGTGCAATGGAAACCAGCCCACTGGCCCTCTAAGGGGCTTCTGGGCAGGTGGCTTACGAGTAGATACGCCATGCCTCGGTGTCGGAGCCCGGCACGGCAAATGGTGCAGCAAGCCAAAAGCTCACCTGAGCGAAGGGAGGGCGGAGTCCTGCAGGGCAGCCGTGTGAGGAGCGTCGCTGGGCTGCTCTGGTTTGTACACTTGGGGGCACATTAGGGCATCCCCTCTGACTCTGCCCCTCTTCTGCAAGAGCTGGGTCCACACAAAGCCTGGGGGGTCAGTCCACACAGGAGGCAGATTATGTCAGTGGCTGTGTGTGGACATCACCCCTCTATAGCGATAAATCCCTGTCTGCACATGGGCCGTCAGAAGTTTCCTACGCACACCAGCTGTTCTGTTCTGTTCCCTCGCCCAGGCTTGTCCACTCCTCCTCTGGTTTAGTAAGGGTGACATCACACAGAGAGCGTAACACAAGGTCTCTGGGACCGCTGAGACCTGACTCCGCGGTAGCTCCAGCTATATCACAAATTAAAAGTACCCAGAGTCACTGAGTAACCGTGAGCTTCGTCTTAGACCGCGTTGCCGGCCCAGCACACGGGCACACGTTAGTCTCCGACCGGCCCCAGAGTGTGATGTCAGTAAAAGGAACTTACAGATATTGCGTGCTGTTTTTAAAAGTGAGCTAGTGTACTTCGGCATGTGTCTCTATGCCCAGCACTCGGGAGGCAGAGGCAGGCAGATCTCTGTGAGCTCGAGGCCAGCCAGGGCTACACAGTAAGACCTTGGCTCAAAAAGCAAACAACAACAAGAAAAAAAACTCACAAAACTTTTGCAGTGTTGTAGGCCAGCTAGAGAGCGCAGGGTGCACAGGCTCTGCCCGCTAACCTGGCGACCTGAGTGTGAGCCCAGGACCTTCATGGTAGAAGAAGACAGCTGACTCTCTGTTGATCTCACACACACAACCTCACCATACACACACACACTCACACACACACACACACACTCACCCACACACACACACGCACACACTCACACTCACACACACACTCACACACACGCCCACACTCACCCTCACACACACAAAAACGAATGTGACAGACTGCAGTAGCGGCACGCGCCCAGCCGGCCGGCCCACTGCCGGAGCACAGGGCTGGGGCACCCGGTCTATCCACAGCACGGCTGTCTGTCCCAGGACTGCGTCATCGCCCCAAGCTGCATCTCTGTCTATGGCCGGCCGAGAACATCTCACTCCTGTCTTGCCCTGGGCAAACCCCACCTTCTACTTTCCGTTTCTGTGGACTTGCCTCTAGGCAGCTCCCACTTCTAGCAAGGTGGAGAGCTTCTTGTGCTAGCTTATTTCTGCGTGGGATGTCAGGTCCTGTCCATGTTATGGTAGATGTAAGACTTGTCTCCCTTTTTATGTGTATGTGTACATGCATGCACACACACACACACAAACATACGTACATGCACACACACATAATACACATACATACGCACATGCATGCATGCACACATACAAATACATATACATATATATACATACATATATACATGCGCACACATATATACACACATACACATGCACACATATACACACACATATACACATATTGCATACATACACACAGACACACACATATACATGCATATATGCATATACACATACATGCATACATATACATGTGCACACATATATACATACATATACATGCACACATATACACACCTATATGCGCATAATGCATACATACACATGTAGACATGTACACACAAACAACACACATGCATGCATACACACACATACATGCATACATACACACATACAAATACATATACATATATACACATGCACACATATATATACACATATACACATGCACACATATATTCACCCATATACCCATATTGCATATACACATACATACATACATACATACATATATACAAACACATATATACATGCATGTGTGCATACACACACATATATATATTAATTCATATACATTTACACATACATATACACATACATGCGCACACACACATATACACCCATACGCACATATGTACATACATATAATCACATATTTGGTGCTTGGGATTGAACCCAAGGCTTGGCCTGCTGTGCCAGGACTCTAGGACTGAGTTTCATACTCAGTGTGTAAGGTTTTTTAGGTGATATTCTTTTCCATTGAATTTGAAGTGATTTTCTACTGTTGATGTTTCCATTAGCTTTCCAACTCAGACATTACTTCATATCTGAAACTTAAGCAGTTGAAGGCTTCCATGGTGAGGGGGATTACAATTTTTACTTATTTTGAATATATACACACATATATATATGTGTATACACACACACACATATACACATACATGCATATGTGCACATGCATGCATAGAATGGCTTATGAGTGGAGATCAGAAGGACAACTTGAGGGAGTCAGTGCTGTCCTGATACACTGTGGGTCCCCGGGATTGAGTTCAAGCTTACAGGTTTGGCAGCAAGCACTTTTATACACTGAGCTATGTCACTGGCCCGGAGGAGGGGAATCAAAGATGCCCAGAAGTCACTGTGTTTTGTGCAAAGAGAAGAAACTAGTATAGTGGAAAGGGGGCCGGCGATCCATGCCAAGTGCTACCTCTGAAAACACACCTGCTTGGGTTTGAACCGGAGGCCAACACCTGACAAGCCAGAGTGTCCTTGGCCGGGTGACCTGGATTGGCAGTGCCCCCCAGACCTGTGGTGGGCTGACTGTCATGTGGAAGTGAGAGACGGCAGGGACGCCGGGCACTTTACCAGGGTCTACTCCATGTTCACCAGTAATTGTTTCATAAGTGCAAGGTGGCAGGCACCTGTGCGTGCATGTCACACTGAGAGAAAGCCGGGGAGCTGTGTGCGGTCTGGGTTATAAGCAGGTTGGCCATGCAGCAGAGCAAGCGAGAGGGGTCCACAGAGGACCTCTTTAGACAGCCACCCTCGGGGGAGTGGGGGCAGAGAATGGGTCCATTGGTGAAGTGCTTAAGTTCAAACTCCACAGAAGCTGGGCTTGACAGCATACACCTATAACCCCAGAAACAGGGAGGGCCACACGCCTATAACCCCAGAGACAGGGGGATCACACGCCTATAACCCCAGAGACAGGGGGATCACACCCCTTTAACCCCAGAAGACAGGGGGATCACACCCCTTTAACCCCAGAAGACAGGGGGATCTCTAGAGCCCACTGTCAGCCAGTGTAGCTGAACTGGTAAACTAAGATGGTGACCGATTAGGGAACACATCCAACATGGACCTCCAGCCTACACACACATGCATACACCATATACACAAGCACATATGAACATGTACACATGTATATACGAGAGGGGGGGGGGGAGGAGAGCACCACCCTTAGAGTATTTAGGGATGGGATGCTGCTTAGGACACCAAGATGCTTTTCTCTGCCTCCTTCGGTCTCTCCCCATGAGGACCATTCTCTGGGACAGCTCAGTGACGAGTGTGCCTGCCCATATGTCAGCTGCTCTGTTAATCCAGACACTTCCTTCTCCTCTGGGGAGGGGACCAGGAGTGAGGCACACAGTACCAAAAAAACCCTCTCAAATCTTTCTCTTTTGGGGCTTGGTCACATAACTCCAGATTGAACACGTCTTTCCTTCCAAGGTACAGAACCTATTTCCCAGTCTTTAGAGTCAGGGCAGGGCCTTTAACCAGGGGCTACCCAGAAATCACGTGGCCCGGAAAACTGCCCAGCCAGTTGGCTGTGGAGGCCTCTTCCTCCCGGGCCGATGACTCAGCTTCACATGTGGACTCAGTAGATTTTCCCCTGTAATTTTCTTTTACGGTTCTTTCTCTTGAAAGGAAAAGTAAACATATAACCTCCGGTTGCACATCAATTAATTCCTGTTCTCCTTATCCGAGACTCATGGTTCTGCCTTTTCCCAAGAAACAATGTTGCAACAGACGATTGAGCCGAGTGAGCCCAACCAAGTGTGATTATGCTAAAGGGCCTTCTTTTTTATTAGTGTTCGCTAATTATACAGATAATAGCAGGCCTTCAAGACGGCTCAGCCGGTAAGGGCGCTTCCCAAAGAAGCCTAATGATGTGAGTTCAGTCCCCTGAACCAGTGTACACAACGTTGTCCACTGACTTCCGCCTACATGCTGTGATGTAAGAGTGGTCTCACACACGTAAACATCACACACGCAGTAAATGTTTAAATAAGAATCACTGTGACATTTTCATACACGTATGTAGTGCTCTTTGATCTAGGGCTGCAGGATGGCTCAGTGGTTAAGAGTGATTTCCATGCAACCATGAGGACCTATCAGATCCCAGCACCTGTAAAAAGCCAGGGTGTGTCACACGGAAGGGGTGGCAGCTGCAGAAAAGGGAATGGGATCCCCCTTCCCCTTCATTTTTGCACTCTTAAATTTTTTACATTGGACATTGTTTTAGTTTCATTTCTGTTGCTGTGATAAAATACCCTAACAAAAAGCAACTTAGAGGAGAAAGAGTATATTTTAACTCACAGTTCTAGTTATAGTCTTTCACTGTGGGGAAGTCAAGTCAGGAACTTGAGTCAACTAGTCAAGAACAGAGAGGGAATAAATGCATGCATGCTTCCTGCTTGGTTGCTTGTGTTCAGCTCAACTTCTCCACTCTTAGGTCTTTTAGGACCCCTGCCTAGGGAATAGTATCGCCCATAGTGGGCTGGGCCTGCCTAGGGAGTGGTGCCACCCACAATGGGCTAGGTCTGCCTAGGGAATGGTGCTGCCCACAGTAGGCTGGATCTCTCCACATGGGTTAATTAAGACAGTTCTCCACAGACATATTCACCTGCCAACCCAATGTAGACAATCCTTCATTGAGACTGTCTTCCCAAGTGATTCTAGGTTATGCCAATCAAAGTTACAATTAAAACTAATCATCAAAACATGTATTTTTTTCCACCTTTTTGTTTGTTTGTTTTTTGTTTTTGTTTTTTTCAGACACAGGTTCATATGGCCCAACTGACCTCAAACTCACTATGTAGCAAAGATTGGCCTTCAACTCATAATCCTCCTGCCTTCACCTCTTTGCACCCCACCACATCAGGCTCAAACATACAATGTCTTTTTTTTTTTTTAATTGGCACATGCCTTTAATCCCAGCACTCGGGAGGCAGAGGCAGGCAGATCTCTGTGAGTTAGAGGACAGCCTGGTCTACAGAGTGAGTTCCAGGACAGCCAGAGCTGTTCACACAATAGCCCTGTCTCAAAAAAAAGTGGGGGGTTATTTCTGTTTTATCTGAGAGAGAGTGAGAGAGAGACAGAGAGGAGAAAGAATAATATATTTGCTGGGGGGCAGTGCCTACAGAGGTTAGAAGGTGTCATATCCCCTGAAGCTGGAGTCACAGGCAGTTGTAATCTGTCTGACATGGGAACTGAACTCTGTTCCTCTGGAAGATCAGCAAACACTCTTAACCACTAGCTGTCTCTCTAGCACCAACATGAGTTATTTTAAAACTCAGAATGGTTCAACCATGGTATTATTAGAGCTGACTCTCAACAGAGGTAGGAGGAAAGCAGAAGGAGGAGACTTGTCCCTCACCCTGGTAACTATCTCCACAGGAAAGGCAGAAGGAGATGGCAAGATGCACATTACCCTCTGTGATTTCATTGTGCCCTGGGACACGCTGAGCACCACCCAGAAGAAGAGCCTGAACCACAGGTACCAGATGGGCTGCGAGTGCAAGGTAAGCAAGATCTGTGTCTTCACCCCTCCCTGGCTGCCATTACAGGTCTCGGGTGGACAGCTGGACACAGGGCCTTGGCTTCCCAGCTCCTCGGGACAGTGAGTCCTGATTTTGTAAAGAACTCTAAGAAGGTCAGGAAGTGAGGCCTTCTGGCTAGAGACAAAGCCTTTAGTCCAGGGGTTTCCAGAGAACCCTGAGTTATGTCCCTGGCAAGGAATATTCTGAAGATAAGGGGCTTTGAGGGTGGAGCTGTGCACATAAATCAATCCATGTGACTGGCAACATCGGAGAAGAAAGGCTCCAAGGAAAGATTTTGTGGGGAGAACATGGTCCTGGAAATACTTTCCTACTCATGTACAGGTGTAAACACTGTGTGTCCAAGAGCACAGATACTGTTCCCGACATTCTAGACTTCGTGCGCAAGTCTCTGTGAATGTGGCACTGAGAGTTCTGTCCTCTCAGAATCTGCTCAGAGGTGGTCCTAAGCAGAGCTGTAGATGCACCTGTGATTAGATATGACCCAAAGGGTGGGAGCTATTCCCAGATTTGGGGATTGTGTGACCTCCAAGGAACTGCCATGTCCCTGGCCCTGAGGCTTTTCCCCTTAGCAGTGCAGGATGCTTCACCGGGTAGCCAGCATCCCTTCCTGTTACCATGAGCGAATCTGGGACTGGGAGTTGCCAGAAGAGTCCTGTCCTGTAAGCCTTGCCAGCCCACAGGACACTTTTCCACGGTGCCCCTCTCCTTCTGGCTGGTGCCTTCCATCATTTGATTAACAAAGGTGTCCAGCCAAATACAGGCCAAGTGTGGCTCCACTGTGCCTGGTACACCAAAGGCAAACTCTAGTCGGGAATGATTATATACCACACTTGGGAGGGTGAGACAGGAGGATCGCGGAGTTTGAAATCAACCTGAGCTATAGAGTGAGTTCCTCATCAGCCTGAGGAGCTACAGAGTGAGATCCTATCTCAGAAAACAAGAAGAAACAGGCTGGAAGGTAGCTCAGTTCTTGCTTGCACACATGAAGCCCAGGGTTCAATCTCTAGCACCATATAAATCGGGTGTGGTGGCACATTCCTGTAATCCCAGAATTCAGGAGGTGGGAGCAGGAGATCACAAGTTCAAGGTTTTGCTACATAGCAACTTTTAGGCCAGCCTGGGAGAAAGGAGACTCTCTTGAGAATGATCAAACAAAAACCCAAACTCTTTCTTTCATCTCTGTGTGGCCACAGAGGTGGACACTCTTGTAGCTCCATCGTCTTTTGTCTAAGAGCTAATGACTCATTGACCCAGAGCAGGTGCTTTAGAGCAAGTATGGGAATTTTTATTTGGCTCTAATCTCTCTCCAGTGTAAGCGCCTTGTGGTGACTGAAGCTGTAAGAGGCCTAAGCTGAAACCATCCCTTAAAAAAAGGTAGACCAGATGGCCCAAAGCAGAGGCGCACCTGTCACACCAGGGTTCCAAAAATAGGTAGATGCAGAGTCCAGTCTGTACACAGAGATCCCCAAGGCCTGTCCTCAGCTACAGTACAGGGACACAGGACTCAGCAAGACACCCTAAGCAGGTCATGTTCTGGAGGTATCCCAAGTGCTTTTGTCCCCACCTGTTCCTTGTTCCCAACTAAATCTGCCTACATGTGTCTCCCAGATCACACGCTGTCCCATGATCCCATGCTACATCTCCTCCCCGGATGAGTGCCTCTGGATGGACTGGGTCACGGAGAAAAGCATCAACGGGCACCAGGCCAAGTTCTTTGCCTGCATCAAGAGGAGCGACGGCTCTTGTGCGTGGTACCGCGGGGCGGCACCCCCCAAGCAGGAGTTTCTTGACATCGAGGACCCTTAAGCAGGCTGACAGAGCCCCTGTGGCCAATTGAAAAGCCTCTGAGGGTTTAGACTGGTCCAGCTCTGACATCCTTTCCTGGAAACAGCATGAATAAAACATCAATCATCAAGTGGGTTCACGCTAGTGTGATTCTGCACACCACCCCCCCCATTTTCCCTAAACATGGTAGTGGGTCTGGAGGGACAGGCGGGCCAGGGTCCCTGCCATATCCCCTCCCTCTGCCAGCCTGAGCACTGCGTGGCTCAGTCTTTGATCCTTGGGTACGGGCAGCAGTAGAACACAGACTTTTTACCAGGCCTCCCTGTCACTGTCATATACAGCAGGCAGGCAGCATCTAACGGTCCCTTGTCCCTGCTGGGGTGGAGCTGGGGCATGTGCATTTTGCAGAAACTTTTGAAGGTTGTTGTAAGGCTGTGTAGCCGGCCTACCAGGTCCTTTTCATCCTGAGAGGGACATGTCCCTCATTTTCTGCAGCGGCAACCCCTCTGGCCCAAGGTAGTCGTCTCTGGCCCTTGCAAGTGCCCCCCTAACTCTAGCCTCCCATCTCCTCTGCACTCGGTATGGACTCCTAGCATGTGGATCTCCCTCAAGTCCAAGAGAAGCCCTCCAACCAGTGATCCTCTGTCTAGGAGTCCCAGAAAGCCCCATGAATCCGCAGACATCAGTGACACCCCTGGGCCCGTGGGAACCCGGAACTCTCCTGAGCCGTGTTTCTGACATCAGCCAAGTCATTTCTGTCCCAGCCTCCCGTGTCTCCACACACGCCCCAGTGGAGATCTGTGAGGTCTCATGGTGGGGCGGGGTCTGTGGTAAGGGGTGCGTGGCTGTCCTTAGAGTCACTCCTAAGCTGCTTAAGCTAGTCTCTTCCCTCAACCCCTTCCGGGTGGCTTCCTCGGGTTGAGCAGCACGGCTCTGCTCTGTAGCACCATGCCCTGCCACTGTCGGGGTGCTGGCAGTGGTCCTTTTTTTTGCACAAACTGAAGATGTAAAAGCCCAGTCCGGCTAGGCCCCAACAGAAAAATTCTAGCTGCCAGACTGGCAGTCATTACTGCATGTGGATCTCTGTGTTACTAACTAAGCACAGGAGCCCACACGGGGGGCGTCCGGGAGGCAGGCCGCACTTCTTACCCACTGCCGGGATGCTGTGGCTTGTTTTTAGAGCCCTCTCATTTCCCTAAAGGTGAATTCTCATAACATAGGAGGCCATGAGGCGAGTGTACTCAGCTCTGCTTCTGTCTTTTAATGTCATGGAGACGGCCCACTCAAAGCCCTTATATGGAACTGGGCGCCTACTTGCTCCCTAAAAAAATTGATTATCCGATGCCAATAGGATGGGGGTTAAGACAGGCAGAACTTTGTCGCTAACAATACAGATAGTCCCTCTTACCCATGTCTTAAAAATAAGCTGTCCCAAGGACACACACGTATAATATCCAAACATGCACACATATGCTCACACACAAACACAGACTCTGAAGTCTGGCAGCCTGGGAGTGGTCCTTTTGTAAAATGCTTCCAAAGGTCTCTCTCTTCCAAGCCTGTCCTAACCATCAGAAACCCCAAAGCAGCTGTTAAGACCCTCCAGACACTCCCTACCCACGCCCCACACCAGGACCTGGTCAGCTCAGAACGTGATGGCTTCCCTTTATGACAGGCTGGGAGGATGTCCGGGAACCAGCCTGCCCCACCTGAGGGCATTTTCATGTTGTGCTGTGATGCCCTTCTTAGGATGCTGTCATGGACCAGTCCACGAGACCCTGCAGTCTGCCCCACCCTGCCTGTTTGCTTCCTGTGCAGTGGTATTATATGTAACAATGCCCCTATTTCTGCTGACTTCTTGACATGTTCTGGTTCGTTTCTGATGTTCGCCGTGAGCATTCCTGTGCCGTGTTTATGCCCTTGGTAGCATTAGACTTTGCACTTTTAAAACAAAAATGTTTCAGCATCCAGGAAGCATTTGATCCAGAGTAGAAAGCATGGTATGCTAGCTGGCTGGGGACTGAGGAGTCCTTCTGAGATTTCTTTGAGTTCTTTGAATATCTGCTTTTCCAGCCTCGTGTCTTTTGTATCTGGTTCAAGTTATTATGAAGGAAAGAATGCCTGAGTGGGTTGGTTCTAAAAGGTGGCCTTTAGAGTTTCCACTCACACTGGTTTTTCTGGCCACACCAGGCAGATGAGAGGAAAGCAGGCAACCAAGGACAAAGGCACCAGGTGGCGGCTGAGCAGCAGCCGCTCAGATGCCTTTGCAGCAAAGCAACCGCGGCGTATGGCCCAAGGAAGCTCTCCAGTTGGTACTGTTTAACTCTTATCTTCTAAGCACTGGGCTTTCCATCTCTATACCCATCGTGCCAGCAACTCGAAATATTCCAGGTGACGTTTACATGGTAGTTACTCCTGAATCTCTGCTCGATGCATATGAAGGCTTACCTGTGAGCTTGCTGCGTAATTTAAAGCTTTGTTGATTTTGTCTCCATTTGAACTCTCGGTTGTCGGGGGGGGGGGGGGGGGAGAGCACCATGTTCATGCTGGGATATGAAGTCTGAGACGTACCCCCCAACGCCCCATGCTGGCAACACGAGTTGTTGAAAGTCAACAAGCTGACCGTGCGTGTCTCTGATGCTTTGTACCGGTTTTTATTTTTATTTTTTGAGTGATTGCTCTGTCAGCGGACAATAAACCATATTATCAAAGAGACACTGACTCCCTGTGTGGCTGTTTCTACTGTTTTTTTAGCTGAGGGATGCGGGCCAAGCCTGTACCAGCTAGAGGGAAGGGGAGGTCAGAAGAAGACATCGGATGCCCTGGAACTGGAGTTAGAAGCAGTCCTGAGCCACCATGTGAGTCCTGGGAACCGAACCTAGGTCCTCCGCAAGAGCGGCCAGCGAACTGCCGAGCTGTCTCTCCAGCCGTACATGTTCTTTAACAACCGAGAGGAGCATTCCTGCCCCATAAAAACGGCCAAATAAAAATATTCAGAGATGGCTCAGCGGGTCAAGGCGCTCACTTGCCAAGCCTGGCACCCTGCGTCAGATCCCCAGGACCCACATGGTGGAAGGAGAGCACCTACTCCCACAAGTTCTCTTGACCTCCATACGTGCTCACATGTATGCATGCATTTATGTGCGTACATACACACACATAAATAAGCAAATAGGATCTTAACTTTTAACATGCGAAGCATCCAGGCGTGTTTGCATGCATATATAGCCCTGGCTCTTGAGAGGCTGAGGCAGGATTATCATGAATTCTGAGTGGAACGACTGTCTCGAAACAAAAAACATGGTAAAATCAAATGTGAGCCTGCAGGGAGGTGGGGTGTGGGCTGGGGCTTCCGGAGCACTCATGCAGGCTGCCTAGAAATAAAACCGACTGCTAAATTCTGCGTGTAGGTCAATCCCTATGTCCTGTTTTGCCTCTTTTAAGGGAAGTTACAGGGAAAACAGGCATAATGTTACAGAAGTCCTGACCCGGGGCAGGGTGCTGTGGGACTTTTCCTTGGTTGATGTGAACAAATGTTATTCGCTCCGGATAGGACATGAGTGACAAGCCAGAGAAACAGTTCTTCCCCAGTGCGCCTTGAGGAAGGCTGAAGGTGGCTTGGTAGAGTGCTTGCCTGCCATACACGAGGCTCTGGATTGGATGCCCAGCACTGAATATGCCGGTTGTGGTGGCGCATGCCTGTAATCCTGGAATTTCGGAGGTAGAACCATGAGGATCAAAGCCATCCTCAGCTATATGGTGAGTTCCAGGCTAGCCTGGGCTACACAAGACATCTCAAAACAGCAGGCCAGCAGTCTCCCTTTATGACCCAGAGAGCTTATTGGGGTTATTACAGGGGAGAGGTGGCACCAAGGCAGCTGCATCACCAGAGAGGGCGCCCCACCCGAGCCCCGCTGCATCTCTACGCAGCAGCATCAGATCCCCCTGACTACTGCTTATTGCTATATAACCCTGGGAAGGGAGGGGTCTTGTGACTGAAGCTTCGGAGCCTCCTCCTAGCTCCAGGAGGGAGTATGTCAGTTCAGAGTAAATAGCTGTACAGAGTCAGTGGGATGTCCTTAATGCCCCAGAAATAAGCTCTTAAATATGGTTCCCACCCCTGCAAAACAATTGCTCTGCAGGCAATAAATCTGCCAGGAAATCAGCATCCTGAGTCTTTACGGTCTCCCCTCTTCCCAGCAAGTTTTTCCTACTTTCTAAATTCAGTTATAAGGTCATCTTGAAGTTATATTAAGAAAATAAACCTACTGGGCATGGTGGCCCATGTTTTAATCCCAGCTCTCGGGAGGCAGAGGCAGGTGGATTTCTGAGTTCGAGGCCAGCCTGGTCTGTATAGTGAGTTTCAGGTGAGCCAAGACTACACAGTGAGATCCTGTCTCAAAAACAGAAAACAAACAAAACCAGAGCTGGGGAGTGGCTCAGTCGTGGTGTAACTGCAAGGACCTGAGTTCAAGTCCCAACACTCATTAACAAACCTGATGGGGTCTTTTGTGTGCCTGCGCCCCCAGTACTGTGCAGGGGAGACACGATGCTCTCTGTGGCGTGCTGGCTGCCAGTCTAGCTCCAGGTTCAGGGGGAAACCCTGCCTCAAATAAGGTGCATGCCGTGGACGGAGAGATGGTTCCGTGGTTAAGAGTACTAGCTGCTCTTTCAGAGGCCTGCGTTCAATTTCCAGCTCCCACAGGCTCATGACCATCTGTAACTCCAGTTCTAGGGGGCTGGACACCCTTCTTCTGGTCTCCACGGATACCCGCACACACATGGCATACACGTACACAGAGACATACACATAAGTAAAATAAATAATAGGAAAGTAAATATTTTTACAGAAAGTAGATGGAGAGGATAGAGAGGGAGACCTGATGTTCTCCTTTGGCCTTTGCACATGTGCAGATGTGAGCACTCACACACACACACACACACACACACACACACACGCACTTACACTACACACACACATCCAAGACACCCAAATCAGACTGAAAATGACAAATCATGAGCCATCTTAAGTAAACGTTTGTGAAGGAGTCTGGAAAACCTCAAGCAAGCTGTGGGACAAGCCTGCCTTACCTGCTCGGTGACCCGATGGCCTTTGTCTCTGTTGGGCCCTCCCCCTGGATCTCTCTTCCTCTTCTCCTCACTCCAGGCCCTTGTTCTTCTAGGTCCTGGCTCAAGTTCTCAAGGTAAGTGTCACACTCGCAGAAGGCGTGGCTGAGGTGTGGCTGTCACCGTAAGCCTCGTTATGAACCTTGGGTCATTCCACATTACTGGAATGCATTAGGTCCTGAGGGGCGTGGGGGCAGTGACCAGTCATGAAATATGGAAGACAAGACATGCTGTGCTTCATGCCACGGCTGGGGTCTCTAGGGAGGAGTGTGACCTCAGGAGAGTGGGAAGGCTGTGTGTCAAAGGCCTGGAACCTTCCCAGGAAGGGCAGAGGCTCCTGAGCTCAGGGTTGGGCCCTCTCAGCAAGCTTTTCATGGCACCTATAGGTCCCACTGAGGATGAATATTGGGGTGCAGGAAAGAGGTAGACACGGGCAAAAGAGCATAGGGCTTGGCACAGGACTGTAAACCTAGCTACTTAGGAGGCTGAGGCAGGAGAATAGAAAATTCAAGAACAGCCTGTGCAACTTTATAGGAGCTTACATGACCACGCATGCTTGGAGTGGGAAGAAATGTGTGTGCGGAGCATGTGGACGCTGTGTGGATGTGTGCGTTCCAGAAGTGGACAGGGAGTGTGCATGTGTGGGTCTGGCAGCAGCAATTCCCGGGGCTTTACTGATGGAGAGAGTGGACTCTTCCCAGCCTCATGTTGGGGAGGGACCCTGCCAGCCTGGGCACAAGCTTACCAGGGGCCCTGGGCAGTCCCAAGGGACAGACGTAAGGACTTAGGAGCCCAGGGTTTCCTGTTGAGACAACTGACAACTTGAAGTCTCTTTAAGCCCTAAGAGTGGACTGATGTATCCCAAGGACAGAGGGAGCCCCCAGATGGCTGAAGCTAGGATTCCCAACCATTACTGTGAGAGGGGTATTAAGTGAATACAGACTGTAATATGATGATCCGCTTTGTCCTGGCTGCTGTCCTGTGAGCTCTTGAGGTCCTGGGGACCCGTCCTGGCCTCTGCCTGCCTTGCTGAGAAGCACCACCACTTACAAATGCCCATTTCCTGCATTTTTGCTGTTGTTGTCACAAGATGGCCGAATGCCTGAATGAGGTATCCACTCCAGGCACCAGGAAGTGACGCTGGCATAAGAAACATTTCCCACAGTGCCTGGGCCCAGCAGTTGGGGTTTTATTTGACTTTGTAAGGCTTCTGGAACAACAGCAATACAAAGCAGCAGCCGCCTCGATCCCTGGTCCTGTCTGCAGGGGTAGGGAAGACGGCATGCACCACTGTGGTCCCTAAGGACCTGGATTCTGATGATTGTACAAACCAAGCAAGGACACTATGTCAGAGGCCAGGGGCCAAGGCTGTCAGTGCATGACACGCCCTCTGATGCCAGGGGGCTGTAGGCAGTGGTTCTGGGCTGAAAACCCCATCTGAATGGGTGTGGGGCTTGGGCAGCACTCCTGGATGGATCACAGGCTCGGCAGGGTGAGTTCCACCCTCAGCATAGCACAGGTTGTGCCTGGGTCACACTGCCCATGAAAGACAACCTAAGGGCAGCGGAAGGATGATTTTGCTTTCTGAAAAGCCGGTTGCTATGGCAACTCAGGGATTTAAGGTGCCCCCCCCACCTTCTGCTTGCTAGGGCTGTAGGGGGCCCTACAACTAAGCAGGTGGAGTTGATGCGATTTGGACCAGCTGTCTCACATGCAGAGACACCAGCAGTGTTCAGGGACGGGCGTGTATTACTTTTCTATTGCTGTGAAGAGACACCATGATCAAAGCAACTTATAAAAAAAAGCATTTAATTTGGGGACCGTCTTAGTCAGGGTTTCTATTGCTGCGCAAGACAATATGATCATGGGAACTCTTATAAAGGGAAACATGTCACCGGGGCTGGCTTGCAGGCTCCGAGGTTTAGTCCATTACCATCACGGCGGGAAACACGACAGCCCACAGGCAGCCATGGTGCTGGAGGAGGAGCAGGGCTCTACAGCCAGATCTGCAGGCAGCAGGAGGGGAGAGTGAGCCGCTGGACCAGGCGTGAGCCTCTGAAACCGCAGCGCCCTCCCTCGGTGGCACTTGCTCCAGTAAGGCTACGCATCTACACATCTATGTATCTAATCCTTTCAACAGCGTCACTCCCTATGAGCCTGTGCCGCCATTTTCCTTCAAACTACCACAGGGACTTGTGGTTCCAGAGGGTTAGAGTCCATGACCATCACGGTGGGGAGTGTGGCAGCAAGCAAGCAGACTGGAGCTGGGGCAGGAGCTGAGCGCTGACACCTGATCCACACTGATAGGGGCTTTTGAAACCTCCAATGGAAGACCACACCTCCTAATCCTTCCCAAGTAATTCCACCAACTGGGCCCCAGGCATTCAAATATATGCGCCTATGGGGCTCATGTTCATTGGAACTACCACAGAGGTGTTGCTTTTGTGTTTATTTAACTTGGTATACGTGTGCCCTCAACCTGTGAAGGCCAGACATCACATCAGGGTGTCTTCCTAGCTGCTTCTCTACCTAATAGCTCGAGGCCAGGGCTCTCTCGGAATCTGGAGCTTGTTAATATATGTTCATTTGCTTAATAAAAGCCCATGGTTGGTTTTTCCAATGCTCTTTATTAATTACAAGCCATGTAAAATCTCAGGGAATTCAATACCGGGCAGCCAGGCAGAGACTTCATTCCATCATCCTCTCCTGCTTCTCCCGCTCTGCCTGCTTCTGCTTTCCATTCTGCGGCTCCATTCCCCTGCTGCTCCCGGGCTTCCCCTGCTAGCTCCTTTAATCCTCTCTCCAAATGCCCTCTCTAGGTACAGGCCTTCGCCACAAAAATCCCTTTGGTCCTGGTTGGTCACCTTCAACTGTAAACAGTTGGCCTGTACCTGTAGAGATCGGAGCGGCTAACTAGCACCGAGGTGTAAATGCGTAGGAAGCAGAGCTGCAAGGCATCAGGCTTCACAGCTGCTAGGCAACAGGAAGCCCTTTTACAAACCATAAACAGCACACAGGAGTAAAATATCCCACAACAGGAGCTTGCACTTTAGTCAGACTGGCTGCCACCCGAGAGCCCCTGGGATCTGTCTGTTTATACAGCTGACTCCAGATGGAAGTGCCATTCAGGCTGAGACTCAGCATTAAGACAGACGGCACCATCTGCCCAAACTGAACCAGACCTAATCCATCAAAGTTCGATAGTTCTGGGAAAGTCTCAAAATGTACTCACCTTGCTTTTTGGCTTCTGTAGTTCTGCTTCTGGCTAACTGTCCTTGTTAACTGAAGTATATCAACCCAGGACATGGATTTTGTGCCTAAAAGCTCATCCTGAAAAGGGCTCAGGGCTTCACTGGGATCCCGAACACCCAGTGTAGTCACCGGCCGGCTAATACTTTCTATTAGCTTAAACCCATGTCTGAGCAGTCTTCTCTGGTAAATACCCCACAACAAAAGTAGCTCCCATTCGTACCCTTAGCTGTCTGCCCACACCATTCTTGAAGGAGGTGGGACAAGAGCATGGCGAGAGACAGGAAGCAGCCCCTACGGACTGGAATATTAGTGCACATTACACAAGCAGAAGAAACTCAAAGATACAGAAGTGCCTTTATAAAGGAGTTACTAATACATTTGTCTAGGAGACATTACATCACACACCGCCTCCAAAATACTCCAAAGACAAGATAACGTGTCAACAGGGCTTGTTAAGAAATATGCAAAACTGATGACACCCGGATGTAAATGCCCACAATTGACCAGCCATTTGGTTACCAGCCATTCTTTGAACTTTCCTCTCTCAGGAAGCTCAAGGGGGCAGTGCAGGGTCCTGGCCCGCCATTTAAGTTTCCTGTGCTTACCAGGAAAACGCACAATGCTGCCAGGTTGGCAAGAGGAACCTGGGTGACAACTATCAGAAAAGACAACCCTCAAGAAACAATTCTGACAATATCTTTGCTGTGTAAATCTCCTGTCTGCCCAAGCAGTCGGACTTCGAAATCGCCCCAAATGTCATCTGGGGCCAGGACCTAAAAGAGATTTAACAATGACAGCACATGCAAAATGCACAAGCCTAACATGCATACAAGCCAGTAAAACCATCTGTTCAGGGGCTGGTTCTTCCTTGGGCATTAGCCATATCCAGTTGCACATAAAGCTTTTCCTTTACTGATGTCTAAGTCGTCATAGTGAGCTCTTGCTGGGAAGGCATAGCGTTTCTGTAACACTCCGGAGCCAGGCTTTTGCTTGTGTGTGTAGGGGGGTGGTTTCCAGGGACTGAATCAATTACCTGCCAACTGAGTTACAGACTCTGCCTCTAGGTGATGCTCCCAACCCACAGATGAAAAATTGAGCCCCAGGTAAGAGAAATATTCAAAGTAATAGGCTAATTAAGGCAAAGTCAGGATAAAAACCTAGATCTCCTTGGTGGGGGGCAGCTCCCACACAGGACACATGGTCAAACAGTGAATTACAGTGCACCATGCTGAGGTCACAGGAGCAGCAATTCCTTGCATCCAGCCTAGAACAGTGGGTGTATAGACTCCAGCCAGGGGAAAGAAATCTGGCTAAAGAAAGGGAGGATTCTGGGACTGGAAGGATGGCTCAATAGTTAAAGGCATACTTCTCGTACAGACTGCCAGAGTTTGGTTCCCAGCCCTCGCATCAGGCAGTTCATTATCGCCTGTAATTCCAGCTCTCAAAGGGGACCCTGGCCTCCAGAGGCTCCTGCACTCACGTGGATATACCGCCCCCATACATACATAATTAAAAATAATAAAAACAAACCTTTAAAAGATTAAGAGGATTTTATTCTTTTAACGAGAGTGCGTTCACCCGTGAGTGTATGTCACGTATATGCAGGTGCCCTTAGAGGTCGAAAAGGAGTTTGAGTTATAGGAGGCTGTAAACCACTGTGTGGGTGCTGGGAAGTCCTCCGCAAGAGCCAGCCCGCAACCTCTGAGTCGTCTCTCTAGCTCCAGAGGGGGCGTTTTTAATTTTTAGACAGGCATAGGCCCACAGGATTTGGTCTTTACCCCTCACCCCCACACACACACCTGCACCCTGTCTAAAGACAAGGTTCACCTACGTGATCAAGAACAACACATTCTCTGCCATCAGCCTCGGCCACTTAAAGCCAGCAGAGTGGCTTCTGCTTTATGTCTTTATTTACCTATAGAGAATCTCGGGCATCCCGAGGATGACCTTGACCTTTATCTCTGACCACCCCCACCCCCGCCCCGCATTCCTCAGCGTGGCGTAACTCCATTCTTGTGCCACCACGCCTGGTTCACGCAGTGACGGGTGGAACCCAGGGCCTCATCCCGAGCCCCGCTCGCTAGCCTTTTAAAAGGACGCCAGCAGCCAAGAGACTAGCAACCGGTGGATCGCCAACGCCGCGGCCCTGATGGCCGGGCTCGCACTGCGCCTGCGCCCACCCGGCTCCCTTCGCCGCCAGGCCAGCATCCGCCCGGAGCACAGCTGGTACCCAGCGACGGCCCTTTACCTCCCAGCTCACTGGGCCTGCGCACTAGCCATGTCAGGCACGCAAGCGGAAGTGACGCCACCTCACGTACTCCGCGGGAACCGCGCCAAGGCCGTAGCCTAGTCTCTGGGCTCCAGGGTGCTTCCGGAGATTTCGGCTTTGCGCGCTTGCGTCATCGCGTAGCCTGACGGGCAGGGCTGCGGGACGGAGCGGTGACGCGTGGGTCGCGAATAGCTGAGGAGGGCGGGCCCGGGGAAACGATTCGGAGTTAGTCCCGCCTCTTAAAGCTATACGAACCTCTCCACGCGGTCTCCGGGCGCACCCCGCAGTGCGGCTCCTTTAAACGCAGCGGTGACACGTGTGTGCGGCTCCGGAGGCCCGGATGGTGCGCGTGCGGGCCCCGGCTCGGTGCGGACGCTGGTGCTGCGCGGGCCGCCGAGAGGCCTAGGAGGCTGAGGTCGGGCGCGGCAGCGGGGCGCAGCTGCGTCCGCGGGGCTCGGGACGAGGGAGGGCCGGCGGCGCGCCCTCCTGCCCGCGGGCTTGGGGACTCCAGCGAGGGCTGACAGGTGCGTGGCCGGCGAGGGCGCCTGGGAACTCGGGGAAGACGGGACGCGGGGACGGGGACTCCGGGGAGGACGGGGATGCGGGCGGCGTCTGTGGGTCCTAGCGTGGCCGGGGGACTGCAGCAGTCGCTCTGCATCCCGGGGTGCTTCCGGAACGTGCGTCGCAGGGGTCTGGGTGACCCTGGGCTTGAGCTCTCGGAGCGGGAGTTGCTTAGAAGGTTCCCCGGGCTACAGACCTCAGGGAGGAGGCAGAGCTGAAGTCCGGCCCGTCGTCCGGGGCAGGGACAGATCCTTAACGCGGATCCGTTCCGAAACGTAAGAGCGGGACTGCGTTCTGACCCAGATGCTCATCGCTTCTGGTGTGCGCGCGCGCCTGCGCCCGGCTGCGTCCGCGGCTGGCCCCTTGAGGGGTGGAGATGGCAGAGCAGCATCCCCAAAGGGAGGGCTGGACCCCGGCATCTGCGTAGTCCGGCTTAGCAGTGGGTGCCCAAGAGACTGAAGTTCGACCGTTCCCGGCTCCGTGCTCTGCGGTGGGGAGGGAACCTTGCTCGCCTGGTCCATCTTCTCCCCCAGCGCGTCATTGACCCTGTGAGTCTTAAGTGAGGTTTTCTTGGAAAAAACAGTTCGAAGAGAAGAGAGAAATGCTTTGTTTAGATGGTTTCTGTCTGAAGGGAGGAGCCGGGCTTGAGTTCAGAGTTGGATGATGTGTATTGAGGGCACACAGAGGAGCCTAGACTCTGCGAGTCCTGAGTAGGCGCGAGCATCCATCCCTCCGCCTCAGCGTCAGCCTCGGAGTCGCACACGTGCTGAGTGTGCACGTCAGAGGGCTTGTGGGACTCACAAGAGCTTGTCACAGTTGTAGCTCTCAGGTAGAACTATAGAGACTTTTCTGCCATGACTTCAAAAATTATGCTGACTGAATGCGCCTGACTTCGGTGTAAGGTGCCATGGCCAATGGCTTCGGGTTAACACTCGCGTTTGGTCATCCTCGGAGACCACGTTAGGCCACGACGGAGTTCTCGCCTCTCCACAGAAAGGTACGAGCGATTTTGAAAACTGATGTTGGTGGGGAGCTTCCAGAAGACAGGCTACAGCTTGAGAACATTCTGTTGTGGAGGGGGCACTGGTTAGATGGGGTGGGAGTTCTGAGGCATTGTGCAAGGGAACTGGGAATGGAGAGGTGAACCAAGATCGCTCAATCAGCGGGGCCAGTGTGCTCACTGTGCCGTCCTTCGTATTTCCGTGAGTGTGGATATACGGAAAATGCCTTAACTCTCTGTGACCAAGGCGACTGCAGGTGGGATTGAAGAAAAGGTTTATAGTTTAAAAATCAAAATTTCAAAGTTTGAGGTTTTTATCTATTTGGGGGGGGGTATTTTCGAGACTGTTTTTCTCTGCCTCCTGAGTGCTTAAAAGCAAGCGCTGCCACCGCCAGGCTACGGTTCTTACTGTCTCTTAATCTTTGGATGTGATATTCAGTCTGGGCTCCTTGGGTGTGAGTGTGAGGATTGTGGCCTGGAGCAGAGGGCAGTGCGTTCGCGTCATAAATCCCACGATCTGTTAGATCTGTTAGTGATTCTCTGGACTTGAGGTTCAGCACAGAGACTTCGTTTATTTTTAGACAAAGTCTCACTATGTAGCCTAGGCTGGCCTTACATGCTGGATCCTCCTGCCTCAGCTTCCTGAATGCTGGGATTGCATTGGGATTGCAGACATGCATCTCTATGTTTGGCTTCCTTTAACCTTAATGATGCCGTTTTCTTGGTATAAGGTCACAGTTCACGAAAGAAAGCAACTAGAGACAGCGTAAGGAGCCAGCTGGAGGTGACAGTCTTCCGGACTCTTCACTTGGCTGTGTTGGTGACTGAGCAGGCTGAAGTCCAGGGAACACCTGCAGGGTCAGATCCGTCCCTCTCTTGAGAGCCTGATTCCCTGCTGCAGAGGAAGCAGTGGCTGGGCTAGGACACCCCAGGTGAGCTCCCAAAGTTCCCTTGTCTCCCTCTCTTCCAGTGGCCAGAAACTGGCAGTGTTGTCTCGTGGGTGAAACTCTTGGCGAATCCCCATCACAGAGGGTTTTGTGATTCTGTGTCAGAGGACTGGGGCTTGCTTTTTTGTTTTTAATTTTACATATTTTGGGGTAGAGAAATTTTAGGGTACCATCTGTGTAGCTGATACTTGGATAGTCGGGGTAGTGGGTACCATTTGTCTGGTGTGAGCAGTTTCAGGGTATGTATTTTCAGATGTATTTTTCTTTTTTCTTCTTTTTTTTTGGAGAGGGGTATTTTGAGACAGGTTTCTCTGTAGCCCTAGCAGTCCTGGAACTCGCTCTGTAGACCAGACTGGCTCGAGGTCTGCCTGCCTCTGCCTCTCAAGTGCTGGGATTAAAGGTGTGCGCCACCACCCAGTGAGATGTGTTTTTCTAACTGACTCAGCTAATGGGTGGTCAGATAGATTTCGAGGAGGTGGGCAGGATGGAGGTACAGGTGTGGCAGTCAGAGGTGGTGGAGGGGCTCCTGCTTTGTCCTGGCAGGACTGTCCCTGCGTTAGGGACTACTGGGCATCAGGCTAATAATACGTGTATTCGTGGGTCTCAACCCTCCTAGCTGCAACCCTTTAATAGAGTTCCTCATGTTGTGGTGACCCCCCGATCGTAGAATTATTTTGCTGCTACTTCATAACTGTAATTTTGCTACTGTTATGAATTGTAATCTGATATGTAAGTGGTCTTAGGTGGCTCCTGTGAAAGGGTAGGTCAACTCCCAAAGGGGTTGTGACCCACAGGTTGAGAACTGCTGCCAAGTGGCCAGCAGTTATTTTCCGATTATTTTTTGCTCCCCATTTTACAACCCAAGCGTGGGGATCTGTGTGAAGATAAAATACTTTGTCTCGGCAGCTACTGCTGAAGGGGATGGAACACACAGAACTGCCACTCCTGGAGCCTGTGTTCTGCTGCCCACTTAGCTTTTCTTAAGATTTTCACTCAGGTTTAGATAGTATGTGTGCGTGTGTGTGTCTGTGTGTGCCTGTGCACGCGCATGTGTGTGTGATGGAGACATGGCCCTTGTATTCCGTAGCCATGTGTGAGTGTGTGTGTGAGTGTGTGTGTGTGTGGTGGAGACATGGCCCTTATACTCTGTAGCGCAGGCTGGCCTGGAATTCACTGCGGTTCTCCTGCCTCAACCCCCTAAGTGTTGGAACTAAGCCAGCATTGAACAGCAATGAGGGAGACAATCTGTATGTGCACTGCCCAGTAGAAGCAGAATGGCCAGATACGAGGTCAAAGTTCACAGAAGCTACATGAGAAAAATAAAGAAGTAAAATTAATTTTGTTGGCTTTGTTTTGTTTTTTGGGTTTTATTTTGAGACAGGGTTTCTCTGTATAGCCCTGGCTGTCCTGGAACTCACTCTGTAGACCAGGCTGGCCTTGAACTCAAGAGATTCACCTGCCTCTGCCTTCAGAGTGGTTAAAGGCGTGTACTACCACCCAGCAAAAATACTTGGAACTAGTATATGTAAGATTTTATCACTTCAGCACGTGCCACCTGAGAGACTGAGATGCTGTGTCGTTTTCTCAAAGTAGGCCGTGGAAACCTGGTGGCGAATCTTCTTCATAGCTCAGACTTGCTCCACATGCTCAGGAGCAAATGTGGCCCCTGGCCTCTATAGAAAAGCCTAGAGAGGCCTGCATAGACACGCTTGGCCATCTGACTTCCATGCTGATTCATCCGTGTGTGCGCGCGTGTGTGTGTGCGTGCGCGCGTGTGCGTGTATACACGCTTTTTAGTATGTTTTGGTTTTGTGTTTTAAGAGAGGGTCTCACTGTGTAGCCTGGCCAGCCTGCAGCTCTGTGTAAAGCCGACTGATCTCCAACTCACTGAGATCCGCCTGCCTCTGCCTTCCAGGGGCTTGGATGAAAGGCCTGTGGACCCCTCCCAGCCAAGATCCCTTTCTCATAATATTTATTTTTAGCCAGGCGGTGGTGGCACACCATTTAATCCCAGTACTTGGGAGGCAGAGGCAGGCGGATCTCTGTGAGTTCGAGGCCAGCCTGATCTACAGAGTGAGCTCCAGGACAGCCAGAGTTACAACAGAGAAACCCTTCCATGGGGAGAGGGAGGGGGAGTATATATGGAAATTTTAATTATACAGATCTGTGTGTTTATGAACACATAAGTGCAGGTACACACCCCTGGAGCTGGCTGTAAGGTCTTTCTGACATGAGTACTGGAAACTGCACTAGAATCTTCTGCGAGAGCTGTGCATGGAGCTGTCTCCAGGCCGCCCCGCCCCCCAGTCGGTGCATGGAGCTGTCTCCAGACCCCCACACACATTTGTTGCCTGTAACTAGAGTGTGTGAGAATTAGCCATCCACTGTTTTTAAAATAGTTGCAGGAAATAATGCCAATTGCCACACACAGAGTTGCTTGCTACGTGTTTAGCTGCCCGTGTGCGTTTTGGGTAGCTGTCCTGGTGGCCGCTGTGTGTAGTGAGCAAGCGGAAGTCATGTGCTTGTTCCTGGATGTACCGTTCATGAGTCTGGGTTCCTGCCTACTCCCCAGGAATGCACCATGCCAATAGTCGATAAGCTGAAGGAGGCTCTCAAGCCTGGCCGCAAGGACTCAGCAGAGGATGGGGACCTGGGCAAGCTGCTGGCTGCCTCTGCCAAGAAGGTCCTTTTGCAAAGGATTGAATTCGAACCAGCCAGCAAGAGCTTCTCCTACCAGCTGGAGTCCTTGAAGAGCAAGTATGTGCTGCTGAATTCCAGGGTTGAGGGAACCAGTCGCCACAAAGGTGGAGATGAGCCACAGGCCAGGAAACCAGGTATTGGGTCTGTTGTTGACCAAGTGGATAGTCCCGGGTTGGCAGCAGTTTTGGGCTTCCTGGGGTCAGTGGGCTATAGTAATAGAAGTCGTGGTCCAGGGCGAGTAGGAAGGGTATCTATGTACTTGGAAGTTCCTGGAAGTGATCCCCATCTTTAGTGAGGTCAGGAAGCAGATTCCCAGGGCCTGGAAAATGGCTCAGCTGATGAAAGCATTAGCTGTGTGAGCTGGACTACACAGAATCTGCAGCTCCACCCACATAAGTAGCCAGATTTGAGTGCTGCGGTATACCTGTAACTCCTGCATACCTACAGCAGTGGGCGGAGCTGGAAGGATCACCAGGAAGCTCACGGACAGGTAGCCTGGAGTGCGCACCCAGCAGGAAGACAGTAGGAGACACTGCCCCAGCATGGTGGGGGGTGGAGACACTGACCCCAGCATGCTGCCTCTCACCCTCAGTGTACACACACGCACACACATGTGCGCGCACACATACATACACACAGAACCAACCCGGTGTGCTGTTGTCTTGCCCTTAGTGTACACATACGCACACACACACACACACACACAGAACTGACCCGACATGCTGCCTCTCACCCTCAGTGTACACGTGCGCACACACATGTGCGCACACACACACATACACCTTACCCTCAGTGTGCACACATACTGTTATTTTGGAGGTGAAAATAAGGAAGTAGGGCGGGGTCCTTGGCGCAGAGCTGGAGCTGCTGCTCCTCGCCCAGAGGGCATCTGGAGCTCTGGACTGAGCGCTCTGGAGGGTCCCGGGATGGCCCGGTCTGCTTTTGTTCCCTCATCTCTTCTCTCTTCCAGGCCCCGAGCGTGTGTCTGGAAGTGGAGGCGATGGAGTTCCAGCCCCACAGAAAGTGCTCTTTCCTATGGAGCGACTGTCTCTAAGGTGGGAACGCGTTTTCCGTGTTGGCGCGGGGCTGCACAACCTGGGTAACACCTGCTTCCTGAACTCCACCATTCAGTGCTTGACCTACACGCCACCTCTGGCCAACTACCTGCTCTCCAAGGAGCACGCCCGGAGCTGTGAGTGGGGCTTGCTTACTGTGGGGCTTGGCCGTGAGTCAGCTGACCAGATGGCCCTAACTTTACGTTTAACTCCAACTAGGTAAACGTCTGTGCTCGAGGGGATGTCATCTGTCTGTATGACATTTGAGGTGAAGCTCATGGAGCATGGCGGCTGACACAGCCCAGGGGTATCTCACCTGCCACAAGATTGGTCAGACGTGGGTCTCTCAGGCAGAGTCTTGCTTTCCAGAGAGACGTTTTTCCAAAAGATACCTCCACACCGTGTCTGTTGAACTACTTCCTGTGTGTATTGAGCTGATATGTTTATATATATTGCAAAACAAGCCCCAAAGTAGGAATTAAAACTGGGCAAATAGCTGGAGCAGTGGCTCAGCAGTTTCCAGCACTTGTGGCTCTTGCTGGGGGCCCGGGTTTGAGTCTATGCGGTGGCTCACAGATCCGTTCTTGAGGCTCTGGCATGCTCTTCTGACCTCTTTGAGCACCAGACATGCATGTGGTGTACATACATCATACATACATGAAGACAAACACACATATAAGTAGATCTTTAAAAAAAATTGGGCTGGAGAAATGGCTCGGTGCTTAGGAGCTCTTCCAAAGGGCCTGAGTTCAATTCCCAACCCCGCATCTGGTGGCTTACAGCACCTGTACCTCCAGCTCCGAGGGATGGCATGCTTTTCTGGCCTCTGTGGGCACACACAAACACGCATGCACACACACACACACACACACACATGAATAACGGGGGGGAGAGATGGCTTAGTAATTAAGAGCACTGGCTACTCTTCTAGAGAACCAGGGTTTGGTTCCCAGCACCCACGTGGCGACTCACAAACGTCTGTAATTTCAATCCCAGGGTAGTAGACACTCTTCAGGAACTGCGCACACTTGGTGTACAGATGTTTATACAGGCAAAATACCTATACCCGAAAAACAAATAAAATCTTAAATAAAAAGAAATAAAATTAATGAAAATAAAAATTGAATAAAATAAAATGTAACATCAAAAACTGAAGAAAATAGGGCTGGAGAGAAGGCTCAGCAGTTAAGAGCACTGGCTGCTTTTCCAGAGAACCTGGGTTCAATTCCCAGCACCCAAATGACAGCTTAGAACCTTCTGTAACTCCAGTTCCAGGGGATCTGACACCCTCACACCAATGCACATAAAATAAAATTAAATAAATTATTTTTTAAAATAACTGAAGGAAAGGGAAGGTGTGGATAATGTTAATGGGTGTGAGCAGGGAGGGGCTGGAGACCTCCGCTGGGGTCTGCTTGTCACAGTGCTGGGAGGCAGAGGGGCGTCCCCGGGCTCTCTGGTCAGCCAGCCTACGAACCAGCGAGCTGCGGGCCAGTAAGACACCCTGTCGCAAAAAATAAGCTAGCTTATGCTGTGGGGTTCTTAAACCCGGAGAAACAAAACCGAGGATGAAGTGAGAAAGAAAAGTCGCCACCCTGTCTTACTAATGAGCAGGTGCTGTGAGCCCAGCATGGCGAGAGAGTCTCCGTATACGTCTGCCCCATCCTGCTGCTATTGGCTGTGTCTTCAGACTGTTCTGTGACTTCCTTCTGCCTCCTGTCCTTGCTTTGTAGAAAAATACTGTCTCCTGTACAGAGTTACAAGGATGAAATGAACCCTGTCAAGGGCTTGATGTTGTATCACTCATAATGCACACATAATGCACACATAAACATATACATACACCCAAACACACACATCATGCATACATACAAATACATGTACACCCATGTACACATAAGCATACATATACATACATATACACAAACACATGCACGCATACACATATACATACATGCACACACACACATATACACCCATACGCACATATGTACATACATATAATCACATATTTGGTGCTGGGGATTGAACCCAAGGCTTGGCCTGCTGTGCCAGGACTCTAGGACTGAGCTTTATACTCGGTGTGTAAGGTTTTTTAGGTGATATTCTTTTCCTGTCTAGCTGGCCACGTACACTCACCTGGCAAAAATGACGGTGACAAACGCTGCCGGAAGGGCCTGTCCCCACCAGTGACGCACAGAAAGCGGGTCATTCTAGACCGTGGCCCTGGAAGTGCGTGTGGTGTGGGTGGCCGCCTCACCGCCTCTAAGACTGCTAGAAAAGGAGAGGAGGAAAAGTTTCTTAAAAGAAAAATTTTTATCTAGCAAAAAACTGTAAGCAACCCAAGAGCTGATCCTCAACTGGAGTTGAATTAGTCTCAGTGGTTACGAGCACTGTCTGTTCTTGCAGAGGACCTGGGTTCAAGTCCCAGCACTCATGCTGGCTCACAACCATCTATAACTCCAGTCTAGGGCATCCGACACCCTCCTCTGACAGCCGAGGGCACGCCGACGTACATGCAGGCTAAATATTCATTAAACATAAAAATAAACAAACACCAAACAGTACACATATGTATAGTTCAGCTTCTGAACTCAGTAATATAATCTCCAGTAGGTAAGACAGTCCCAAAGAAAATGCATGCACTCAGGAGCAGACGTAAGCACACTCAGAGGAACGGAGGAGTGCATTTGTTGTACGCATGCTGTGGCGGCTCAGCTAAGGAGACATTTCATAGATGTAAACCCTGCCAGACCTCAGCAGAGGGAACCACCATCACGGCCAGCGCCATACTGGACAGTGGAACCCTGAGCATCTCACCTTAGGGGTTTTTATTGCTATCTAAGCTCCTCAGGTGTTTTATTGAAAGCTCGTGCAGATCATGAGCAATCAAATAGTTTTTACATAAGGCCATCACCTGCAGACAATACAAGACGCCAAGGCCTAGGCAGCCCTTCCCCCAACAGTGCTAAAAACCATTTTAAACATAACTCGGAATAAACTTGTGCAACATGCGTTGAATGCCCAGCCAGTCCTTGCTGCTTTTTTCTGAGGTGGGACTGTTCCCTGAAGCAGGATCTCACTGGGCTAGGAGGACTGGCTAACAAGCTCCCGCATTAGTCGGCCTGTCTCGGTGCCCATTCCCAATGCTGGGGTTACAGGCGTAGGTGGCCGTGCCCAGCACAGGCGTTGGGGATTTGAAATCAGGTCCTGCTCTCACGGAGAGCACTGCTGCCCACTAAGCACCTCCCTGCCCGTAGAAAATAAAACTAAAGAAGGAGGGAAGGGCCATCGTGGGGTGAGGGGTGGGAAGGTGGTGGCTGAGCCGCCAGGAGTCTGAGCAGGCCAAGCCAGGGCCAGGGGATGGGAGGTGGAGGAGGGCGTGAGCTTGACGTTGGGGTTGCATGACAGCCCAGGGCCATTCTGTTACTTGAAAGAGTGAGTGTGTCCGGATCCCGTGGTCTTGGCAGTAAGCTCCTCCCACCCAAGTCCGTAAGTGGCTCTGCTCTTTCCCTGTTCCTTCCCTGTAGAGCCTCTTCCATTTTTGATTGCTCCACAGGAGTCTTTCTGAGCCATTTTGACAAATACGGATTGTGTCAATCTTCGTGGATTGATTTAGGGTTAGGGTTAGTGATGTTATAACTCTGAATCCTGGTTACCAGGTACACGCTAGCTGCAGCGTGGTGTTGAAAGGTCTGGAGTAACACAGCTATGGTCTGTCTTCTCCGTGGGCTACCTGTCCTGTGTGAGCAGCACCTGCCCACCCGGGAGCAGCCAGTGTTGCTGTGAGGCGCTGTTGAGAAGGGAAGTAATTGGTTTGGGTTGGGTTTTGTGTGGCACCGTTGACTTGAAGCACTAAGTACAGGGGCCACCTTGCAGGATCTGAGGCATGCTTGCCAGGGCAGCTGGCAGCTAACCTGTGCCAGGTCTCCAGGGTCCAAGTCGTAGCAGCATTTTAACTGAATCAGTCCTCACGAAGCCAACAGATTCCTCTGACCCGGGAATTCCTCTCTCTGCATCCCTTAGTGCACAAGGAGCCAAGTAGCAGGTCCGTGCCTTGCAGCGATAGGAAGAGTGAGAAGGTGGGGTTCGTGAGGGTGGGCACCATAGCACCCTGTTGCCGTTCGTGGAATGTTCCAGCTGTGGGGCTTGGGGGAGAGCCATGTGCAGCATGGACTTAGGAAAGCAAATGGTAGGTGTGTGGTGTGGCCAGCACACTTTGGTGAACCTGACCCCCAGCTGTGGTGACGTTGTTTGTGTGTTACGGTGAATGCGCAGATTGGATCAGCCATGCCTGATGCACCCTGGGTGAAGAAGCGTGAGCATGAGGTTGAAGGGTGTGAGGCGTTAGACTGTGATAGCGGTGTCTCACTCAGAGACTCCGAAAGCCAGGCGGGGCATGCTGCGGTCACAGTCTGTCTTTCTCCATCTTTGTATAGTCACAGTTTTAAAGGCAGGAGCGTACCCCGTTCTAGTGTGCTAATGAGAAACCAGCCCGTTCGTGTAGAGCAGGAGGCGGGCCATCTGGCTTCCAGTGAACCTCTAGGCCACCACGTGTGTTCTGCGTTGCTTTTACCCTGCACTTGGAATGGGGTGTCATTGTAAATTCTCTGGAAATTATTCACCCTAAGCTTGCTTCTTACCCACTGCAGGTCACCAAGGAAGCTTCTGCATGCTGTGTGTCATGCAGAACCACATGGTCCAGGCCTTTGCCAACAGCGGCAATGCCATCAAGCCTGTCTCCTTCATCAGAGACCTGAAAAGTAAGAATGGATATTGGTTGAGTATCTGCCGATCCCTAGTTCTGAGATTGGAGGAAGGAGAACAGCCAGGAAGTCTCCGGAGTCCTTACGTGTGGAGTGTCCCACACTTAGCGGTACAGGACCCAAAGCCTGGTTAGTGTAGACAGACGTGTGCTCAATGTTTCCTTTCTGCTGGGCACCACTTGGAAGAATAGTGAGGTTCTAGCCAGGTGGAGGGCTGTGTGAGCGGAGAGCAGGGCGGGAAGGAGGGGTGTGGCCATGCTGGTGGGCATCGGAGGAGCCAGCCGCTGTGCGCTGTGGAGACCCTGCCTTCCGGCCACTTGGCAGGAGGATCTCGCACTGTGTGGAGCCAGCGTAGCTGTAGCGCTGTGACGCTGTGACGTGCTGTGCTGGCTCCTGGGAGAGCGCCTGCTGCGGTCCCTAACGCAGGCGTCCTCCACGTCCCTCTCGTCCTCCAGAGATCGCCCGGCACTTCCGCTTTGGGAACCAAGAGGATGCGCACGAGTTCCTGCGGTACACCATCGATGCCATGCAGAGGGCCTGCTTGAACGGCTGTGCCAAGTACGCGCCCCACCTCCCCACACACCCTCCTCGGCGGAGGACGCCTTTCGTTGGGGCAGCATACATTCTGTGGGCTCGGCCAGCCTCCTCTAGGCCAGCCTCCGAGAAGGTGACAGTGTTGGCACCAGCCACTCACAGCCCGGTGCTCTGCGTCCTGGCCACATCTGGTCGCCTCCTGTAGCCCGCGCCGTTTAGCTCCGTTCTAGAAGCCAAGTCGGGGGAGGGGCTCTAGAGAATTTCTTTAAAGTTCATCTCTGACTGTAAACTCGTCCAGCCTCCCTAAAATCACTTCATTCCTTTGAAATAGAGCAGGAGACGGGGTGGACACACACATGCACACACACATACTTCCATTTCTGTGAACATACAGCAGCACAGAGGAAAGCACGGCCCGTGAGGTTCGGGTCTGCTGTGTGGCCTGAGCTGGCCTCAAGCTCACGATCCCGCTGCCCCCAGCAGGGTCACAGGAGGGTGGCACCTCACTTGCCCCGTTTTCCCACATTAGAGAGCGCGGAGCGTGTCACTTCCTGGTGGCCACTCTGTGCGGCAGGTGCTACACGGATGTGCCGTACATCATTCACAGAGGAGGCCCGGTGACCGGGTCCCGCTGGAGTCTGGAAGGCGACCGCTGTCGGCTGCGGCTCTCACTCGTGTCTGCTGGCTGTGGTCTGGGCTGACTCACTTTGCAGGGTCTCTAGTTAGTGCTGTCACTCAGCTGCTGTTGCCGTAGTTCTGGTCTCTGGCTGTTTGCCTGTCTGTAGCCCAGGTTGAGTTCTGCTTGGACCTGCTCTCTCATGCAGTCTCCATGTGGTTGAAGGTTGTTTCCTTCTGCACTTCAGTTCATGCTTTTTTTTATTCCTTTCTTTCTTTTTCTTCTTTTTGTTTTGAGACAGGGTGTTGGGTGGCCCTCCTGAGCTGTGACCCTTTGCCTCTGACTCTCAGGGCTGGGGTCATGCACCACCATGCCCAGCTCCAGCCTTCTTTGTTTTTATCTGTGTGTCTGTGCGAGGAGTATTATGTGTGCGTGGCTTCCCATGGAGGCCAGAGGAGTGTCGGGTCCCCTGGAGCTGGAGTTACAGGCAGTTGTGAGCCACACGATGTGAGTGCTGGGCTCTGAACCAGGGTCCTCGGCAAGAGCGGCCAAGCTCTCTCAGCCCCTAGGCCGCCTCCAGCCCCAGCGACACTGTGTCTTGTCTTACTCTGTTTCCAGCATGTGTTTGCTTATTTGATGTTTTCTGTCCAGGACGGTTTATCTGTCTGTACGGTGTCTCAGGATGTTGAGCTCGATTTAGACTTGTCTGTGGCTCTTTTCTCCCGTGCGTGCTGGTTTCTGGGGTGGTCTTCCCCTTCTTTGTTGCCGTTTTCTGTGCGGAACACCTGTGTGTAGATTGGGGCCGTCTGACCTTTGCCAGGACAGGGCAGTGTGAGGTGCTCCTCTTGCACGAGTGGCCTTTCCTGGAGCGCTGTGGATGTCCCTGCTCACGGTTTGATTTGGGAGGATATCCTAAGTGTTCCCTTTGCCCATGACACCCAGTGTCAACAGACACCCACTGTCTGTCCCTTTGCCTTCTTTCCGTGTTTGGAGCCTGCTGAGCTGCCTTTGCCTCCTTCGGTTCTGGAGGCCCTTGCCCTGGGCCAGATGGCAGCTGCCTGCGTCTCTGCTGCGGCCTCTGAGCAGCAGCCATGTGGGCTTTTACTGCTTTTGGGTTTCCATGTATTCAAGGATTGTGGCCCTGCTAATATAGGGAGTTGGTTAATGGTGGTGGTTGAATTTTCTTTTTCAATCTCCTATCATTGCACAAAAATTTGTTCTCCGAATGTTTTGGCTATCAACATCCAAGAAGTTCAGAGTAATTCCTGGCACCATCCTTCAGAGGGCGGTGAGCTGTGCAGCGTGGGGTCAGACAGGTGCTGTCTGGGAGAAGGTGGCCTGGGGCTCTCCACTCTGCGGCAGTGGCTGAGGACGCAACCTGGCCAGGGGTAGCAGCTGGGGGAGTCAGTAAGCCCCTGGGAGCTGGCCACACCCTCCCGTTGTTGCGGTCTTCTAGTGAATACTCTGGGGCTAGAACTAGTGTCAAAGGGTGAGTGGGGCGGCCCCGTCAGGTGGATGCTGAACAGAGCTTGCTGGGCAGGAGGGACTGTGTCCTGGCTAGCCAAGGAAGGTGCGAGTCTGTGGCTCAGTGCTGCCCAGACGTCGTGTTAGCAGGCAAGAGAGTAGGGCTGTCCTCCTCCCATCCCAGGGTAGCTGTCCTGTCCCTTCATGTGGCAGCCAGTCAGGAGGCATTGCTGAGCCCGCAGGCTTGGGCTCCACAGCCCTGTGGAAGGCATGGGAATGACCAGTGCCGTGGGCCACAGGCTGGACCTGCCTTCCCAGTCAAGGACTTCCTGAGTCCTTCCCCAGAGAGCGGGAAGCAAGGATGCTATTGGGTGAGGCTGAGGTGGTCAGTGGAGTTGCCTGCTGGGATGGGTGTGAGGTTGCAGGGGCCCAGGTGGATATAGGTCTGTGAGGAGCTCAGGAACGCTGCCTGGGGCGGGGGGAAGCTGTTCTGGGGGTGACTGAGGAGCGCAGATGCTGGCTGTGGTGGCTTGCCGTGCCATGCTGTGCAGTCCTCCTCATGGCTGTGGCTTCCTTTTAGGTTGGATCGGCAAACACAGGCTACGACCCTGGTGCATCAGATCTTTGGAGGCTATCTCAGATCCCGAGGTAAGCAGGAGACATTTTTTCCACCCCTCTGCATAAGCGATCTGCACACTGAGCCAGGAAGTCCTCAGCACCCCTAGGTAGACTGGGTGTGCCCCCAGCTGTGAGAACTTGAGCACCTGGTGGGGGCTGGAGGTCCCAGGCCTCGCCTTTCTGCCCCGCGGCATTGCCCACTGTGGGACTCTCCCCTGAGGGAGCTGGAGAAGCAGGGTGTATGAGGCGGTGGCGGAGTGCTTCCTTGTGCTCCTCGGTCGTGGGGTGAGGCCTGTGCGCCCCTGTTGCAGAGGCGCGCCCACTGGCCTGTGCTGGCCAGGCAAGGCCTGATAGCAGAACCTGGTATAGCCCGTATTGGTGTCTCCAGTTGGGGAGCCAGTCACCTTTGTGAGAGCTGAGTCGAATGTTCTAGACCTGTGGTTCCAGGTGTGTGGACCTGGTGCCCTCTGAGTCACAGATGCCCACCCTCTGTGTTCTCTTGCAGTGAAGTGCTCTGTGTGTAAGAGCGTATCAGACACATACGATCCCTACCTGGACATAGCGCTGGAGATCCGGGTATGCGTGGGCAGCGATCTGTATTCCCGAGGTGGTGGGAGAGGGGGGGCGGAGGACTCAGCCTCGAGAAAGGTGGGAGTCAGAACAGACACGGACAAGGGCTGCTGGGCTCTCCTGCGGCCTCTGCTGCAGCATAGCATGGGGAGGCCACGTTTGTGCAGCCCTTTTGCAGTCTAGCCTTTTTCCTATCCAAATTCCTTTCAGTTAAAAGCAAAGCTGAGTGTCAGTCCCGTGGCGCCCACAGCCACAGCGCCTCACATGGGCGTGGGGGGAGAATGTGGAAGGTGCTGGGACGGCCTTGGAGCAGGCGCGCTCCTCCCTCCTCCGGCAGCCCGCCCTTGCCTTTGCTGGGACCTGGAGTTTCTGAGCCAGCCCAGCTGCAGTCGGGGTGGCTGTCGCCTGTCACCTCCAGGGAAGGGCACTGTGTGCTCCCTGCCCCTCCGCAGGCCTGGGGGCGAGTTAGCGGGCCAGTTTTTATGCGAGTCAGGTTTTATCCCTTTGCTGCCTCAGCCTGAAAAGGCCTTAAATCTGGGACTTCCTGCGTCAGGCTTTCTCTCTGCCGCTCACTCTGTTCCGTTTTTGTCCTCCTCAGCAAGCTGCAAATATCGTGCGCGCTCTGGAACTTTTTGTGAAACCAGATGTCCTGAGTGGCGAGAACGCCTATATGTGTGCTAAGTAAGTGTCGTGGGCTCGCGAGGAGGTGACCTTGCCGAACACCGCAATAGCTGCCCGAGCGCCCTCAGGGAAGAGCGCTGCTGCCGTTTCCTGTGGCCTGAGGGAGGCCCACGCCGCTGGGTCAGCAGCGCCTGGCTCATGACAGGCTTCCCCGGGGATCAGCACATTGAAGAGCCGGGTGTTGCTTTCCCTGATGTCCAGGGTGGAGCTGAGTCACAGGCAAAGGGTCCGACCCGTAGTCCGTTCAGAGGGCACAACGGAGAACCCGCCCTGCTGTCAGCAGCTTCTGCTCTCGGGGTCAGGTCGTCTTCCTGTCTCAGCACAGTTGTCTTCCGGGGCACACCGGGGCGGCGCTGGTGTGGAGGTCACTGTAAAGCCGCAGCCCCGGAGTGTCTGCACTCTGCTTGTCAGGGTTTACCTGCCACAGCGCTGTTTTGTTTTGGGTTTGGTTTTTTCTGATTTGTTGTTGTTGGGATTTTTTGTTGTATTTATTTATTGTTTGTTTGTTTGGTTTTTGTTTTGAGGCAGGATCTGGAAGCCCGGCTGGCTTCACATTCACAGACCCACCTGCCCTTCGCCCCGAGTGCTGGGATTAAAGGCCAACATGACTGCATTGGGCTTTTGTTTTGAGACAGAGTCTCGCCATGTAGCCCTGACTGTCCTGGAACCCACATATAGACCAGGTTGGCCTTGAATTCACAGAGCCTGCCTCTGCCTCCCAAGTGGTGGGCTAAAGCCACCATGCCCAGCGACATTGGGCTTTTTGGTTTTTTTGCTTTTATCCCCTGACTTGGGATGAGATTGTCCTTCGTCTCAGGTTCCTGCCCATTCCTCCTCTGGCTCTGTGTGCCTCCACTTCCTTCATGGCCACATCAGCACTGCGTGTTCTTCCCATGTTACCCAAAGTCAGTCTTTGTACCTATCACTTAGGCTCCTGGTCGTGGGAGTCTTCTTGCCCTGGTTCTTCTGACTGTCTCTAGTTCGCTCCCTTCCTGAGCTTTGTTAGCTCAGTGTGTTGGTCTTGGTTTCAGGTGCCTGTTGGTACAGGCTGTCCTGTTACTGAGGTAGCAGGACACCTCGCTGGGTACACCCACAGCTTTTCCGTTCACCTTGCAGATGTAAGAAGAAGGTTCCAGCCAGCAAGCGCTTCACCATCCACAGAACATCCAACGTCCTGACTCTGTCCCTCAAGCGCTTCGCCAATTTCAGCGGGGGGAAGATCACCAAGGTGAGTGCTCCCCACCTGGTGAGACAGCCAGCCGCTCTTCACAAGGCAGGCCTTGGGAACTGCATCGCTTTCTTTTCAATGTTTGGGACTTTATGTATATGAGTGTTGCCTTCATGTTTATCTGTGCATCACTTGTAAGGCTGATGCCCTCAGAGGCCAGAAGGGGGCATTAGATCCCCTGGAGCTGGACTTACAGGTGTTTGTGAGCTGCATGTAGGTGCTAAGAATTGGACCTGGGTCCTCTGCAACAGCAGCCAGTGCTCTTAACTGATGAGCCGTCCCTCCAGCCCCCTAAGACATATTTGCATTTTTTATTTACTTGTATGAGTATGTGTATCTGTGAGTATGTGCCATGTGTTTGCCAGTACCTGCTAGGGCCAGAAGAGGGCATTGTCTTCTGAAACTGGAGTTGCAGGTAGTTATGAGGGCCCACATGAGTCTGGGAACTGAACTCAGGTCCTGGAAGAGCAGCAAGTGCTCTTACCCATGAGGCTTCTTTCCAGCCCTACATGTACCGCATTCTACCTGGTGCTCCCCAAGCCTCTCCTACCTGTTCTTGGAGTATTCCTGGAAGGGAGACCAGGGTTCCCCAAAGTGTATGTGTGGTGAATATTGATGATGTAGCTCTGACCCACTGTGCATGTAGGTGCAGTCTGACTGTGTGCTATAGCTTTTTGTGGGATATAGGGTAAAAATCTTCTAGAGTGGGATCTGTCCCGGTTAGCTTCTGTGCTAAAATGCTGATCTGTAGTTGTTAGGCTGCTGGGGCAGCTCAACAAAGAAGACACGGAGGCATTTTCATACATGGACACCCTGCCAGACCTCAGCAGAGGGAACCACCATCCTGGCCAGCACCAGACTCCATAGTAAAACCCCGAGCATCTGAGCTCAGGTGTTTTATTGATTCAGAGCTCCTCAGGTGCAGATCATAAGCAATCAAACATCCCCACAGAAATCCAGCAGCTGCAGACAATGCAAAACGCCAAAGCCTATGCGTTCCTTTTTCCAACAGTGCACAAAAACAGTTATTTTAAAATAAACTTCCCCAACATTTCCCCTTTTCTGTATAAAGAAATTGCTTTGCCTTTACAACACAGTTTAATGCTACACCAGCAAAACTGTTGACAAGAGGAACAATCATGAGTTGCTAATGCACAGGACCAAGTGAAACCAAACATCTATCCGGCTTTCTCAATGTCTTTGGGCAGCAGAAAAACATCATCAATGTCCCATTATCTGGAATTCACTCATGATCTTCTGGGCTCCTCCAAAGGGCGAGCATCTTTTCTGGCTCTGCCCTCTGCAGCACACACGGTTTGTCCTCCAGGCTCTGACTGGCTCCCCTCCACTGCTGCTGCTGCTCTTGGTAGTTGTCACATGGCATCTCAAAAACTGCTGGGTCCCTGCTGCAGCTGGGCCGCACTGTCACCAGTAGCCTCTCCTGGGCTCTCGTCATGGTGTCAAGCCTCAACTTCTCTGCATGACCCCTTCAGTCTGGGCCTTCAACTATTACTGAGGCTGTGTCTTCAATAATGGCCTCTCCTGGCCTTTCACAGTGCCAAGCCTCAGCTGCTCTCTAAAGGCCCCTTCATGCCTTCAAAACCAGCACCAGCTGGGTGACTCTCACAGTACCAACTTTGGCTGCTAGCATGAGATACAGCCTCAGCCAGCTCTTAAACTTTCTTCCACTTTCCAGGTTTTAAGTCTGTGAGTCTATGAGTCTGGTTTGCTGGAAAAATAACTGGTCACCTTGTCTGCAATAAGGGTCCCCTCGTAGATGGAGCTCATCACCATCACCAGTATCTGGACTGCTTGTGGTCAGGTTCGCAGGGGAAAAAAACTGTTCAGTTTAACTAAGCAGCTTTTAGGCTTTCACAGCAGGGGTCCCGGGCCTGTGGGAAGAATCTCTGGCAAAGTCTTGGCAGTTTGGCATTCCTTCTCACTGCTATGAGGAAACATATATCCTTCTTCATGGACCTCAAACCCAAGACCCGCTTGGGCTTTACACACACAAAAAACTCAGTTTGTGAAACAGCACGCTACCACCAGCAACGGGAGGGAGTACTGGCTCCATGATCAGGAAAAGCAGTAAGAACCTTGCTTTTTCCTGCTCCCAGATGAACTCTTTATCTCTAAGGGCCTCCATTGTGTGGATCTCACCTCAGAACTTTTTTCTTCCTTTATTTATTAATTTTCCGGCCTTTTCTCTTCATAGAGGCTTTCTCTTTCTCTTCCTTTCTCTCTCTCCTCTTCCTTCAAGGAGCCTTCAATTAATACCTTAATCTCTGTCCTCTGATAGCTTCCCTGAGCATACTTTACCCGACTCTGTGAGAGAATTTCTTTTTCTTCTTCCTTGTCTCCATGTTGGATTAGCTGGCCGTGTCCTACCCCATGTTTGCCATTTGTAGTCGTACACTGCTGTGGTGGCTCAGCAAGAACACATGGAGGCATATTTCATGGGTGGAAGTCCTGTCAGACCTCAGATGAAACCACCATCCTGGCCAGCAGCATACTGGACAGTGGAAGCCCGAGCGTCTGAGCTCAGGTGTTTACTGCAATCAAACATCCCCCACAGAAATCCAACACCTGCAGACAATACAAAATGTCAAGGCCTATGCATTCCTTTTTCCAACAGTGCACAGAAACAATTATTTTAAACACAACTAAACATAAACTTCCCCAACACTGACGAAAATCGACTTGGGAGGAAAGGGTTTATTCACCTCGCAAGTCACCGCCCTCATCCAGGGAAGCCAGGGTAGGCACTGAGTCAGAGGCCATGGAGGAGTGCTGCTCACTAGTGGGCTTCTTCAGCCTGCTTTCTTAAGACACTCCAGGACCACCAACCCAGGGGCAGCACCCGCTGTGGGCTGAGCCCTCTCATGTCAATAATTAATCAAGAAAGTGCCCACAGACGTGCCCACAGGGCAGTCTGATGCAGGGGACTCCTCAGTTGAGGCTCCCTCTACCTGGGTGACTCTAGTTTGTGTTCAGCATGGGGTTTTCCTAGATGTTTGTTTCTCTGAAGTCTTGAGTTCTGTTCCTAGAGCCTGTTGCTTGCTTGGGGCAAGGCATTTGTCGAAGCCACAGGGGCAGGGATTGCTGTCTTCTGGGACCCTTATAAAAGCGCTAAGAGGATTTAGTATAAGGAATTGTCTTGGTTGATGAGATGGTTCAGCGTGTAAAGGCCCCTGCCACCAAGAATGACCTGGATTCACTTCCTGGGACTTACTTGATATAAAGAGAGCTGGCTCCTGAAAGCTGTCCTTTAGCCTTCACATGCATGTCATGCCATGTACATGTACATACTCAAATAAATAAAATGTAACAAAAAGGAATTAAACATAATCATTATAAGCTGGTCGGTGTGGACACGGTTGCTGGGCAAAGCACTGTGGCTGTCCTGAGGAGCTGAGGTTTCCCAGAAGCCCTTCTTGGAAGTAGTTCAGAGAACGCCCGTCTGTGGGCTGTTTGAATTTGAAGACTCTAGTAAGACAAAGTTGGATGAGGGCTCTTGAGCCCATGGTGTGTATACTGGCGTGTGAGATTTTGTCAGTAGAAAAGAAAAAGCTGGCCACACGCGCCTGCAACCCCAGCCTCTGGGAGATGGGGATGGAAGGATTGTAAGTTCGCAGCCAGCTTGGGCTACTTAGTGAGTTCATAGACAGCCTGGACTACTTAGAGAGTTCATAGACAGCCTGGACTACTTGGTGACCTGGGAGCCAGCCTGAGCTGCCGAGTGAGTTGGAGTCTGTCCTAGGACACATGGTGAAGATGCGTCAAAGCCAACATCTCTGAGGGCGCGGAGGCACAGGGAGAGCGACCCTCATCCTGCTGAGTACGTGTGTCTGCCTTTCCTCTTTTAAACAGGATGTTGGCTATCCCGAGTTCCTGAACATCCGTCCATACATGTCGCAGAGCAGCGGTGACCCAGTCATGTACGGGCTCTACGCTGTCCTGGTGCACTCGGGCTACAGCTGCCACGCCGGGCACTACTACTGCTACGTGAAGGTGGGCATCGGCCTGACTGCTGAGCTCAGTGCGGGGCTGGCCAGCGTGCTGCCTGGGGGAGGCAGGCGTTTCTTCTGGGAAACAGCAGTGCTTTGGATTTGTGTTTTACTTCCCCTTTCCTTGGAGAGAAAAGGTCTTTTACAGCATGGTTCTGGGGCCAGCAGAATGGCTCAGCGGGTAAAAACGCTTACCGCGAGCCTCACCTGGGCTCCCTCCCAGGCACACGGGGAGAGCGGAACGGACTTCCTCAGGTGCTTCTCTGACCTCCACACTTGCAGTGTTGCCACATGTGCCCCCCAATAACATAAAGATAAATAAAGCAACGTGAGTTTTAAAGGTTTTTTATGAACCACTATGGGTATGGCCAGCCATGTCTTTGTAATTCCCGTATTCTGGAAGACAGAGTTTGAGCTCAGCTAAAAATGCATAGTGAGCCTCTGTCTCAAAATAGGAAGTGTGGCTTGTCGCCCATCTGTTGATTGCTGATTCCTATAACATCCCCTCCCCCGCTGCGCAGGCCAGCAATGGACAGTGGTACCAGATGAATGACTCCTTGGTGCATTCCAGCAACGTCAAGGTGGTTCTGAACCAGCAGGCCTACGTGCTCTTCTATCTGCGGTGAGGAACTTCCACCTCCCTGGAACTGTTCATGCTCTAGAGCATGTCCCGCCCGAGCCAGCGGCTCTCCAGAGCCTTTTCCTGTCTGTAAACTCCTGGGGTTACTGGAGAGGGCTTCGGGTGGACCGTCCCCCAGCCATGTGTACGGAGATTGTCCACTGGGGAGGACCATTCAGCCAAGCCCTTCTGGTGTGTGGGTGAAGGCCAGAAGGCAGTTGGGGGCCCCGAGGGGGGCTGGGGGGGTTCTGACTACCTGCAGCAGAAAGCAGGTTCCTTCTGCTGTGCCCTTAGTGAGGCCCTCGGCTTTGTGTGGCAGCGGCATCGGCACCTTCCTTTGGTGAAGTGACCCAGCTTACATGGCGGGTGGGCATGCCGCAGATCTTAGGAAGCATGAGGCCTTATCACTGCGTGCTGTCCTGCTGAGTCTGGGTGACAGATTGGGGGCTCTTTGGCTTGCTGGCTCCTTGAGGATCTGCAAGGTCTCTGTGTGCTCACACAAAGATGTCTGAAGCTTCTCTCCAGCCTTTAGGATGCAGGGAGGCAAGGGGTTCCGAGAAGCCCATCAGACACTAGGGCTTCGGGTGCTCTTTGCCTGCTCTCCCAGAACAGGTGCAAACCTGAGCTTCGCATTGCATTCTTGGCATAATGGGGAAATTCCCTGACTCCTTCCTTTCCTCTGCAGAATTCCAGGTTCTAAGAAAAGTCCTGAGGGCCCTGTCTCCAGGGTGGGGTCCACCCTGCCTACCCGTCCCAGTATCATTCCAGATCACCCCAAGAAGAGCCCTGGCAATGGGATCATTTCCTCCCCGCTGATGGCAAAGGTACTGTGTAAGTGCAAGAGCTGGCCTGCCGCCCCTTTAGCTCCGGCATTGAGCATTTCGGAGTTCTAGCCATGTCCTTGGGGACCTGGCTGTGGTGGGAGGATCTTGGAAGCTGTGGCACTGCACCAACCATTTTATTTCTTAAGCTGGTTATTAGCTGCCTTGGGAGGGGAAAGATGGGACAGTATGTGCTCAGGGCTCCGCTGCAGCCCAGGAGTGCTGCACACGCTGGGCAGGCTGGCTGAACACAAGGCTCCCGGGGAAAACACCCTGCTGTGTTTCCTGTGAGTGCTGGAGTCCTGGTTTTAGTCATGACCTTGTGTTCTTTACAGTTCTTTGGTGCTAGACACATATTCCTGAGTGAAAGGGTGCACTGAGAGAGTTCATTCAAATGGTTCAGAGTGGAGCATGCGTATGTGTATGTACACGCAATCACACACCTGCAGAGAAACACAATAGCAAAGCCTAGTCATCTGTGGACTGCTGGGTTTTAACCTTATGGTTGAACTGCAGCGTTTGAAGTCATTGCAGCACTTTGGGGAGCTGGCAGCCTCACTTGCAGAGGTGCCCCTGATTGGAGGAGGCAAACCTGGCACCCAGAAGCAATGGCAGGTACAGCCACAGGGCAAGGCTGCTTTGCCTACATAATCGTATTTAGCACACATCTCCCTTTGCTGCACATTTGTGAGGCTACTTTTGATGGAAGAGATCAGGTCTTACTCTGCAGCCCGCGCTGGCCTTGAACTAACTTGAAGTGGTCCTCTGCCGTAGCCTGCTGGTGCTCGGACCGCAGACGTGAGTTGTCAAAGTGAGTCCCGGGTGTATATAATCTACAGATGACCAGGTGTTGCAGAGTCAGAGAGAGAGATGTTCCTGTCAGGAAACAGTCTAAGTAAAAGTAAGCTATTATGAAATGTAGGGGAAACCTCAGAAGAGCAAGGCTATGGTGGCACAAGCCGTTAGTCCCAGCACTCGGGGGCAGAGGCAGGTGGATCTCTGTGAGTTCGAGGCCAGCCTGGTCTACAGAGTGGGACAGCCAGTTACAACAGAGAAACCTTGCCTCGAAAAAATAAAAATAAAAAAATAAAAGCCAACCCTCCAGGGGGTAAAAAAAACTCAGAAGAAAGTAGAAGTAATGAAACCTCTGAAAGAAGACTTCGTAGCCTTCGGATTGGTAGTAAAAGTAGCAGTTGGCTAAAATAAAATGTAAAGTTTTATACAACAGTAAAATTTAAAAAAAAAGTTTGTGACAGGCTGGGAGAGATGTCACTCAATGGTTCAGCCTGTGTTTGGCTCGTGTGAGGCCGTAGGTTCCCACCCAGTGTTCCCCCAGCCTCCTATAGTAACTGTAGCAGACGCAAGGGAGCTTATGTTAGTAGCATACACGGTGATTGCTGTGGAGGGCAGGGATGGTCAGGAGCCAAGGGCTCTGCCGTGGCAGTGTTTGCCGATGACATACACTGCCAGTAAAGAGGAAATTCAGTCTGACCACCTCCATGGCCCAGGAATCCCATTTCCAGTAAACTATTAGCTTGGCTGCAAAGTACAGAAAAGGGTGAAATTTATTTATTTATTTATTTATTTATTTATTTATTTATTTTTGAGCATTTTTTTGAAGTACTGGCTGTACATGAGGCCTCGCATGAGCCACAGGGATGAGATGCTGGTAGGTGCGTGCTCAAGCAGGAGGTGGCTTGTGAAGGGTTCACAGCAGCAGATTGTCCTATAGCCTTGGTCCTGGGACATCAGAGGGCTTTTTATTTAATTGAGAAATGCGAATCAAAAAGCAGGTTTTGACTTGGTGCTGCACAGGGCGGCACCTCCTCCGGTGACGTATGTGGCTGCAGGGGAAGGGCTTCACCAGGGCTGTGAAGTCCCTCTGGGGGTGTGCTGTGGTGCACTGTGGGATGGGCAGGCCAAGAGGTACAAGAAGAAAATGGCTACCTTTTACATTTTTATTTTATCTGTGTGGGTGTTTTGCCTGCATATACGTCTGTACACTGTAAGGTTTTTCTTTTAAAGTGTGTATACGGCTGTTTCTGTTCGGGTCTGGGCTCTTAAAGGCTGCAGCATTCCTAAGCCCTGTATCTAAGCTTTGAAGCCTTTGTAACTCTTACTTTTTCTCTGGTTTCTGGACTACTAATGGAACTCCATCCTGCTCTGGTTCAGCTTCTCTTGACAGTGACTGAGAAAGATCTAAAATGTAACCTTTTTTAAACCCGTTAGTTCCACTTTATCTGAGCCTGATTTCTGCCTGCTTTCCTATCATCCGTTCTAGAGCTCATTTTTCCTGTCAACACCCAACCAACTCCAGTGCTCACTCTACCCCTGTCTCCACCCCAACTGCTGTTTCCGATGGACACTCTCTCTCATACACCTCCCTTGAAGCTCTTCCCAAAAGTCCAAGCAACATATGATCATAAGGAAGGCTATACAGCACTAAACCCTCCTGGCAAAGTGATCCTTTACCTTATACCATGCGCATGCAGTACCCACAGAGGCCAGAAGAGGGCGTGGCATTCCTTGGAACTTAGTTACCCATGGTTGTTAGCCATACGTGTATGCCGGGAATTGAACTCTGGTCCTGTAGAAGAGCAGCCAGTGCTGTTAACCATTGAGCCACCCAGCCCTCAAAACCTGCTCCCTGTGACTTCCAGGGGTTTGGCAAATATGTAAGCTTGGGGAAACGTTCTTTTTTTTTTTTTAAATCACGGCATGGGGAGTAATACAGCTTATGTAAACCATCAGGAGATGTACACTTGCCAGTGGGACACAGAAGATTGAGGGCACCCCTGTGAGGAGGGGGTGAAGCGGGTGCAGGGGAGACCCACTGGAGAACACAGTGTTTACGTGTGGGGCTTTGCTGTGTTCTCTCCCTGTGCTTCTCTCAAGTCTTTGACAGTAAGGACAGTACAAGTCTTGAAGCACGACGTTCACCAGTTTGCTCCCAGAGGCTGCCCATGGCTGGGAAGCCTGCTTGGCTTGGCCGTGGTCCCTGGTCAGCATTCCCTTGGCTCTGATCACTTTGTCTTGCTTTTCAGCGACAAGACTCTGTGATGGTGAAAAAGCTGCAGGCCCCTGAGGAGGTTGGCGTGCCTGTGTCCAGGAATGGCTCCAGTCTGGGCCTGAAGTTACAGAATGGATGTGTTCCCGCAAAGGCGCCTGCTGGGACCCCTCCCCCCAGATTCACTCCAACACCCACACACATGCCCAGCATTCTGGACGAGCCTGGAAAGAAGGTGAAGAAGTCGGCTCCTCTGCCATCCCTCTCTGCATCCCCCACCACTTCTCAGGGCTCTCCGGGGACCAGCGAATCCAGGAGCCAGCGGCCTAGCTCCTGGGCCAGCAGGGACACCATCTTCTCTACCTCACCCAAGCTCCTCGCCAAAGCCATCGCTAACGGGCACAGGCTGAAGGGAGAAGGCGACGGTGTGGACCTGGAGAAAGGGGCTTCTAGCAGCTCGAGCCCCGAGCACTCTGCCAGCAGTGACCCCACCAAGGCCCCGCAGACCCCGGAGGGCAGAGCCGCGCATTTCTGTGATTCTCAGGGAACAAACTGTCCTGCCACTGGCCATTCCAAAGCGCTTCTGAATGGAGTAGATCCGAAGATGGTGAAGCTGAAGCCCCCTGCCCTGAGCAGCACCGCCACCGAGTCCACAAGCCTCATGTCTCCTCCACCAGCCAAAAAACTGGCCCTGTCAGCCAAGAAGGTGGGTCTGTGGGGTCTGCTCTCTAGAGGTGCCTTGGGACTCGGGGTGTGAGGACAGGAGGGAGGGCAGGAAGTCATGAAGGACTGTGGCCCCTTCCCTCCTTCAGTCAGAGGCCCAGAGTGCCTATTGGCGGTCCCAGCGGCTCACAAGTTGAGAGGGGGCTGTTTAGGGGAGATGGTAGGGCTTTGAGGGACACCGATGCTTCGGCATCTCGGTTGCTGGTGGAGTTGAGGCCAGTTTTCCATAGATGGAGTAGCCTAGTTGAGCCACAAAGGAAGAGCAGTGGGCCACCAGCCTGCTCAGAGGGGAGGACAGCGAGTCCGTGGGCAGGAGGAAAAGGCCGGAGGGAGGCTGGGGAGGAGCCCCCTCAGCTGTGCGGGCAGGGTATGGGGTTGTGCTGGGTACTTGTTTAAGTCCTTCCTTCTCCTTTTTGTTTCTAACCGACGACACTCTGGTTCTTCTTCTGCCCCCCCCTTTCCATCCCCTCTCTCCATCCCCCTCCTTTTTTTCTTCCATCTCCTCATTCATCTTTCTGGGCTCTTTTATTTTATTTTTATTTATTTTTCAATTTTATTTTTCCTCTTCACTCACGGAAACCTTTTTTAGACCACCAAGTTTTTATTTATGTCAATAACTGCAGGCCAGCACCCTGCGGAGGGCGACCGGCAGTGACATCCGTTCACCTCCCCCCTCAGCATTCTCGGACCTCACCTACCCCATGAAAGCCACCCACCCCGTCGCTGCCTCCACTGGGCCTGTCAGTAAAACCAGGTAAGCCTGGGCAAGGCCCCTGGGTGCCCACTCCCTCCCGCCTATGATCACGTGTGCTTGGCCGGTGAAGAGCCGTGGGTCATCGAGGACAGAGGCCTCTCTTGTTCTGGTAACAGAACCTCAGCTGCTCAGAGTTGGTTTAGTCTTCATAGCCCCAAGTCTTGAGTTGTTGCCTGCCTGCCACAGTGTGTGGTAACCTGGAGTGCACTAGCCTGACTGAGCGAGTCCGGAGGCCTGGGAGCCCCTGCAGGGACATCCCTCCCGGGGTGATGCCTGGGTCTCCCAGCAGTGCTTCTGTTGCCGTAGCTCTGTAAAGCGTCTGTGTCTCCTGGCTGCTGAGGAGGGAGCCTGGATTCTCAGTGCTGTAGAATTCTTTGGGATCCCTTAATCTCACCCATACATGGTCTTCCTGTCCCTGTGAGGTGCTGGAACACGTGGTGAACGGATGGCAAGAGATGAAGGATATGATGTATAATTCTCTGGGTTCATAGGACCCCAAATGCTGGGCAGCTGGGAGATAAGAACCAAGAGAAGTAAGAGTAAGGTTCTCTGCACTGCCGGGCTCCTCCAGCTCTCACTCACGTTAACTTCTCCCAGAATGCCGAGGGTGACATCTCCATTGCTACCCCTACCCCACCCTGCGCATTGCGTACATCCTGTCTCTAGTGTGATGGTTGTGGCGTGTTCTTAAAGTTAAGTTCCCAAATGTGGAGACAGTGGGGGGAGTCGTTCATTTCCTTGTCATGTTCTTGTTTGTTTGAAACTGGGTGTTACTACGTAGGCCAGGCTGGCCTCAGACCACAGAGATCCGCTTGCCTCCGCCTCCGCCTCCGCCTCCTAAGTGCTGGGTTAAAGCTATGCGCTGCCACACTTGGCATCAACTTTTCTTTTTAATTATTTTTAGGTTTATGCATATGAGTGTTTTGCGTGCTTGTAAATCTGTGCTCCCTGTGTTTGCCTGGTGCCCACAGAGGTCAGAAGGGGGAACTAGAGTTACAGGCCCGTGAGGCTGCTAGAAACTGAACCCGGGTCCTCTACAAGAGCAACGAGTGTTCTGAACCGCTGGGCCATCTCTCCAGCCCAGTGTAAATGCTGGTAAAGCTCTAGCAGACACTTAGAGCGGCCCAGCTGTTAGAGTCTGTTCTGGTTCGGATGGTGGCAAGGGCAGTCTCCGTGAATCCACTAAACCGTGGATGTGACCACATAGGCGTGCTGCAAAATTGGGTTCCCAGTCCCCCAACCCAGATGCAGGGGAACACAGCCGTGGATGACGCTTGGCTTGTTTGCTGTTCTTGGAATGCTCATCCCGAGGGCAGCTGTCGTGGCCTTTGGAGATTGGAGATCAATCTGAACAGGATTGTTTTTTTGTAAATTATTTTTGCTTAGTGACATTTTACCTCCTAACACATTTGAGTTGAAAATTTGAAACATTAAGATTTGGTTGCTTTGTTTTGCTTTTGGTTTTTGTTTATTTTGTTTTGACAGGAGGGTTTGGGTTTGGGTTTTGGTCCCTCGCTGCCCAGGAACTCAGAGAGGTCCACTGCGTCTGCTGTCCAAGGGCTGTGATTGAAGGCTCATGTTAGGGTGCTTAGCTGGTTTTGTGTGTTTTGTTGTAACCCAGGCGGGACTAAAGTAGATTGGAGGGTCACCTTTGACTTCTGATCCTCTGGCCTCTATTCTCTTAAGTTTCATGATCACAAGCATGTTCATTTTTCTTCAGTACCTTGGCTTGAAATGCAGGGTTTTGTGCTTTTTAGGCGAGCATTGTTTTGTTTTTGTTTGTTTGTCTGTTTTAAGATAGGCTCTCATGTAGCTCAGGCTGGTCTTCAACTCACTAAGTAGTAGAGGCTGGCTCTTCATGCCTGATTCTCTTCCCTCCGCCTCCCGAGTACTAGGATCACAGATATGTACCACCATGCCTGGTTAAAAAAAAAAAGAATTTATTATACTCAGATCCACGCTGGGAGTGTAACCCAGTGATAGTGCTCGCTTACCATGCCCAAGATTCTTGGTTCAATTTTCAGCACAATTCAGAAAGGGGAAAAAAATGCTTTGTAACAAGAAGCTGACATGTGTTGTTTTTATTAACTTTGATTTTAGGTAGACTGAATTTGGTTAGCCTGCCTTTAAAAGGTGTGAAATTTGTGTGTGTGTCTAAGAATTACAGAGATAAACTAATTTTTTAAAATTATAGGGTGAACTGGGCATGGTGGTACTCACCTTTAATTCCAGAACACAGGAGTTAGAGGCAAGTGGATCTCTATGAGTTCAAAGCCAGCTTGGTTTGCATAGCAAGCTCTAGGGCAGCCAGGACTACACAGTGAGACCCTGTCTCAAGCCCCACCTTCTCCCCAACTTCTACTGTGTAAAGGGAGGTGGGGTGAAGGCAGGCAGTAGAATGAATTTTGTGCGGATCTACGATGACCTCTCCCTGTACCCTCTGTCTACAGGGCTATTGCACCTGCTCCCCGACCACCTGCCCTCCTGAAGCATCTCACCCACCCCCACTCTGCATCACTGTCCAGTAGTAGCGCCAAGCCCCCAGGGACATCACAGCCACAGAGCTGCCCCTCTGCCTGGACACCCTTGCCTCAGGTCAACGGGCGCTTCACATCCCACTTATACCAGCTGCCAGAGGCCAGGGAGGCCCTGCACAGCCCCTCCAGAAAGAGTAAAGAGACCCCTAACGGAGATCCCCAGAGACTGGGCATAGACTCACACCTCCCACAGTGCCTTGGGGGAACACCTGCTGCAGCACGCAGAAAGAGGAAGAAAAAGAAGAAGAAGTGCCTGGAGGATGTGACTCCCACGATTCCCCAGCAAGAAGGCCAGTCTCAGGACCAGCCTTGGGGTCCCAGGGGCTGGAAGGAAGAAGCGGGCACACAGCCCCAGGTAAATGGCCATCAAATGAGTCACATCCTGGACAGTCACCATGTTAGCTGCAGGAAAAGGAGGAAGAGGAAGAGATCAGAGGGACCCAGCCAGGAAGCAACCCTGTCCCGGGAGCTACCACAGCATGGGTAAGAGCGTGGCTGGGATGTGCCGGTAGCCTTCCCAGGCGGTGGGGTTTAGCAGAACAGTGCTGGGCGGACACGGGGTGAATGAATCCTGTGTCCGTGGGTGCCACTTCCTCTCGGGTGAAAGAGGACAGCCACATCGAGGCCGTGGCCGTCACTGCATAAGAAAGTTCAGGGACACAAGGTCAGATGGCCCAGGCCGGGCTGTGCTAGGTTGAGGCATCATCCCGTGCGTGCAGTGTACCCGCCCGGGACAGAGAAGAGGGGCCACGCGCTGTCTCTAGCATCGTGCTGAGTGGCTGCTGTGGACAGCAAGTCTCACAGCGCGGGACCCCTCGGCTCAGGTGGAGCGAGTCACCGTCCACGCTGCACTGCGGGCACTTCTCAGGAATGCTGGGGGGGAGCTTCGGTTTGTCAAGTGTTTCCTTTTTTTTTCTTTTTTCTTTTAATTTGTGTGTGTGTGTGTGTGTGTGTGTACAACTTGCAGGTGTCAATTTTCTCCTTCCACCATGTCTCTAGGGATCAAACTCAAGTTGTCAGCCTTGGTGGAAGCACATTTGCCCACTGTGCCATCTCAGCAACTTTTTTAAAAATCGTGTCTCTGTGGGGCTGCAGAGAGGGCTCAGCAGTTAAGAGCACTGGCTGCTCTTCTAGAGAACCCAGGTTCAATTCCCACAGCACCCACATGGCAGCTCACAACTGTCTGTATTAACTCCAGTTCCAGGGGTCTGACACCCTCACACCAATGCACGTAAAGTAACAAAACCTTAAAACTGTGTCTTTGTTTACTTGTGTGTATGTGCATATGAGTGTGCTTACACACTGTGACACGTGGGGTCAAACTGAGGTCAGTGGGCTTGGTGCCATGTGCCTTTGATAGCTGAGCTGTCTCACAGGGACACGGGGTGGGGCTGTGGGGCTGTCCAGGAGCAGCGCTCCTGCCTGCAGCGTCTGGGGACTGACCGGCTCCCTCTTCTGGCTCCCCACAGCTGCTCTCCCGCAGACCACTGTGAGCCCGAGACCAGGACAGAGTCGCAGAAGAAGAAGAGAAGGAGAAAAAGGAAACACGAGTCACAACAGGAGGAAGAAGGAAACAAGCACCCAGAAAGCCAGAGGAGCCCGAGGCCCAGTGTCACCCCAGTCCCTAAGTTGAGCGTGAATGGCCATCTTCCTAGTGACTGTCTGGGTGAGGACTCGTGCTGGCAGTACAGGAGTGGCAGCTTGCTGGCCCTCGACTCAGGCCGCTGGGAGCGCTAGTCCCGTGCCAGCTTTCTGTCACTAGCAAATACCTAAGAGTCGTCTTAGAGAAAAGGCGTGGCTGAGCATGGTGGCCTGAGTGTGTAACTCGGGAGAGGGAGGAGGCAGGGAGGGAGGGCTGGCTCTTGTCTAGAGCCCATGCACCCCGTAGTCTTGGGCCTGTGATGCAGCTCATCACAGTAGCACCTGGCCAAGCAAAGCTGCTCAGTTATGGTCAGGAAGCAAAAGAGAAGAAAGTGTGTGGGTGGGGTAGCGAGCACCCAGTGACCCCAGCCACCAGCAACAACGCCTTTTAGGGCCCAGGCCTCCAGAACACGGCCTATGGAGGGCTTTAGGTCCCAGCTGCAGCAGGCCGTGCAGCCGGTGAGGTCACTTCCACTTGGAGCTAGTCCCCTTTTTCTGTCAGACCGAGGACAGGAGCTCACTCTGGCTTTCTGACATTTTCTTTTCTCACAAATGGATTCCGAAAGTGGGTTAAGATTATCGTTAGGAAGTGAGCTTCTATTGGCAGCAGATTCTGCAGTGTTGTTACAAGGATTGTGACTGTTTCTCTGCTGTCCTCTGGTCACAGGGCTGGGACAAGCGCCTCCCGTACCCTCGAAGAGAGATCACAAACTCGACGTGGTCCAGGAGTTGCTCCAGGACTCATCGGATAAGGCTTATGGGAAAAAAGGTGGGGATCAGAGCGGGCTTGTGCTTCCTGGGGACTGGCTCACTCGGGTTGGGGAAGGGGTGGTCCTGGTGAGGTGCAGCAGACCACCCTGCGCGGTTTAACAATTCAAAGAGCTGTTGAATGTGCTTTAACCTAACCCCTGCTGGGGCATAAAGGCAGATTCTGTTCGTGTATTCGAAAGATCTGAGGCCCAAGAGCAGGACAAAGGGGAGCACACACCCCCTGAGCAGAGTATCCGGTCCCCAGTCCGGAAGGGCAGGGTGTTTGCAGTCTGACTTTGGAGCATGAACAGGAGACCCTTTTTGTGAGTGATGGACAGGCTACAGAGAGGTTCACAGATGGGACTGGAGCTCGCATTGGTCGCGCCATGGTCATGTCCTCCCGTGTAATGTTTCTTCTGTTCAGAGGCAGTCAGAAACCTGGAGTGTTTAGAACAGATGGGGCTTGGGGTGAGTCCTGAGGAGCCTGCAGGGTGACTGGGACCTACAGGCACTGACAGTGTGTCTTGTACAGTTTTGACCTGGGATGGTGAGCCTTCAGCCGTCAGTCAGGATGCCATCAAAGACAGCAGATTGGCCCGGACCCAGACTGTGGTGGATGACTGGGATGAAGAGTTCGACCGAGGGAAGGTGTGGAGTGTGGCTGTGACCATGGGCTTGGCGCAGCGGGTGGGCGTGGCTCGGCTGAAGTTGTAGAGCTCGGTGTAGCCCAGTCATGCACACAGCAGTTGAGGCCAGCCTGGGGTCAGCCTCCTGGGTTCCCTCTGGGCGGGTGTGGGTCTCCTGCTTCTGTCTCTGCCTCAGAAAAGTGGGGTGGTGGGAGCCTCCCTCAGAGGGCGCCAGGCAAGGCACAGTGACTACACCTTGTCTACGCGGCACCTGCCTTGTGTGCAGTAGGAAGCCTCCAGACTTGGAGGAGCCCTCTCTGGGAAATGTGACACTGTGACTCTTATGTAGGAAAAGAAAATTAAAAAGTTCAAAAGAGAAAAGAAGAGAAACTTCAATGCCTTCCAGAAGCTTCAGAGTAGACGGAACTTTTGGTCTGTGACTCATCCTGCTAAGGTGGCCAGCCTCAGCTATCGCCGCTGAGCCGGCCGCAGCCGTTGTAAGGTCAGCTAGACATGCGTCCGTGTGCTGTGTAATGAGGTCTGTGCTGTGTGTCTCTGTGTATTTGATGTATACCTGTCGTGTATATCTGTCTCTGTGGTAGCTGATATGTGTGTTTCTGGTGTGCATATAGCATGTGTAGTCTCTGGTGTATGTATCTGGCGTGTGTATGGTCTGTGATGTATATGTTCATCTGTGATGTGCATAGGGTAAATAAAAATGTCTAAGGTTTGTGTGTCTGGTGTGCATGTGGTATGTATGGCCTGTGGTATGTTGTCTGACCATTTGGTGTGTGTTGTCTGGTGTATGTTTGTGGTGTGCCTGTGTGGTGCGTGTGGTGTATGTGTGTGCTGTGTTTGGAAAGTGTCTTGCATGTCTAGTGCATGAGTTTGCAGTGTCTGTGTCTTGTGTCTATGGTGTGTACTAGTTATTTGTGGATGTGACTGACAGTGTCTTTTGAAGGACCCAGGGTTGTAATAGGATTGTCATGGTCTCTCTTCCCTCCAGGAAGACCGGTGTGCCTGTACTCCAGCACCCCAGAGCTGTCGCATCACACCCTAGGAGCGGCCTTGAGCAGACTCCACTGCACTAGGAGCCTGCCATGACAGAGGCTCCTGGTGCCACTGTTCACAGATGATCCAGTGCAGAAACCCTGGGCTTCAGCTTGGGGTCTCTGGTGGCATTCATAATGAACCTCACAAGAGAAAGCCTGGCTGTGGTGTCATGCGATACTGACAGTAACCTGGGAGACATCCGGAAAGGCTGGATATCCTCCTCATAGACGCTGGGGTCTAGGTGGAAACCCACCTGTTCCTGGTCTGGAGCTGTCAGAGACAAGGGATGGGGGCCAGCGCCTCCCAGCATCCTTTGCACAGGATGGTGGCATGTTGTTGGTGGCTCTTCTGGTGAGGCCTCCTTTGCTCTCCTAAGCTGAAGCTGCCCATGGCTCTCCTCTCAGTGGGGCTTCTGTTTGACTGTCACCTGCAGCAAGGAAGACTAACTGCACTGCCCCTCAAAAGTACATCTCCTCAAAAGAAACCCACACCTGCTAGAAAGCAGCTGCAGGGATGGGAGAGCCTTGACGTTCGTGCCAACGCCTCTGCTCCTCGGCTGCTGTCCCTGCCGAGGTGACCATCGGGCTTCTCCTATGGCTGCACTAACCTGTGGTCTCTATCAGGGTGGTGGTCTGTGGAGATGAATTCTCCATTATTTTACTACTTATGATAAAGCATTTATTTTTGACCAGGCCTGTGGCTTCCAGTAGCAATATGTTCCCCTGATATGCAAATACTGGCTTCATTTGCTCAATTTTGTGAGTGCTTTAAAACTTAGATGATTGTATGACTCCAGAAGAGTCCTCTCCTGTGCCTGCGGACTTAGAATTTAACAAACTAGACTCCAAGAGAAGACCACACCCAGGAGGTGAGGCTCCTGGGGGTCCTCGCAGGCTGCCTCTCTTCTCTGCCAGGTCCTAGGCTGCTCTGGGCTGGCCTGTCAGTTTCACGTGCAGGGTTTTGTTCAGCTGCTTGCTTAGGGCCTCACTTGTGGAGTTAGGGCAAATGTGGAATAAAGTTGTGTTCTCCGTGTGGGAGGTAAGGCCGTGTGTCCGTGTAGGTGTCTTCTTCCTGTTGTGTCTTTCCTTTTAGAAGCAGTGGAGGGGAACAGCAGTCCCACGCGGGTGTGCTGGCTGAGTCTCCAGGAGACTGTGACGGGGGCTTCATGCGGGCCGGGTTACAGATACCGTGTCCGGAGTGCTGGGGCTCTGTCTGGAGGGAGGCAGACACCTTCCCGGGAAGGGACTGCCATTTCTCTCGAGATGCTATCATTTGTTCCTGCGTCACCTGCTTCCTGGCCACTAGGTTGTGCAGGGTGAATCTTCCAGGGGAGTGCAGCGTGCTACTCTTGGGCAGCCATGGTCCCCAGCCGCCATCGACTGCTGGCGGCACATGTCGCTGTAGTGAAGACCAGTATTTTCCTTCCTTAGAAGCCATTAGAAAGGCTGGGGCAGAGTGCGGCCCAGAGGATCGTCAGCGTTCCAGGTGACATGTCTCAGCATAAATAACTCAAGCGCCTCTCAAGCCGGTCATTTGTTCGGTCAGATCAGATTAGTTTGAACTTTGTGCATGAGGGCCACCCCACCCCCACCCCCGGCGTCTCTGTTCCCACTCACCTGCCTGTTGTTAGGGGCTCTTCTCACCCCGTGTCCTTGTGTGGCTGCATCTGCGTGCGTGCAGGGATCCCCACCCCTCCACTCCCTCTCCAGGGCCCCAGATTATGCTGAGATCTTGGTGCAATAAAGCAATGCATTTCTGTGAGTCCTTTCTGTGTCTGCCTTTTCCTTTCATTTTCGAGAAGGTGCTTCCTAGCGATGGCCAGATCAGGGGGACACATGTGCACCCACAGGTGGCCGTCCACAGCTGGTACGAGGAGCACGATTGATTGAGCCAAGGAGTTACAGGCCGTCTCCAGCAATGTGCTGACACACACACACCCCTCAATTTTTTTAAGGTAAAAGGTTTAAAGAGATCTATTTTAAATTTATCCCATAACTGAATTTGTTTAAGCTTAAGAATGAAGACAGCGTCTGGTTCAGTAAACCTTGGGGGTGATTTTAAATGAGTACTGCAGAGAGGAAACGGAAAGCAGCATCATTCCACGGAGGCGCGTTGCCCTTTCTTTTACTAAGGTTGTGAAATTGCCCGAATTGGCAAGAATGGCGTGGGATGAGGGTTTGGATCTGTGACTGACCTACACACAGGTGAAGAATGTCACCATCTGTTGTGGGGAGACGTGAACAAATGTCTCCCCCTTGTAGGGCACCAGTGACAAACCGAAGAACAACACCGAAGTCCAGTAAGCTTACTGGGTTTCCCACAGAGCACGGGTGACTGTGCACACCACGTGCGTAGACTGTGACTTCCACCCCATCTGCCGACCCCCCTCAGTGTATATACTCTAGCAACCCCTGAGACACACACAAGTCCGTGTACAGTTACGGCTGGCGGGGAGGCACAGCGGGGAGCAGGGGAGCGATGGAGGTAGAGGAGAGCCCAGTGATGCTCCAACCCATCCGCCCGCAGGGATGACAGCTGTCAGCGGACCCAGCTGAAGGTCACTTGCAGGTTGTCCCAGCTCTGCTAGTGGCTGTTACGATCCAAACATAGTGTGCTGAAAGGACTGACCAGGCTGACGCCCGCCCGGGGTCTCGGGGCGAGGGGTGACCTCAAGGAACCAAGACTCCAGATCCATGTAAAAAACATGAGGCTTTTATTATCCAATGCTTTGGGGTCATCTCTCACATACCCTGGAAGTCAGAATAGGAGAAGATGGCCCCAGGAGCTTCTGGCTAGACTTTTTAAAAGGGAGCAGGGAAGCTCCCTGACTGGTCAGAACCCAGGCACTGGATTGGCTCTTTGGCAACAAGGAGTTCTGGGAAAACAGAGGTTTATGGGATAGTGAGCACTAACATTAAATGGAGGTTAGCGTCTTTACCACTAGGGGCGCTGGACTCCTCAGTGCAATACTATGTAGCTCATAATAGTGCAGCCCTTCCCGCCCAGTGGTGGCACAGTGCGCCATCAGTGCACTGGTTGGAGGCATGGTTGAAGTCACAGGTTTTGTGTGGACAGGTTTTTTCATTGACACATGACTTCATTAGGTGTGTATGGGAATTATTGGGCCCTAAATGTCTACCCCAGCCTCAATGTTTTGCTGAGCTGAACATCTGTCCTGAAAGTCGGGATCAGATGGATCCCTCCTCCCTCCAAAGGTGTCTAAGCAGAGGGTTCCACCTGGGAAAAGCCACTCTTCTGAACCATTGGCTGAGAGGCTGGCCAGGCCCTGTGCAGAGGCAGCTTCTGATGTGGTGGCTTTCACTCCAAGTTCCACTCAGCAGTTCCATCTTGATGTGGCACCTCTGTCTCCTCCCTTGGGGACTTCTGAAAGCTTCCGGTCTAGCAAACACAGGACAGGAGTTTGGTTTTTGCCTAGTCTTCTCAGCTGTTTATCCATACAAGTCAAGATGAAAAGCAAGCATGGAAAGACGGGCCCAGCTGCTGCCCAGGCAGTGGACAGTCGCCTGACACACCGTGGGGCACAGCAGTGACGCTTTCCCAAAACCTGGCTAGAGCAGCTCTGGTATGAATGTGTCGCTGGCAGCAGAGGGTCCCACGGGCAGAGCGGACAGTTCCAGTGCAGGATGAGTGCTTTTAGCACACGGGGACCACAGGATGCAGGAAGGTGTGGTCAGTTCTCCTGGAAGGGCCTGGGGAGGGGAAATGTGAGAGTGTCAACAGTGTCAGCCTAGGCTCCTGGGATAACTCCAGGCAATGACAACGGTGACCTAGGCAGGCGGGTGTAGTGAATAGGAATACACACGATAGAATGTAGTGAATAAGAATAAATATAAGAATAAATGGAATAGAATGTAGTGGCTAAGAATAATGTAGCAGCATAAAGACGTAAAATATGATGACAAACAATATTGAAAAGCCAAATGTAAGTAAGCAATATTAAAGTCCAGAAGGTAGGCACTGGACACGCCCTGAGGTACCCCAGTGCCTGCGTGCACATCTGGACAGTACTGATAAAGTTGACCATGCCCGTACGCCCACGGTGTGATTGGCTGAATTTAGCTTAAAAACCCTAGGCTAGCCCAGCTCAGCACGCCCCTCTCGAGGGCCTCTGGAGATGCTGCCGCTCTGGGGACGGGCGGAGGCTGGGTCCTGCTAACTGAGACTCGTCGCAGACCACAGGACCAGTGCTCCAGTCTTGCTGAACTGAAAGAGGAAGTCAGCTGCGGACCACACAGCGCTGCCGGACAGATCGTCTGAGGCCGGACTGGGAGAGGTATTGGTGTGGCCGTGTGAGTGAATGTGTGAGACAAGCATAGAATAAAACCCTTTGTGGAACCAACACCGCCTCCGAGGCTCCTTCCCGCCTGATGAGATCTCGCTCGCGACAGCGGGACTGGCTAGCCTGGTCTGACTGGAGTGAGGACCACCAGTTTTTCGTTCTTTTTGTGACAGAAGTGCCAACAAAAACAACTTAGGGGAGGAAGGGTTCGTTCTGGCTCCGAGCGTACGTCCACCCTGGTGGGGAAGCCGTGGTGGCGGGAACGTGAGGCAGCTGCTCACACTGCATCCGAATTCAGGGAGCAAAGATGGGCGCTGGTGCTCAGCCTGCTTCTCTTTAAGCAGTCAAGAGCCTCAGCCTGTGGCACAGTGCCGCCTGTGGTTAGAGTGGGTCCTCCCACCTCAGTAAACCCAATCTAGAAATTTCATCACTGGCCTGCCCAGAGATGTGCATTCTAGGGGACTTTAGATCCTGTCACACTGGCAATATTAACCACTGCATGCATGCAGTAAAGCTATGGACGCCATTGTCCCCCATCGCCTGTCTGGAAGTCTGCTGTGGGCTGCAGCCACAGGAAGAGGTACCTCTCTGGGGTGGGCTGGGCCCTACTTGGTGCATCCAGGGGTGGACCTTGTTCTCCTCATGTCCTGCCTGTCTCTGGTCTCACTCTCCCAATGTTCAAAAGCCCTGTCTTGCTGGGCAGTGATGGCGCACGCCTTTAATCCCAGCACTCAGGAGGCAGAGGCAGGAGGATCTGAGTTAGAGGTCAGACTGGCCTACAGAGCGAGTTCCAGGACAGCCAGGGCCACACAGAGAAACCCTGTCTCAAAAAACAAACAAAAGCCCCATCTTATGTGTCGTAGTCTCCTTCCACACACAGCTCCCTTGACCCTCTAGGAAGCTTCAGCTTCTTACCACGCCTTTCCTCTCTGCCACCTTCATGACTCCATTCGTGGCCGTTCAGTGCCCGTTCGTGATGTGTTTGCCCCAAGCTTCTCCGGGTCTCCTGTCATGGCCCCTCACCAGAGCTCTTCTCATCCTCCATTCTAGGTGGGCCACTGGGCACTCAGTTACAGGTTTCTCACATCTCGAGTGGCTCTTTGGGGTCATCCTTGCTGACAGGTTCGAGGTCTGCCCCTTGGATCCGTGCTTGCTCCTGTAGTTGGTGCAGTCGCTGACTTCAGCCAGGAGCTCTCCCAGTGTCCCTGCACACACGCACACATCTGTCATGAACACCTGATCCAACTGCCTACTGTGCACCAGTCTAAGCCTGGGATGCTGTCATTCTCCTGGACTCAGTTTCCCATCCAGTTCTCCAATTTCACTGTCTTCCAGAACAGGACACCCTGACTAGTGGGACAGACTAACTGCCTATGAGAGGATACGGGCAGATGATGTACCCTTGCCCTCAGCCAAGACATCCCTGAGACCCCGGTGACCCTGGAGAGCCCATCTGGGCGGTCCGCCTCTACCAGGTGCCTTGGGTCAGGACCTGCTCCTTCCCAGCCGACTGGCCTCAGGCGGTTGCTTAGGCCCACGCTTCCTCAAGGACAGCTGCTTCGCCTGGTTCCAGCCTGGTTCCTGGCTGCCAAAAACAAACAAAAGCCCCATCTTATGTGTCGTAGTCTCCCTCCACACACAGCTCCCACGTCTCAGAATGGACTGAGGTTCTCATTCATGACTTGCTATCAGAAGGACAGGTCTGGAATCCAGATCTGGGTGTGACAGGGTCTTACAGGAGTCAGGATTGCCAATTACATCACCCGTGTTTGACGCCTCTAAAACACGGGTGGAGCCACAACACTGCAGCTGTGGGCTGTGGGCTGTTGTTAGTTGCTATGGCTCACCAAGAGGGACAGGGAGGCGTTCTCATAGGTGCAAACCCTGCCAGACCTCAGCAGAGGGAACCACCGTCCTGGCCAGCATCATACTCGAGCGACCGTGGAACCCGGAGCGTCTCAGCTCAGGTGCTTTAATGTAGTCAGAACTCCTCAGGCGCGCTACTGATACCACGTGCAGATCATTAGCAATCAAACACCCCCCAGAGAAATCCAGCAGGCAATACAAAACGCCCTAGTCAGCCCTTCACCCAGCAGTGCATAAAACAATTTCAAACATGACTAAAAACAAACTTCCCCAACAGGCTCTCGCTGTCACCCTGGGTCTTGTCCACTTGTTTTTGGTGCTTTTGCCTTCGTGTAGGAGGATGGCCATTACTAGAGAAGCGTGGCAGTTCTCTGCTGCTAGTAGGAGCGCTGTATGAGCAGCAAAGCCAGGCTCTAGGCCTCAAGGCGGCCTCTTGTTCCGGCTGGGTATCTTCTACAGCATCTACGTATGTAACAATACTTGCTGTGAAATGTGTGGGACTTTTGCTCCCAGTAATGATATTTTCTTAGCTCTGCTTCTTTTGTTTTTGTGTGTTTATCTGAGACAGGGTCTTCCTGTGTAGCCCTGGCTGGCTCAGAACTCAGAGGCCAGGAGAGAGGTCTTAGAATCCCTGGAACTGCAGTTACAAGCAGTTTGAGCTCCATGTGGGTAGTGGGGATTAAAGCCAGGTTCTCTGCAAGAGTATTCGGTGTCCTTAGCTACTAAGCCATCTCTCCACTCTCTCATGACTGTACTGTCAAATGAATCTAAACCTTCATCTCCTCACGCCAAGAGTGGACATGGTTAAAATATACCTTACATGATTTGACTTTTGTATTTGAATTATATGTATTTATTTTGTGGGGTGTGGGCACGTGCCACCGTGCACACGTAAAGGTTAGGGGAACAGCATGTGGGAGTCCATTCTCTCCCTCCACCATATGGGCCCCAGGGATGGAACTCCCACCATCTAACCCCTGCATTGTAGGAGAAACCAGACCTGCCACTGCACAGAACGAGGCCTGAGACAAGCAACACTGCATCTGATTCTTTCGCTCTTATGACATTAAAAGCAACCTCTCTAAGTGTATTCCCCCCACACCTTGACATACTATTCCGACATTTTCTGTCATTTGTGGATACAGCTAAATAGTTCCCGTTGTCAGACACCAGGGCCATTGTCTTCAGCCAGGGCCTAGCTGGTAATACTTTTTGAACAAGTGAGCTGGAAAAGCTAGTAGAAGATGCACCTCCGTGGCCGTGATTTGGACTGCTTGGGAAACAGGCAGCTCCCTCCCCCAGCACCAGCACACACATACAAAGCCAGGGCTCCGAAGGCCCCTTCACCCATTTGGCTTTCCTGTGCCTTCTGTGAGCCCCCCCCCACCCCACCCCACCTCTTTGTCTTTTTTATACTTGAAAACATTTTGGTGAAGTCAAGCTGGAATCAGAGCGGTAATTCCTCTACTTGAAGTGAACGCCCCAGTGTGGCGCGTGGCCAGCTGCCTTCTGGGTGGCACAGGAACAGTTGGTGACAGCTGGATACAATCAAGTTCCATTACAAACACACTTCAAATGCCACTCACACACGGAAAAAACTGCATGCTTTAGCAAAATAAAATCTGGGGATTTTTCAAAGCAAGACAATGCCCCATCCGAGCCCACGCAGCCTTTCCATGCATACGCGCCCTTCGCTTCAGAGTCTACAGGCTCTGCAAAGCCCAGGCTGGCAAGCACAGGCCACCGGGCCTCCTGGCTAAGCTTTGGGATCTCCAGTCCTGAATCACAGTCCTGACCGCACCTTTCACCTTGGTTCGAGAAGCCAAAGGCTGGCCTCTGGAGGAGCTTGCTCTGCCTAGACAATTTGTTTCCTTCCCGGAGTCTCGGGGAGCATGGAGGACTCCTGACAGGTCGGACCAGCACGTGTTCATTTGGTCATGAAGCCGATGTCTTGATACATGTTTCAGCCCTTGTCACCCCCTCCCAAACCTCTGGCAGTCTACCTTGGGCTGCTGCCCAGGAGGCAATGGTTGGTCACACTTGTGTAAACATAGCCATCTGGCTTCCTTGTCGGGCCTCCACCAGCACCTGCACTTATGTGCACACACCTAAACACACACACGCACACCTACACACACACACCTACATACACACACACACCTACACACATACACCTACATACACACACCTACATACACACACCCACACACACACCTACACACACACACCTACGCACATTCACCCACACACACACCTACACACACTCAAATACATACCTACACACACACCTATATACACACCTACACACACACCTACACACACTCACACACACACCTACACACACACCTACACACACACCTACATACACACATACCTACACACACACCTACACACATTCACCCACACACACACCTACATACACACACACACGCACCTACACACACACATACACACACACCTACACACACACACACACCTACACATACACATCTACACACACACACGCACCTACACACACACCTACGCACACACACCTACACACATACACACACACCTATATACACACACACACCTACACACACACACACACACACAAGAAGATTTACTTATTCGCGTGTGTGTGACGGTACAGTTATAGGCAGTTGTGAGCACCCCGAGGTGAGTGCTGGGAACTGAACTTAGCTCCTCTGCATGGAAGAGCAGCAAGTGCCCGGAACCGCTCAGCTCAGCCGTCTTCCTAGCCCCAAAATAAATCTTAAAACCACAGAAACATACGAGGAGCATGCCCAAAACTGGATGGCTGAAAACAGCAGGAATGTGTTCTCAGGTTCTGGAGGGCAGGTGTGAGCCTGCAGGGCTGCATTCCCTCCAGAGGTATGGGGTAGGGGGGGCCTTCCTGCCTCTTCCAGCTGTTCCAGGTGCTCAACCTCTGTGCCTCTTCACACGGCTTCTCCGGGCTGCCTCTGTGTCCAGACCCCTCCCTCAGGAGGACACAGCCCCACAGGACTGGCCTTCCCTTGGTCACATCTGCAAGGATGCAGTTTTAAATATGTTTGTACTCCCAGGCAGTGGGGGTTGGAGCTTTGACGTGTCTTCTGTGGGCCCCAACTCAAGTAGCGACCAAGTAGAAAGGCTTGTTAGGGAACTCACAGGGCGACGCTTCCCAGGAGCTGCTCATGTCCAGCTGTGTCCCGTCATGCGCCTAGAAGGAGCATATGTGGAGGGACTGGGTGTGCAAGGACCAACGGACGTGTGTTTTGATGACGGATGTCTGCCTGTTATTCTTGTTTTTACATTTTCCTACTTTCTACAGCTTGTGTCAGTCAACACAGAAATCTGCCTCAATCTTCTTCTCCCCAGAAATGTAAACACAGTAACACCATGTAATACTCTCACTCGGTTTTTAAAAAAAAAAGTTTACTTATTTAATACGCACCTGCGGGTCCCTGAGTGTATGCTTGTGCACCGTGTGCATACGGGTGCCGAGGAGGAGGCCTCAGACCCCTGACCCTAGAGTCACAGGCAGCTGCGGACCGCCCGGCGTCGGGGCTGGGACCTGACGCTCGGTCCTCCACAAGAGGAGCAAGTGCTCTTGACAGCTAAGCTGTTTCTCCAACTCTCTTCTCCACCATGAAAAACAAAACAACACTTTTATCTATTTCAGGGTTGTTGCTACGGTGTTCACGCGAAGGTCAGAGAGCAGCTTGTGGGGCCGGTTCTTCCCTTCCATCCTGTGGGCCCCGGGATGGAGCTCAGATGGGCAGAGTTGGCAGCGGGTTCCTTCACCTCTGAGCCATCTCACTGACTCTGCTTTAAAGTTTTTGAAGCTTTCCAGGACTCTGTATACAAAGCAGTCACAACATGCTCAGTATCATCCAGCCATTCCGCCACTGATTGTCTCTGAGGATGCCTTAACACCACAAGAGTATTTGGGGTTATTGTAGACAAAAAAAATTATTTTTCAACTGTAATTTTTTAAAATTATAATGGAAGGCGGGGTAGACGGAAGGGGGGGTACCCTCTTATAAAATGTTTGCTGGGTAGCTTCAAATCTTCAGGTGTGAGTTAATAACCTGGAGTCATTTCAGAAACCAGGAGAGTAAAAAGGGTGATTGTGGGTGAGGTGGGGAGGGAGCCACGGAGAGAATAGCAGGCACGTGTGACAGGAAGGGGGAAATGCATACAGAAGAAAGGGAGGAGGGCAAATAACAGTAAGGGTGTCTGAAAAAACCATAAGGAATACTACTAAGTACCCCAAAGTACCTGTAATAGATAAAAGTCAGTATACAGAATACATAGACAGTTTAAAGGAAATTTTCCCATCTATGTTCACAGTTCTCCCCACAGACTGACAAAAACCCCAACACAAAGCACGAGAAGCTGTCTTTTGAGTTGTTCATCAAGGTTTCCAGGAGACTCTCAGAAGATTATAGGCTACTGCTATTTCCCTTCGTTGCAGCCCTCAGCCCCAGATGGAAAGTTAGTCCCTATTGCTGAACAAACCATGTGCTTCAGACACAGGGCCCAGAGGCCAAGAGCTGACCTGACCTCAAAGCCTCCTTGAGGACTAGCTTTCATGGTACCAGAAGGCCCCATGCAAGCTTCCAAAGGAGGGGAATAACCAACAGTCCTGCCTACCCGTGACACCTAAGAACCACAACAGTGACCAGCATGCAGATTAACTACTGCAGGGTGCAGTAGCGGCACACAGCCACCAGCTCTCTAATTGGACTTGAGGCCCATTCAACAAGAGGAGAATCATGCCAGATAACAGAAACTGGTGCTTGTGAAGTCAAGCTTCTTGCAGGAGAACCTACAACTGTCATTTCACTAAACTAGCACAATCCCTAACTATATTCTAAAATGTTTGTCTTTATACTCACAGATAAGTGTATGAGTGCATTTCTCACTCCTAATCAAGGAAGTGAAGGAAATGTTTTTTTGGTTTTGTTTTTTTTTTTTTTTTTGCATCAGATGGAGACCATTATAGAAAACCATAACTAATCAAAATGCAAAATTGCGGAGCTCCGTCCCAGCTGGTACATCTAAACACAACTCCGATACCTAAGGCTCAGGGAAGAACAGGTGGGAAGTCTGTAAGAGCCGGAGGATTGGGGAGATTTCTATAAGATCGTGTCTCTAAAACGGTCAGAATTAAATCCACGGAGTCTCACCAACATGGCTGTCTAAACACGACTCAAGCAAGGACAACACCAACAGACATGCCAACTTGGGAGCGGGGAAGCTCAAAGGCCTCAGTACTAGTCAAAGAATTATAGGTAGCCTGGGAAAGCTAAGAGTGGGAGAAATAGTCTTCCCCAGGGAAGTGCACACCAACTGGCATGCTCCAATACCAAGTGATCAGCGCTAAAACATCTGTACAAGTAATATTATTATACGGTCTTAGCAAGTTGTATTTATATATTTAGGAACACACACACACACACATACACACACACACACATACACACACACATACACATACATACACACACATACACACACACACATACATACACACATACACACACATACACATACATACACACACACATACACACACACACACATACACACACATACACACACACATACATACACATACACACACACACACATACACACACACACACATACATACATATACACACACACACATACACACACACACACACATACACACATACACATACATACACACACACATACACACACACATACATACACATATACACACACACACATACACACATACACACACAAACACCAGCAAAAAGAGGCCATGAATTTAAAAGAGGGAAATGGGGGAATACATGGTGGGTTTGGAGGGAGGAAAAGGAAGTGGGAAATGATGTAATAATATTATAATCTCAAAAAAATGTTTTTAAAAGAATGACATTTCCAAGAGGGAGGCCCTGTGGTTAAGCATGTGTAGGGAGACAATTAGCCTGTCTTTATAGTCCTGACTGTCCTGGAACTCACTAGGCTGGCCCCAAACTCACAGAGATCCGCCTGCCTCTGCCTCTTGAGAGCTGGGATTAAAGGCGTGCACCACCACGCCCAGTGAGATGGGTAAACTTCTTAATACAATCTTTTTGGCTTTTTTATTTTTTATTTTTTCTTTTGTTTTTCCTAATGTTCTTGGGATAAACAAATAATGAATTCCTCAGAGGCATTCACAGTGGGTATCCTTGTTGGGAGATTCGGCTGAACAGGAGCCAAAGGTGTGCCACATGCCAACCAGGAAGTAAACAACAAATGTGAGGGGTGCAGAGGATTCGAGAAAAGGGGGCCAGGGACCAGGATGTGAAACTGGGGAAAGAGTGAGCCAGGCATGCGAGCTAGACTGGAAACTAGCAGAGTGAGTCACGCTTCTAGCAAACTAGAGCATTTGTAAAATCACGTGATAAAGTGTGCAAGGTGCTGAGCATTCCACAGACAGACACATCAAATAGACGCTGTCAGTTTGATCAGCTAGCAAAGAGCACACCATAGTGACAGGCTCAAGGATCCCAAACCTATTTATTTTTTAAATTTTAATTTAATAGTATTATTTTGTGTGGGGGTGTTTCGTGTGCATGTAGGGCTGTGCACAGCACGCCTGTAATGCCCTGAAGGCCAGAAGAGGGCGTTGGGTCCTCTGGAACTGGAGGAATGGATGGCTGTATGTGCTAGGAACTGAACCTGGGTCTTCTAATAGAACGAGTGCTCTTAACTGCTGGGCCATCCCTCCCACCTTGCCAAACCTATTTCAATGTTAAAAAGAAAAAGATTTATTTTTATTTTATGATTGTCTGTGTGTGCACCACACACACGCCTGATGCCTTCCCAGGTCAGAAAAGGGTATTGGATCCCCTGGAATCAGAGTTATGACACCTGTGGGTTGCCATGAGGGTGCTGGGAACTGAACCTAGGTCCCCTACAAGAACAGCAAACTCTTAACTGTTCAGCCAACTCTCCAACCCCATCTTTTTCTTTTGATGATACTTGTGTACTTTGTTGATATTTAATTGTGTATGTGGATTATTTGTGTATGTATATGTATGTGCATCCATTTCCAGTAGCTTACAACTACTTGTATCTCCAGTTCCAAGGGATCTGATGCCCTCTTCTGGCCCAGGGACACCTTTACACACATATGCACACACACACACACACACACACAGACACGCACAGAGATTCATTCACACTAATACACACAGAGACACATACATATAATTTGTTTTAAAGTCTTTAAAGAAAAAAATAAGTCCTGGTTTCTCCACCTCCCCTCTCGTGTCCGTTTTTTCCATAAATCCTTCTAGGAAGATAGCATATCAATGTAGTGTATCCACCACAGGGATAAGTAGAAGGTGGTGCACGTGGGGATTGAAATGCATTAAAACTGCACAGAGATTTTAAGCAATTACAAACCAGGCCGACACCCCTGGATAAGGATGGATTGCTGCAGCCCACCCAGCAAAGAACAGGTACCGGGGAGAGGAAGACCCACAAGGAAAGGCCTGACTCCTCCTCTTCCACCTTTGGTTGGTCTAACCCTTAGTGCCCCACTAAAGCCCAAAGGTCCCCACAAAGCTCTTCAGGCAGTGATTTGCAGAGAAGGGGGAGCTGTAGAGGGAGAAGGCTGGTTCTGGGGCTCCCCTTCTGCAGTGCGGGGATTCCAATTCTTTGTTTCAATGAGGAAGACCCGGCCCCCAAACTTCGCAGTGTCTCTGGTCCCTTTTTACTTTCTTTGGCTGCATTTTGAGGTTTGTGTTTGTTTTTGAGATGGAGTTTTACTATGTTGTCCTCCTACCTGGACTAACAGTCATCAACAGGGAGGCCCCACTACCCCAGAACTTCCTGTACCTCAATGGGGTAAGAAGTGTTTGCTTGGTGGACAGGTAGTGGACATCTACTGGCTGGTGATGCTCCAGCCTGTATGTGTGACCCTCTGACTCCCCTGGGCTCTTCGATGTAACCCGGGGCTTCTCACTGAGCTGTAGTCCCTGCCCTAAGTCACTAGCCTAGAGTTCACAGGACAGGGTGCTCCTAAGGGCCTTTCCAGACCACTCGTTGGCACTTCCACTGATTCATTCTGCAAAGACCTGAGGAATACATGCTTTAACTCCCACAGGAGGAGCCCCAAGCCAGCACCACAAAGGAGGGTCGACCGGTCCTCCCAGTGAAAGACAAAAGAGCAGCCGAGCCTGTGATGTGAGTTGAAGCCTGGAGCTGACGCGTCCTCCTCTGAAACCGGACCCGGGTGTCGCACGCCGCCTTCGCCGATTAAGGAGACGGGACAAACAGGAGTCTTCTGACAACAGCTTTATTGAACAGCTCTTTTAGATCACGGATGAGGAAGGACCCCGAGCCCGAAAATCCCTCGGCTTATATAGAGCTCCGGGGAACATGTGATTCTCTTATTGGCTCATAGAATGTACCTTAATTAGCATCCAACTTACGAGTACTTGTGGCGCGATCACGCATGCGCATTGTCATTACATGCTTCCGTAAAGAACCAGGAAACAGGGAACCGGCGCCATCTTGTAATGGCGATTACGGCTCCCGACATCTCCTCCTTTCTTTATAAATATGCAAAACCAGAATAGGCAACCATGAGATTACCGATCAAGCCCGCTGATCCAACAGCTTCAAGCGATCAAGGAGTTTACATGGAGGGAGACCCTGTGTATCTAAGACCCCGTGTAATGGGAACCTGAGCCCTGGGAGATACACAGGACTGTCTTAGGGAACCTGGTGCAATGGGAACCTGAGCCCTCAGGACATCTCTTAAGACAGTGTCTCAATGTTTTAGCATATTTAACCAAGCTTGAGGGGATGCTCCCTGTTCTACGGCGAGTAAGGCTTGAGTGATCATAATTTTGTCTCTTTGATGTTGTCTTTTAAATTTGCAGAGCAACCAAAGTGTAATCAACACTCCCGTCAGAGTCATACAGCCGAAAAGCCCGACTCCCACCCACTCTTTAAAGTAGGAAAAGGCAGAAGAAAGCCAAGTAGAAAGCCCCTGGGTGAGGGAAAGGTCAAGTCGAGTGGAGTTGATCTGTATAATGGCCATCCGTAATCTTCTCATTGTTGCATCAAATTCAGCAGACCAATTGTACTGCAGCTGTTGAGACAATTCTTTAGACAGGTTAGCCGCTTGAGTAAGATTTTCATATTGAATGGATGTCACACATAACCCAGGCATTTTTACCTCGCAGCCCAGTTGAGCCATCTGCCACAATATATCAAGCTGTTCCTGAACCAAATCTATACGTTGGTTCACAATCATGAGTCCACCTCTAATCTGAGTGTTCACAGAGGCTTGGACATCAATGGCTTGGCTGACCGAGGCTGAGAGATTGTTTAAAGTAGCGGCGGTTTCTACCTGACCAGACAGGGCCAGTGCAGAAGTAGTGAGAGATGCGGCTATTGCCACAGTTGCAACAATGCTGACTATGGCCGCAGTTATACCAAAATCCCGCTTTTGTCTGAATAAAGTCAATGTGTTGGCTGTTCTCACAGGAATTGGGACAAATCGAGGCATACGAGCCACAGTGGCTGTTTGATGTAAGCTTGCGTTCCAGCATAAGGTATAGGAACAGTTGTTATAGTTACAAACAACCCAAATAAATGGTGGCCACACACAAACTGGGGTGGCTCCAATTTCCTTTTTATCACTACTGATCTTTCCTATCATTTCACCAGATGTTATATTATCTTCCAACTCCGCCTGAACTATACCTCCTCCTAGAATCATTGACATAGGTATTATATCTGAGCAACTTCTTCCTGAACCACAAAGCAGCCATGCATCGAAAGGATTAATATCATAGCTAAATGGATCCATTTCGGTGAAATTACCATAGCCTTCTAATGGTGAAAATGTAAAAAATTTTCCTTGGAGACTGTGAGCCCTACGACTCTGGCATCCAGTCCATGGGAGGAGAGTTGCTCTATCTGCCATCTTGCCTGTGCAAAAAGGGGCATATTGTGGTTGTGTTTTTCTATAGGAGCGTTCCTCATCACTAACTTTTTGCCTAGGCCACCAGCCGTAAAGGACAGTGGCATTTGATTTAAAATTCTTATTTTTTCTAACAATTTTTCCCATATGTGCATAGGAGAAATTTCCTAGCTCAATGCATGGTTGATCATTAGTATTATTAGATAAGATTGTAAAGCATAGGCTACCATTCACCCTCCAAGTCTCATTAGTACTTACAGCTGCTAAATTCTGGTCCATGGGCAAAAAGGGCATACCCAAGGACTCGTTAGTTGTAAAGAACCGGGGGAATACCTGTGCATCATGCATCACTGGCATGGGTTTTGGGAATGTTGACATTATACCCCAACGAAGTTCTTCAGCTTGTGTCTGTTGGTTCAGGAGTATCCATGTCAGGATCCATAGTTCTGGGTGCCACATCTTCCTTTTCCTGTTTGATGATTCTGGTTAGCCGTGTGGGCACCCAGATTGGAGTGTCTTGATCCTGTGGAAAAACACAAACAGCTCCCCTGGATCTTATTAATATTGGATCCGGGCCTTTCCATTTATTATTAACAACATCTTTCCATTTAACACACTCCTTAGGTGTAAACTGTGAAGCATGTCTGTCTGCAGCAGACCGTCCTTCAAAATCCAAATTTAAAAAATTTAACGTAAATAAGGTCAGGGAAATAGACTTCTTAGGTCCCATGTTAGGGCCTGAGCCTATTCCCCTTTTTTGTTTTTGTAAATAAACTTTTAATATTCCATTAGCACGTTCCACTATACCTTGTGCTTGTGGATTATAAGGTAATCCAGTAATATGATGAACTCTCATTTTGGCACAAAACTGTTGAAAGGTTTTTGAGGTATAAGCAGGGCCATTATCAGTTTTTATTTGTTTTGGTTTTCCCCATGCGGCCCAAGCCTCAAGGCAATGAGTAATCACATGATTAACCTTTTCGCCGGAAAGAGGAGTGGCATGTATAATACCAGAACATGTATCAACAGATACATGAATATATTTTAATTTTCCAAATCCATTATAATGAGTAACATCCATTTGCCAAATATGAAGTGGTTTTAACCCTCTTGGATTAACACCAAAAGAGGGGGCAGATCTAAAATCTGCACAATTAGGACAACCAAGAACAATCTCACGGGCTTGTGCACGTGTCAATTGAAACTTAATTCTTAAGGTTTGAGCTGAAACATGATATAATTTATGAAAATCTATAGCCAATTGAACAGGCGACAAAGCTGTAAAAATTTGTTTAGTAGCTTTATCTGCTAAAGCATTGGCCGTAGCCATTGGTCCTGGTAATAAAGTATGTGCTCTTAAATGTTGAATGAAAAAAGGATTAGTTCTACATCTAATAGCAGATTGAATATCATGAAAAACGTCAGCAACAGGACTCTTAGAACTAATAACACTTACTGCCTCTAAAATATTAGTAGCTCTAACAACATAATGGGAATCAGATATAATATTTATGGGTTCAGAAAATTTTCTCAATACCATAGCAACTATGGCACATTCCACTATTTGTGGGGAAACAAAATCAAATTGTGCTTGATAAGATTTATTATTTACAACATAGCTCCCAATACCTGTACTGGAACCATCAGTATAAATGTCTATGGCATTTAAAAGAGGCTGTGAACTTGTTACTTTAGGAAAAATAAATGCATTTGTACTCGCAAATTGTAATACCGGATGTTTAGGATAATGATTATCAATCTTTCCTGAAAAAGTACATCTTAACACTGTCCACATGTCAATGGTTGCACATAGGGTATTTATTTGATAAGCCGTATATGGGCAAATAATCATCTTTGGTTCACATCCAAAATGTGTTATAGCTTGTTGAATGCCAATAAGTGCCACCTCAGCAACTGAAGTGGGATAATATGTCAACACTTTTCCTGGTGAACTATGTGAATGAATCCATAACAGAGGTCCATTTTGCCATAACACTCCTGTAGGTTGGTGAGGAGATGGGAGTATACATAATATAAATTCTTGAGAAAGGTCAACGCGTGTAAGCATTGCCTCTTTTAAACTCTCTTCTACCTTATTTAACGTAGCAGACGCTTCAGGAGTAAGTTTTCTTGGTGAAGTAATAGCCGCATCCCCTTCAAGAATTTTAAATAAAGGTCTTAATTCGGCCGTAGAAAGTTTTAAATATGGTCTAATCCAATTTATATCTCCTAAAAGTTTTTGATAATCATTTAAAGTTTTTAAAGAATCTCTTCTAATAGTCACCTTTTGTGGCTGTACAATAGTTGGCATTATAACAGTTCCCAAAAACCGTCCCACCTCTCCTTCTTGCACCTTTTCTGGGGCAATAATCAACCCCCAAATCTTTAGGGCATCTGTAAGCATCTGAAATGCTTGATGCAACACATCTAAATTACTATGACAAAGCAAAATATCACCCATATAATGACAGATTTTAATTGTTTTAAAACAATCTCTCACGGGCTGTATAGCCTTTGCCACATAAAACTGACATATGGTAGGACTATTAGCCATCCCTTGGGGAAGAACTTTCCATTGATATCTTTTATCAGGCTCTTCATGATTAATACTGGGTAAAGTAAAGGCAAATCTAGGTCTATCTTGTTTTTGTAGAGGAATAGAAAAAAAGCAATCTTTAATATCTACTATTAATATCTCCCAATGTTTTGGCAAAGCAGATAAAAGAGGCAAACCCCTTTGAATTGGCCCCATAATTTGCATTTGGCTATTTATAGCACGCAAATCATGAAGTAACCTCCATTTTCCTGATTTTTTCTTAATAACAAAAATTGGAGTATTCCAAGGGGAATGAGAAATTTCTAAATGTCCTAATTTTTCTTGTTCCTCAACTAACTCTTTAGCAGCTAATAACTTTTCAGAGGTAAGTGGCCATTGGGGAACCCACACCGGGTCCTCTGAACACCAGGGTATAGGAATTGCTTCCTCAATGGCCTCTAGGAAAAACCCAATCCCCTTTTGTCATTTTTTTGTGTTACAACAATAGGACTAGTACGTCCCTGTAATTTTGTGCCCAATCCTTTTCCTGGCACGTATCCCATTTGTTTTATCATATTTTTACTTTGTTGTGAATAATCATTAGTGAGTATAAATTTCATCTGTGTTAAAATGTCTCTTCCCCACAAATTTATGGGTAAAGGAAGGACATAAGGAGTAAATGTACCTTTTCTTCCTTCTAGATCCTCCCAATATAACATTCGTGCACTAACATTAGGTGTATTTTCATAACCCAATCCTTGTAAAGATTGAGATGACTGATTGACCGGTCATTCTGAAGGCCACCAGGTAGATGAAATAATTGAGGTATCTGCACCCGTATCTAATAATCCTTTAAACCTTTTTCCTTGTATTTTTATTTCTAAGGTAGGTCTTTTATCCAATTCTAAAGACAAAAAGGTATGTTGTCCTCCGGAATGGCCAAAACCCTGATCTTTTCTTTCTTGATCCCTACTAGGAAAGAGAGCATGTAAACTAGGCAACAGTAGAAGTTGAGCAATCCGATCTCCAGGTGATATCGAACTTATTCCTCTAGGAGAAGAACACAGTATTTGTACTTGTCCCTTATAATCTTGATCTATAACTCCTGGATGAACAACTAACCCCTTCATAGTTGTAGATGACCTACCTAGTACTATTCCTACTGAATTCTCGGGCAATGGGCCATAAAAATCAGAAGGTATAGGCTGACATCCCATAACGGGCGTTAATACTGCTCTGGTGGTGGCACACAGGTCCAGTCCTGCAGATCCACGGGTTGCTCTCCTGACTTCTCCTCGCTCACAAATCTGTGTTGATGGACTTGTTTTGTTTTCGCTATTGCCCCATACATTTGAGGGCCCTGGGGTCGGGGGCCCTTCTGTCCGTTTTTTGACTGATCATTTAGAGGCCTTCCTTGATTATCTTTTACTGATCTACATTCATTTGCCCAATGTTTTCCTTTTTTACATCTTGGACATATGTCTGGCTGTCTTTTTTGACTTTGTTGATTATTATTTGTCATTCTACACTGTTTCTGCATATGTCCTAATTTTCCACATTTAAAGCATTTTAAATTACTAGCCTTTTGTGCTGACAAAAAAGCAGCAGCTATCCCTGCATTTGTCAAAGGTCCTCCAATCTCCCTACATGCCTTCATCCAAGCATTAAGACCTTTTCCTTTCCATGGTGTAATAGCATTTCTACATTCTTTTGTACATTGTTCAAAAACTAATTGTTCTATCAGTGGCAAAGCTGTTTCAGAATCTCCGAATATTCTTCCTGCAGCTTCCATCATTCTGGCTACAAAATCTGCAAATGGCTCATTTTGGCCCTGAATAATTGACAAAAAATCAGCAGCTATCCCTGCATTTGTCAAAGGTCCTCCAATCTCCCTACATGCCTTCATCCAAGCATTAAGACCTTTTCCTTTCCATGGTGCAATAGCATTTCTACATTCTTTTGTACATTGTTCAAAAACTAATTGTTCTATCAGTGGCAAAGCCGTTTCAGAATCTCCGAATATTCTTCCTGCAGCTTCCATCATTCTGGCTACAAAATCTGCAAATGGCTCATTTTGGCCCTGAATAACTTTTGTTAAATTGCCTGCTACTTGTCCCTTATTGGGCAAACTCTTCCATGCCTTAACTGCAGCATGATTAATCTGTTCATATACTTGAGGTGGATAAACTGTTTGATTTGCAGCCCATTGACCTTGTCCTGTAAGCATATCAAAATTCCATTGAGGATGCTGATCCGCTGCATTTTTTCTAGCCTGACTCATACAAAGATCCTGGAAAATGGATTTCCAGTCTAAATATTGTCCCATAGTGAGACATGCTTTTGTTGTATTATACCAGTCATCAGGAGTCATTGCTGCGGCGGTAAGTCTTTCAACCAATGCCACAGTAAATGAGGCCGTGACTCCGTATGTCTGAACTGCATCTATTAAGGCCTTTAATTGTTTCAAATCCAGCTGAGAATACTGTCTTTGTCCTGCTTCTTCCCATACTGGAAAGGCAGCTCTAATCTTCTTTCTTTCTTTGTCTGAAATAAGAGAGTTTGTTGCCTTCATGTTGTCCTTCCTTTTCTTAATTTTTGGGCGCACCACCATTAGTTCCTCCAAAGGTGGCGCTGTTGGACTACACGTGGGTGCATAAGGAGGATCGGGTCCATATCTTTTCTGTTCATACCTAGCGGCTTCCTCTTCTAACTCTGCTCTTTCTGTTGGGTCCAGTACTTCCTCTTCCTCTTCTTCTGAACTAGATTGATCTTTTTTAGATTCCTCCCCCTCCGAGGACGTCTCCCCAGAGGAGGATGACTCCACCCTAAGGTTTCGAAACTCATCCAATGCGGGGTACAGTCTCTGTCTACTTTCCCGCTTTTCTCCTTCTTTATCTTTTTTCTGTTTTTCTCTGTCCTTTTTATCTTTTTGTTTCTTTTGGGGGGGTTTATTTTTTACATTTTCCCCCTTCTTTTCTGCTTCTGACAGACTGTCCTGATGATCAGCCAATGCTCGCTGTCCCTCCCTCACTTTGTCTTGGCATCTGTCGTCCTCTATGCAAGCTCTAATCATTTTAAAAATTGGCCATGTGCCTGGTCTCAATTTTCCTCCTTCCTTTTCATTTAGCAGGTCTATCCCAAGCTTTTTCCATGAACTCTTAGATAGCGACCCAGTAGTCACAAACCACGGAGCCACTCTATCTACTTCCTTTAAAAAATTACGCAGCACCCTTTCCGGTATCTTAAGCTTCCTCTGTAGGAGCAACGCCTGCATTGCTTCCAGAATCGGCTTCATCTGACCATTTCCCATGCTTCCTTTATCTACAGGAGCGGGACAACACCTACTCAGTTATTTACCTGAGATTCACAGTGATTTAATCTTTGTCACAAAAAGGGTACGTGCATTCCCTTCCAGGCTTATGGCAATTGATACAGAAACAGCACAACACGATGAGAATAAAACAAAGCAAAACGAAACAAGCGAAACAAACGGGTCGCTCAGAACAATCATACCTTGCAGAAAAGTGCCTAGGCTCTCACACCGTCAGTTCTGACTCCTCTTCTGATGAGCAATCAGGGGCCCTTCAAGTCGTTCTTCCACCCGAGACATCAGCAAGTTCCCGGGTTTCGGCACCACTTGTCGCACGCCGCCTTCGCCGATAAAGGAGACGGGACAAACAGGAGTCTTCTGACAACAGCTTTATTGAACAGCTCTTTTAGATCACGGATGAGGAAGGACCCCGAGCCCGAAAATCCCTCGGCTTATATAGAGCTCCGGGGAACATGTGATTCTCTTATTGGCTCATAGAATGTACCTTAATTAGCATCCAACTTACGAGTACTTGTGGCGCGATCACGCATGCGCATTGTCATTACATGCTTCCGTAAAGAACCAGGAAACAGGGAACCGGCGCCATCTTGTAATGGCGATTACGGCTCCCGACAACCGGGGAGGAAGTAAAAGCGATGAACTCAGAACTTCCTCCTCGGCGAGCTGCAGTGATGGCCGACTGTGCGGGTGCACTCCCCTGGGGCCGCCTACCCTCCGGTGGCACCCACGACCTCCGGCCTCGGCAGCCCGCCTGGCGCGGGCACTGCCCGCCTGGCCAGTAAGCCACGCCCACGGCCTACGCAGCTCTTGTGAAACTCGAAACCGGAAACTCTGTTCCGCCCCGCAGGGGCCGGGGGGGGGGGGCGGTGCCTTAAAAAAAAAACGGCGAAGGCGTGGTTTAGGGCGGGGCCACATATAGGCGGAGCTTATGGTACGGCGCGTGCGTAAACGCGGGCCGGAGAGGCGTCCGCAAGCACATGGGGGTGGGGTGGGGGGGAAGCGTTCACGCACGCGCACTTCCGCCGTGGGCTGGCCCTCCTGCCGGGGCTCGGGCGGCGCGTGCGCAGGCGCGTGCCGGGCGGAGCGGGCGCGGCGCGGGGGGCGGGGCTCCGGGGCTCGGAGCGGGGCCTGAGGCGAGCTGGTGTCAGGCAGGACGCGGGCCGCGGGAGGTCAGTGCCGGACGGGGGCCGGAGCCGGTCGCCGGCGTCATGGAGGACGACGACAGCTATGGTGAGTGCGGGCCGCCCGGCCGCCCCTTCGTGCGCTTCCGCCGGCGCCGGGTGTCCCCGGGACGGGCGCGGGGAGCGGAGCGCCGCGGGTGACTGGCCAGGAGCTCGCGGGCCTGAGCGTCGCCGGGGCTGAGGGTCACCTGGACCTTAGGGTCGCCGGGGACTGAGTGTCACCCTGGCTGAGTGTCACCCGGGCTGAGGGTCACCGGGCTAAGGGTCGCCGGGGCTGAGAGTCACCGGGCTGAGGGTCACCTGGACCTTAGGGTCACCAGGCTGAGGGTCGCCGGGGCTGAGGGTAGCCGGGGCTGAGGGTCACCCGGGCTGAGGGTACCTGGGGCTGAGGGTCAGCAGGCCTGGGGCAGGAGTCGCCTGAGGCTGAGAGTGCCCCGGAGGTGGTGTTAAACCGGGTCTGATGGTCCTTCAAGCCATCAGGGTTACTCGGGCCTGAGGGTCGCTGGGGCTGAAGGTTCTAGAGTCTGAGGGATCCCGGCCGCGGAGTCACCGAGGTTAGAGGGTCTCCAGGGCGGGGGTCGCCAGGGTTATCTGTGCTGAGGAGCCCTGGGGCACCGAAGTTCGCTGGCTGCTTGTCAAGCGGCAGCCGCAGGAGCCACACTCCCGGCCTGCGTTCCCTGGTAGTTTCCTGCTCTCTGGGTGTTAGAAGTTATGTGCCCCATGCAGCTCTTTGTTCCAAGATGGCACCTGACCTGACCAGGGCCTCTGAGACGGGCTATCAGTCCGGTTTGTGCTACTGTCCCATTGTGAATTAGCTCCAGGTCCCCACATCTGTCAGTCAGGGCCTGACCACACTTGGCAAAGAGATGGAGTTTGAGCTGTTGCCTGCAGGTAGATGGAGGGGACTGACACTAATCCACACCCTCCATCGGGACAGAAGCGGTTGAGATTCTCCTGGCTAACCTTGCTGTTGGTGGTCAGCCAGGACTCTGGTCCCTCAGAGGGTCTGCAATCTCAGGAGTTGTAGAAGTTGCTCGAGTGCTTTATGTGATTGTGCCTTGTTTCCAAGAGGAGTTGAAGAAAGTGGCAGGTAGGGCAAGTGGCGAACTTTTCAGGTTTGGCAGGGAAGTACAGGTGGGGAACTGAGCATGCTTACACGACTTACTGGAGCCAAACTCTGGCTATTACCTCACCAGCAGCACTGCCTCCTTACACTCTGCCGTGGGTGTTAAAATGCCAAAAGGTCTATGCAGGTAAGCCCTTGGAGAACTCTGACCTGGTGAAGCCAGGAGGGTTATGGCTAACAACTGGACCCTTAGCTTCGGATATGTGAACACTGTTTCCCTGAATGTTGGTGGTGTGAGCCTGTTCAGTGTGGGAGTGTGGGGGCAGCCTTCGCTGCCTTCCAGGCAAAAGTGGTGTGTACCTTCCTTTATGATTGAAAAGCAGTCACCTGCTGGCAGGTCCCAAGACCCTCTGGGGTTTTCCTTCTCCCGGGAGGCTTTACCCACTGCTCCTTTTGTGCCCTCTTGTCTTTGGTTCCCCTGGGTCCCTGTGTTCTGCTCTGCTTTGTTCTTGCCCTCTCCTGCTGTTACTACTGCTGGGTGAAGCAGGCGGCTGCTCTTCTGGTTGGTTTTAATAGCCATGGTGGCTTGTACTTGGAAGGGAAAAATGGAAGCAGAGTGTCTCAGTTCCTGTTATTGCTGTGAATGGAGGGGCTCAAACCCAAATTTACTGTGTAGTTCTGGAGGTCAGAAGTCCAAACTAGGTCATGCTGGGCTGATACTAACATTTCATTAGGGCTGTATTCCTTCTAGAGACTGGGGGAAAGTTGGCTTCCTTGCCTTTCCTAGCTGGTGCATGGCTTCCTTCCCTCTTCAGAGCCAGCAGGTAGCATCTCTCCACTTTGTCTTCTGGCTGTCCTTTCCTGGGATAGCCCAGGATAAGGATTGTTGCCACCCACAACCTCAGCCTCCCTTTCGCCACATGAGGAAATACTTTTAAAGATTTGAGGATTAAGACATTTTTCCTCCCAAGACAGGGTGTCTCTGTTGTAACTCTGGCTGACCTGGAACTCACTCTGTAGACCAGGCTGGCCTTGAACTTACAGAGGTCCACCTGCCTCTGTCCTCATCCTGAGCGCTGGGATTAAAGGCATGTGCTACCACCGCCTGGCTCTTTAAATATTTTTAAAATTACATTTATTTATTTAGTTTATGCATGAGGAGGTCAGAGGACAAAAGGACATGGTGCAGGAGTTGTTCTCTGCTTTCACTGGTCCCAGGATCAAACGCAGGCTGTCAGGCTGGTCACCAGCTGCCTTTACCATCTCACCATCTCACCATCCCAGATGTGGGCATGTTTACCAGCCGTTACAGGGAGAGCTGCACAGGGTGGGTTAAGGAAGTGTGGCATCCCTTAATGCTTTTACATCTTTTTGTTTTGGAGGAACTAGAGTGATTAAATAAGAAAACTTCTTGAGCACCTTGTAGTGTAAAATGATCATGGAAGACTGGGGAGCATCTTCCTGTGATGCCCAGGCTGCCCTCAGACTCCTAGGTTAAGTGATCCTTCTGCCTGAGCCTTCTGAGTAGCTGGCACTACAGGTGTGGTGCCTGTGTCTGGCTGAGCCTGCCAGTTTGGTTTGTTTTAGTCTCAGAACTACCCATTCCCTTAGAGGTTGTACAGAGAATTTACTTGGACCAGTTTCCGCATGTTAAGAGGAAACACATGCTGGGGATTTATGGCGCCCACAGACATCCTCAGAGCCTCCACTGTTCTCTTCCACCTGAACTTCTTAAGCCCTAATGTTTGTTTTTGAGAAAATAAGAAACTGGTGTGGCTCTGACATTTTTACATATGAATGTTTCAGTCGTTTGCCTGTGTTTGCTCCTGTCTCCGTTTGTGTTGACCTTTACCAGTTTGGTATTAAAAATAAAACCTTTGGAGCACAATTCACCTATGGACAGAGCACAAGTCTTAGAGGTATGCTCTTCAATGAAAGGGACTTTTGGAAACAGACAGCGAGACCTGCCCTTGACTACAGGCCTCCATTTGATAACCACAGCTGTGCAGGTTGTACCTTTCTTGGTTCTAGAAAAACAAAAACAAACAAACTTTGTGATGGCTGCTTGGTGTCCTGCCAGACAATACTGTTTGCCTATATGTTCAACTGTTTGTGTTTAGGAAGAAAAAAGGCGTAAACTTAGATTCTGTATATATCCTGATTAGGACACAGACACTGGTGTGACTGGAATCAGATGGGGTTCCATGCAGGGTTGTGTACACAGAGCCATGTGAGGGTCTCCCTAGAGCTGACCTTCACCCTGCTACACAGTAAAGGTCATCACGTTGGGGCTAATTTCTGGATTCTATTATTAACTTTTTTAAAAATTTGAAGCAAGATCTCATGCTTGCCACAAACTCATATGTCAATCAGAATAGCCTTGAACTCTTGGTCTTCCTGCCTCTGCCTCCTAAGTGCTGGATTACAGATGTGCAGCACAGCCAGCTTAATCTCTCTTCTAAGGCTTGTGTCCATATACATTTCATTTTGTTTTTATTTTATGTGTATGAGTGTTTTGCCCACATGTATGTATGTGCACTATGTATGTGCCTGGTACCCTCGGAGGTCAGAGGAGGGGTCAGACCCCTGGAACTGGAGTTACAGAGGGTTGTGAGCCACCATGTGGGTGCTGGGAATCAAACCTGGGTTCTTTGCAAGACAGCCAGTGCTCTTAACCACTGAGCCAACACTAGTTACTATATAACTTTTCCTTTTCCTTCTTTTCTTTTTTCTTTCTTTTCTTCTCTTTTCTTCTCTTTTCTTTTCTTTTCTTTTCTTTTCTTTTCTTTTCTTTTCTTTTCTTTTCTTTTCTTTTCTTTTCTTTTCTTTTCTTTTTGAGACAGGATCTCATTGTGTAGCCCTGATTGGCCTAGAACTTGTTGTGTAGACCAAGCTGGCCTTGAATTTCTACCCGCCATTGCTTCACCAGTGAGTGTATTAAAGTTATGTACCACCATGCTTGTCTTCCCCATAAAAAAGTTTAAAAGGAGAGCCCTTGGAATCCACCCTTTACCTAGTAAATGCACATTGGACACCTTGTTTCTGCTCCTTTCAGAAAATTAGCTTTGCATAGGCAAGCTGTCAACAGGCAATTGATCTTTGTGTTTAGGTAAGCTTTCAAGTGAAGGGGGGAGTTATCTCTTACAAAGAGATCTGCCAAATGTTCTGCACCAGTCCAGCTCCTGAAGAGCCTTTGATGTAATCTTCATATTGAGTTCCTGAATCCAGTGCAATCAAAGCAGAACCAATCTTTAGTTAGATTATCGGTGTTTAAGAGGAGTTGAGAAAATCTAGGTTTCAGCTTCTGTGTAAGCAGCGAGGTAGGACATACAGGAAAATAGCTGATTTGCATAGCATGTGGGGATTACTGAAGTGCAGCTGCATGCTTCGTAGCTTTGGCTCATAAGGGACGTACAGAGGAGGATATTCAGGGCCAGGATGGAAAGATAAAAAGAGACACAGCACCTGAGGCTTTCAGCATCACCTCTCATCTGCTCCTTCTGTCCATCTGTCTCCTGTCACTGTGATCACTGAAGACTGCCAGGATCTGACCTGGTTTCTGTGCATGGTTTGATGTGCCTGGAGCACAGGGTGCCCCAGAAGAACCTTGTGGTCTGTGGACACAGAGCTGTCCTGAACTGTGGTTATGGTGGGAGCCTTGTCACAGGAGAAGCATGGGCGTGAAGGGCAGGTGCAGAGGATGCAGGTGGTGGGAGTGGAAGCAGGGCCTCTGGGCAGTTGTAACCTAATTTTCTGTGCCCAGGGCTCTGATTGGCGTGTCAGGGAATTGACTGAAAAGAGAATTGTCTCTGGTTTTGGTGGGAAGGGTTGTAGAGTAGAAATAATCACTATCTACAGTAGGAAATCTTTGTGTTGTACTGTAGTTGAAAGGAGAATTTATATCCAGATATACGAAGAACTGACCATGCTATACAATGTGTCATGGAGATTCTTGTGTATGGGTGTTCAGAAGACTGAAAAAGGATAATATTTTAGATTTATTTTTATGTGTGTGAGTGTTTTGCCAGTGTATGTATGTGGACCACATGCATGGGCAGTGTATCTGGAGGCCAGAAGAGGGCATTGGATCCTCTGGAACTGGAAGTACAGAGGATTATGAGCCACCATGTGGCTGCTGGGAGTCAAACCCAGGCCCTCTGCAAAAGCAACAATAATTTTAAAGCTGATTTTTCTTTTCTTTTTTTTAGAAGATAGAATTAGTGATTTTCTAGAATGTCGGTTTTCTAAGAATGGTGTTCATATTTCTCACCATCGGTTGTTCTCCCGGTCTCTGAACACTCAAATAATTGGCTTTTTTCGCTCTTAAGGGCCCCACTACTTCCTCACTCATCAGTGTACATCCTGAGTTCCCAGTTCTCAGGTTTGAAAGCAAGAGTGTTAGAAGACTGACTTGGGGATTTTGTTTCTTCTTCCTGGCTTCTGACCTCAAACCTTGTAACTTGATTTCCTGTGTGCGGGGTTACTCACAGGGGTTTGGCCTCTTGCCAGGCCTCTGGAAATCCTCAGAGACAGTGTATAACAACCTCTGAGTGTGTGTTTGGCAGGATCATAGCTAACTCGGAATCCTGAGACACAGAATCACTCCATGTTCCTTTGGGGATAGGCTTTGAGACAGTGATAGGGCCATCCAGGTGACTCCCTGCATCAGAACCCTGGCAGGATCACCACCTTCCCATGGCTGGTCTTTAGGAAGAGCTTGGCGTTCCCTCTGCCATCGCTGGGAGCAGCGTCTGCTGGAGCTCTTGCTTCTCATTGGCTTCACGTGAGGGAAGAAAGGAATTTAGTAACTCAGTATGGGAGTGAGGGAGTAGAGATGGATCTCCACGGCTCGCCTTTGCCCTGTGCAAACAGTGAAGTGCACATGGTGTTCTGGGTAGGACAGGGAGCATACTCCTCTTATGGGGCCTGGGAACCTGCATAGGCAGCCTAGTAGCCATGGAGGAGTAAGAGATTGAACCAAGTTCCTTCTGGCCTTCCTGTGCTGAGCTAGGGGTTTGCTTTCATTCTCCATCCCAAACAGAAATACTGACTCTCCTGGGCGTGTTTGACCATATGTAGAACCACTTTTCTTTGTTCTTCTGTGATTGGGATGACTTTCATTGTTTTCAAATTCAGTTACACACTTAATGATTTGGCTTGAAAAGAACACAGTTCTGCGAATTGAGGGGTTTCTAAGAAACATAAGGCTTCCATAGTTACATATTCCTGCGGTGATGTTAACATGTGAGGGAGAGTAAGTATATTTAGAGTTTTTGATGCATGGTGCCAATTTGCTTTTCTAAAGGACTGTACCAGTGTCTCATGCCTGGCCATGTGGGTCCATGTATACATAGTGCAAACAAGTCTGCTGGGAGGGTTAGCATCTAAGAGTCTTTCAATAAAAGCTGATGCAGTGGTGATCAAGCGGTGCCCCATTAAGTGTGCTGATTCCTACCTACAGTGGGAATGTTTGATTTGCATACTGTGTATTCTGGGCTGGCTGTAGCATGGTGGTGCCTGAACCAAGATGGATTCTCTTAATGGCCTCTGTCAAATCAACTGATTTACATGTTTTTCTCACTCTGATATTTTAAGCATGGAGAAAGTGGGTATCACTTCTGGTGGGAGCTTGAGTCAGATTTTGGTCAATTTTAGTTGCTTTGAGCCTGTCACTGATTTTACTCCTAAAATTAAGATTTTTACCTTATAATGTCTTCTGGTAAAGTTCAAGATCTTTCCTCGAGATTGGAAACGTTGCAAGTTAAATGGACAGTCTGGTTTGTGACAACAGACAGCTCTGTCTGTGGTTTTGTAGACACCGCATTCTCTCCTTCCTGAATGCCCCATGTATCAAGGACACGTGTCAAAGACCCTTTCGTCAGATGGAGTTTTGTCTTACCTGTTTGGAGCTCCCATGACCAAAGTGATTGTTTTTTTGTTTCAAGGGTATGGAACCATATCAGAGGTCACTGACGGGTTGGGCAGCCCTCACTAGCAAATTCAGAGGTCTGAAAACCCAAGCTGAGGAGACTTGTGATAGATCTTCTCCTTTGTGCTCCTGACCAGTCTCCCCGGCACACCCAGGCCCCAAGATGAAAGTCTGCGGAGTGGGCTTCCAAAGGAAAGCTCTTGCCTGAACCTGTCCTCACTTCATCCCCAGCCATGGCTTGGTTGTCTGTCTAATTATTGTTGCTTAGTTTCAGTTACAGTAATAGAGGCCTGGAGGAGGTGGAGAAGCATTTAAAAATGTTCAAGAAATGAATCCCACATCCTTTTAAACTGTTGGTAATGGTGTTTTGCTTCTTTACACCAGGAGATGGGGGCAGCAGGGATTTGGCCAAGTTATTGTTTAGGGATGGTGATGCCGGTGGGTGGGACAGCACCTTCCTGCCTGCAGTGTGCTCAGTCACAAACACACTGCAGGCAGAGGGAGAGCTAGGCCAGGAGGCCTGAGCTACAGGGGTGTGTGTGTGTGTGTGAGATATCATTTCATTATGCTTAGTGTATAATTTAAAAAGATCAGTGAGTTAGTCTGGCACTGAAGGCACAACCTTGCATGTGGACTATGGTGAGGGTCTAACTTGGGGCAGGGGAAGTAGAGGAGAAAATAATTACAGTAGCAGGCAAGAAGTGGATAACATTGGTTACTGGTGCTAGGGAGGGCACAACATTGAAAGGATGGGAGGGAAAGAGCCAGAGGTACCCACTTTCTAACACCTGGAGAAACGGAGGCAGCAATGGACGTGCTGCAGTCTTTGGAGCTGTGTAGACAGAGTTGAATGAAAGCAGAGACTACGAGTACGTTTGTGGGAGGTGATGCCAGGAGCTGAGAGGAGGGGCAGCAAGGTGTCTCGGCACAGTCCTACTGATGGGCTGGAGAGAGGCAGATGTCTGAACGGAGACTGAGGTAAAGTCACGTCACTCTTTAAGCAACCAGACGGTAAATGGAGAGTAAGAGAGAAGAGGAGAAGGCATGCCAGGAGCATGCTCAGTAGCTGGGAGGTGATGTAGAATGGAGAATGCTTTTTGCTTTTAGTTTGTAGTGTAGGTGGTCTTGAACCCCTGTGTAGCCAAGGGTGATCTTGGACCTCAGCTCTTCCTCTGAGTGCTAGGGTTACCGGTGTGTGCCACTACACCTGGTTTATGTGCTGCTGGCTGGAACCCTAGGCGTTGTGCATGCAAGGCAAGCGCTCTACCAACTGAGCCACAGCCCCCCCACCCCCCCAATAGAATTAGAGATACTCACTGTGGTAGTTATTCTAGGCCAGTCTTGAGTTGAACAGTGTTCCTTTGTGCTGGACAGTGCTCTCCAGTCAGAGTGGGCTCAGATTTCATCTCTCCTCCTTGTGTCCTTGTGTGGCAGCTGCAGCCGGCAAGTGCTTTTGGAATCTGTTCAGCATAAGTTACTGTCTCTTGAGTCCTGAGTCCCCGAAACATAATCTCCAACAGCCCTAATGACTGAAAGTAAGAGCACATGTTGAGTTTTAGCAAATTCCAGTGGTTTCAGCACTGACCAGATTCCCTTGTCTTCTGAAGTCAGCATGGCAGCCCAAGCTCTCTCCGCTCTGGAGTCCCCTCTTCCCACTAACATGTTTACTTTGTCACCATTCATTTACCATCCCAGTCATTCAGGCTTGAAATCATGAGATGCATTCTCATATTCATTCATCTTATCTCTCTCTCATCTTCATGGGCCCATGTCCTCTCAGGGCCTCTGCAAACAGATTGGTATGGTGGAATCAGAGTCATGCATCCTGGTCTTTGGTTCCCTGAGCCAAACACTCCACATTGGTGGTTGGACAGCCAGAACTTAAGAGAGCTTTAATTGGTTAGGTCTGTATTGGTGATCCTGCCTCTTTCAAGTCTGAGCTGACTGCCTCACAGACATCTAGAACTTTTTTGTGGCACTCCTTGTGGCTGAAGACAAAGTCTGTCCTTGGGAAGCACACATTCATTGGTGGAACAGAACAGAACCAGGCAGTTACAGCCCCAGAATCTGTGTAGCTGAGCTTTGACTATGCAACTTCCAGAGGAGAAGCAGGTTTTGGTCAGGGTCATCAATAAGACCAGAGAGCTCAAGCATTGCAGGTTAAGAATGAACTGTGGAGCTGGGCGATGGTGGTGCACGCCTTTAATCCCAGCACTCTGGAGGCAGAGGCAGAGGCAGACAGATCTCTGTGAGTTCAAGGCCAGCCTGGTCTACAGAGTGAGTTCCAGGACAGCCAGAGCTACAACAGAGAAACTCTTGTCGGGGGTGGGGGGTTGGGGGGGAACTGAATGAACTGTTAGAATGCTGACTGTCTGAGGCACTTCTGCAAAATCAGGCTTGTCTCACCTCAGCTCTGGACTGTAGTCTCAGGAGCACATTCGAGCGCCTAGAAACACTGGTGCCTCTTGGTGGATGGTCACTCTTGTGAGGATGACTACCTGACAACTGGACCGAGTAGGTGGACGGAGCTTTGGAGGACCCTTCCGGTGCTCCAGCAGCCACCTCCTGCTATACCAATTTTGACTGGCAAGTTAAAGAGCGATTTCTTCTTTACTTGTTTTCTAACCACCAAGATATCTTACGGGTTCAGACCTCAGTGACGAAGCACAGAAGAGGTGAGGTTCTGCAAGCACTGCTAGGGTCAGACTTGGAAGGTTGTCTATACAGTGCAATGACCTTCTGGCCTCCCAGCCTAGACTCTGCCTCCAGAGGAAGCAGCACTTGGGAGTGTACCACAGGGCAGCAGGAAGGCTCCTTTGTGTCTGGAATGTCTCACAGAGGCCAGGGGTTCCTGCTGCAGTGACCTCTGACTGTTCGTCCCACTAGTGGACAGGACTTCCTTTCTTGTTATCTGACCCAACCTGCATGCTTAGCAGGGCTTGGCAGATTGGCTCTAAGTTTGTTGACTGAATCCTAAAATCTCTGCCTTCATCTGTTTTGACATAGGAGCTGAAGTCTTGGACCACTCATGGTAGCCGTGAGTCCCACTTGGACCTGAGCCCTGTAGCTTGGCACATAACTCACTTCCTCTTCTGTGGGTCTGTGGTCTGTTTGGAGGTCTGGTTCCTGATGCAGCTAGCTGTAGGGTAAACCAGTTAAGTTTCTCACTGTTGGCTTGTTGGGAAAGTGAGGAGACATGTTATACCTTTGATTATTTTTCTTTTTGAGACAGGGTTTAACTAGCTAGCCTAACTAGCCTGGCTAGCCTGGAACTTGCTCTGTAGACCAGGGGTGGTCTTGAACGCACAGAGATCTGCCTCCCTCTGCCTCCTGAGTGCTGAGTTTAAAAGTGTGTGCCTCCCAGATCACTTTGCGTCTTTGTGATGTCACTATAGTTTTTTTAAATGGATATTTGCTTGAAAAATATGATTAGTCTATATTTGAAAGATGAGTGTACCAAATATATTATTTAAGAGGGGCTCAAATAACATAGAAAGGTGGAATGATTTAGGAAACATTGAATGTTTAATCCTTTAAAAAGGATTAAAAAATTAATAGTTGAGTTTTATGTGTCTGATTTTCAAAACCTCAAGAACACAGCTTGGTGGATATCTGGTGAAATGCTGCTTTAACTTAGGGTCTGCTGAACATGTAGAAAGAAAACAAGACCTCCATGTGTCAGCGCTTTGCTACTGCTGTTGCAAGCGATGGCACTGAAGGCAGAGGTCTCGTCTCACAGGATGAAACAGCAGCACAGCACATCCTGGTCTCTCCTCCTTGCAGAGGCCTGTTCCTAGTGAAGGCCAGGGACACTCTGGCTCTCGGCCCTTCCTCCTCAAAGCCTGCAGCGGCCAGTGGACTGTGTCTCACATCCCAAACTAACACAGAAGTCTATGCTCTTCTCTTTGTGGGACTTGTGCCTACCTGGATGATTGGAGATCATCTCCCTCTTCCATGAGCAATTTCAAGCCTCCTTGCTGCCTTTGTAGGTTCCAGGGGTCTGGCATCTGTGGGGTCATTGTTCTGTTTGCCAAGTGTGTCCAGTGTTTTTGTCCTGGGAGTTACCTGAGGACAGGCAGCTCGCTCCTGTGCCACAGGGACACAGTGCTTCTGGTATTGATCTTGTTAACTTCCCTAAGCATTTCTAGTCTTAGAAACACGTCCCCATGATTCTTATGACCTGCATGCACTCTGCGGCCCATCAGATTGCTGGTTCAGAGAATTTTTCAAGACTGAAGGCTGTGCTGTTGCTGCCCAGTCCTTGAAATGCTTCTGTCCTCTTCCAGAATACAGCTAGTTCTCTTCTGTCTTCAGGTGGCGGAAATGTGTCTCAACAATGGGCTTGGTTCTGGAAGGAACTGTTGGCAGGACGTTGTTTGGTGATTGCTTCCTCAGATGTCTGTCCTTTTCCCCCATCCCGTGGGCATGTTGTGGAGGAGCCAGAGGAGTGCTGTTGGTCTTTCATGGGGCTGTAGTAAAGACTCTCTTGGTTTGATTTCCACTCTGAATAGATTTAAAAAGCCAAGTTTCTGGCTAAATGCTATTTGTCCTTCCCTTTCTGGCCATTGTGTCAACCTTCCATTTTCTTAAACATATAAACTTGTGTGCCTAGCATTGTAAGAAGGGGAATTTAAACATGTACATTTAAAAAGTATGTAATTTCTCCTCAAAAGTCAACAGAGAAAAATGTGGTTCCCAGCACATGTTCTAACAGGGCTTGAGTCAGCCTGACTACGGAGTCACAGTGTTATCATATCTCTAGGACAGCTGATTTCCGCACCAAAACATGTCAGGCTTCACCTCATCCCAGCCAAGGGCAGCAGGAAAAGGAGCAGATCCTAGGGGAGCTTGTCTCCCTTGGAGAAAACAAGGACCTCAGTAGTTTGGATTCAAAGGTGGAAAGTACTCAGGTATGCTGGGATATATATCTGGAGGAGCCATCCAAGGTGTTAGTCCAAGTTCCTGCTAGAGAGTGTTAGGTGAGCCTGCCTGTGTGTTCTGGAAGCTAAGTGTGTGCTGCTGAGTGGAAAACAATCTAGAAAGACCTATTGAGAAAACAACCATATCCACTCAGACTTGTGTCTGCACTGAAGCATTTCTGTTCTTAAAAATATACCACAGAATGTTGCTTATAAAACAAACAAACAAACAAAACACCTGGCATGGTGGCACACGCCTTTAATCCCAGCATTTGGGAGGCAGAGGCAGTTGGATCTCTCTGAGTTTCAGGACAGTCTGGCTTACATAGTGAGTTCCAGGAAACCAAGGCTACATAGAAAGACCTTGTCTCAAAACAACAACAAACAAACAAACAAACAAACAAGCAAACGAAAAATAGAAAAAAGCAGTGTAGGTGCTGGAGAGACAGCTCAATGGTTAAGTGCATATATTGCTTTTGCAGAGGACCCAAGTTCAGTTCCCAGCACCTACAGGTTACACCTGGCAGGTTACAACCGCCTGTAACTCCAGCTTTAGGGGATCTTACAGCTTCTTCTGACCTCCATCAGACACATAATTAAAAACAAAATAAGTATTTTTTTTAAAGCAATTTATCCTTGCTTTCCAATCTACCCATATCTAGTAAACCAAGTTACTTCAGGCTAGGATCTAGGAATGACTGAACACACACACACACACACACAGAGGGATATAAATACATGTGTATAGTTACATATTTTTAAGGCTTGAAATGTTGGGGACTCTAGATGTAGACCATCCAACCTCAGGAACCTTAGTATTCTCGTCAAGGTCCTGTGGCAGCCCATACAGGCTGGTGTTGGTGTGGGCTGGCCAGCAGAGTAGCTGCCTTCATTACCCATATAGGTGGCGCTGAATAAAGGCAGGGGGGCTTTTGTGCCCATCACTGTTGCGCAGGGCAGCTGTGCTGGCTGCTCTTCTCCAGCTGTAACTCTTAGTCTGACTTCTGTGGTTTTGCTCTGGGCCATTCAGAATTCCCCTTAGAGAGACTTAAGTTTTCAGAGATTCTTAAGAAGAGACTCAGCAGATCAAAGAAGCAAAAACACCCAGCCTGGCTGCCTTTTTATTCCTTTATTATAATTACCAAGTTTAACTACCCACCTACTTTAGCTTCCTGAGTGCCTTTGTGTGGTTTTCTGTTTTGTTTCTTTGAAGAGATATCCTCCTTATATCTAGCTGTTGCTTATGCCTAGCTGTTGCTAGGCAGTCCCTGGACTGGTGCCAGCTGTGCTAGGCAAGGGCCCTGGCCTGTACAGCCGAGGGGAAGTGTCCCACAGGACCCCTCTGCCTTTCCTGCTTGGGTCAGGGGAGGGCTTAGTCCTGGGTGCCAGGCATGGGAGACCTTCAGAAGATTGAGGTCTTCTGGGTAGTAGTTTCTCTCTCCTTATGGTGAGGCAGGCAGTGTGCTTCAGTTGACAGTAATCATGTCTTCTTACTTTAGGACTTGGGCAAATCTTAAAAAGTTATTATGGAAATATTCAAACATAAGCAAAATAGAAGAGTGTGTGACCTTCTGCAGTCATCTCTGTTAGCGCTGGGCGTGATTGCCTTTCAGTTTTTCTCTTGTGCACTCTACCTGTTTACTCTCTTAAGTCTTCTAGAAAATGTGGAATGTTTTGTGGTCTGCTCTTTAAAAAAATACATTTTTCAACGTGGTTTTGTGTGTGTGTATGTGTGTGTGTGTGTGTGTGTGTGTGTGTGTGTACTGAACTCGGGTCTTTTGGAAGAACTGTGCTCTTAACCTCTGAGGCATCTCTTCAGCACCCCCTTTTAAAATATAATATTGATTTATTTGCTGTGAGACAAGATCTAGCTAGCTTGATGTAGTTCTTAACCATATTTTTAAAAATCTCTTTCAGTGTTGGTGGGGATGAACTTTGTTCTATAAATCTTGCGTTGTGTCTCTATCAGTCAAAATTACAGCTGTTTCTTTCCCAAGTTGTGTGTATGATGTGGCTGTGTGGGCACAGAGCGTGGGGGTCAGAGGTTGACATGGATGTCTTTCCCTCTGCGCTTCTACACTGCATCTGCGGTCTTGACGGTTTCTCACGATGTAGCTGTGGCCTGGGACTTGTCGGGGAATCTGATTGTCATCAGAGACTTGCCTCCGCCTCTGCTCCCAGGCGCGGGATGAAAAGTGTGTGTCACCGCTCCCAGCTTCACCTCAGTTTTTGGCACAGGATCCCTCACTGAATGTTGGAGCTCATTGGCCAGCCAACCTAACCCAAACTGTAACTCCAGGGATCTCTTTCTGCTCCCCAGTGCTGAGGTGAGCAGCTGCATGCTGCTGAGCCGGATCTTCACACGGGTGTTAGTGACCCTAACTCAGGTCCTCACCCTGAGTGGCAAGCACTTTACCGACTAAGCCCCCTAAGTCTCCCTAGCCCTGCCAGGTCATTTTTCAGTGCATTTACTCAACAGGTATCTCTCAGACACCGAGTTACTGGAAGCCTCTCCATGGGGCGACTCAAGCAGAGGTCTACCCCTCCTTATAAACCAAAGCACAAATCCACCAGAGTTCAACCTAGGGAGCCGGGAGTTTTTCAGGAGAACCTGCATGACCCCAAAGTGGCCATCGCACTCAGGTCTCAGCCAGCACAGACAGCTTCCCCAAGCCTCCCTTCAGCTAACTTTGCACCTTCTGCTTAGCACATTAGCACCTCCGAGGCTACTACTTGCAGTTAGGATTGAATTACATGCAGATGCGAGGGAGCATCAATCAATGGTCAGCAGGCCCATCTTGATGTCTCTTGTGCTAAAGATGCAGCTGTATGTTCAGAGGACAGTGCTTCACTACCTGCTGTGGGGTGGACTTCGCAGGCCTCTGCTGTGGGGTGGACTTCACAGGCCTCTGCTGTGGGGTGGACTTCACAGGCCTCTGACTAGACAGAGATTTAGGACAGGCTGCATTCTAGTTCAAGAAAAGAATAGGTGCCGAGTCGTTCCACAGCCTGAGTAACTGGGGCAAAGGAATGAAGAAAAGACAAACCAAAGACAGAACACTGGGGTAGAGTGGGCTAGGCTCCCGATGGAGAAGCCCAGCTCTGCAGAAGCTCAGCGTATTTATTATATTCAGTTGAAAAGGAGGTGAGGCTATTGCATACAGCTGAACAAGGAGCCATGTTTAGCTAGGTAGGAGCAGTCTCTGTAAGGGGAGCTGTCTTCAGGCTGTAAACATCTGGTGGACATTTTATGTACACAATATTGACATTTGCACCTGGACTGGGAGGGAAGGCTTTGCTCTTTCTCCTAGCCTAGCCAGGAGAAGGCTTTGCCATTTTCCATGGGTCTGAGGCATTGTTCTCCATATGACCATCTCATGTCAACTACGCACATCCACGCAGGACTTTACAAGCTCAGGGCTTCTTGTATTCCATGACTGGGGACATTTAGTCAAGGAAATTTGCTGATCAGCAGTGAGTGGTTGGTGCTCAGATGAGGGTTTCTTAGCAGTTAAAACCGTGGTGACATGATGTCTGCGTTTCTACCGCATGACTAATCCTCGCTGAGTTTTGCTGGGCTGGTTGGACTTAGGCCTGTGGTTGGGCTTTTCCTACCTCCTCAGCATTCTCTGTTCCTTTATGACTGACAAGGCATCTTTATAGAGGCTATGTCCTCCCAAGTGTGTTAAACTTGAAAGTGCCCACTTAGGGAGACACTGCCTGTTCAGGAACAGCCAGTTGAGAGAAGCCCAGATGGCGGATTATAGCCCAATGGCAGAGCACTTGCCACACACATGAAGTCCCATGAAAATAATTGACACCTTTGTGGCAGTTCTGTGTCCATGGCATTTGTGACACAACACAGCATAGCTTCGGATGGTCATTGGCAACATACAGATCACACACAGTCATCACTCAGTCATTAACCTTTAAAAGTGTGTGTGTGTGCTTACACGTGTGCACACGCCTGCACCTGTGTGCTTTTACCATTCTGGGGCTAGAACCTGAGGTCCCAAGCATGCTAGGCAATTGTTCTTACACAGCTCTACCCCAGCCCCATAGGGATTCTTCCTAAAACTCACTTGAGAAGAACTCTGTTGTTTAGAGGATTATTCAGTGTTTGAATTGCCAGGTAGATGGATGATCTTCTGCTTTGGAACCAAGTTTTTAATTATAGGTTATTCTGAGAGTTAGTGATTTGTGTCCTTGATGAATTGGGTGGCAATAATTATACTTAAGTAATTATACTAATTTAAATTTTGGAGAGATTGGTCCTTTCATAACTGCAATACGGCAGGGCATCATTGTGTAGTGTCTTCTGTCCTAATTGTTATTCTGCTTAATTAGTGTTGTGATCTGCTAGTTACCCAAGGTCGGTTTGTAAGCCCTGAGGTTAACCAGCGGTGCTAGTAGCCACCTGGCCTCTCCTTTTCAGTCCATCAACTTTATTCTCATGTTCTTGGTGGCTCCCTGGGTCCTCTACTTCACACACATACTTTAAGGCTGTGGGAAGCAGAATGTGTTGACACATTGCTCTTATCCCAGCACTGAAGAGGCAGGAGGATCTTGAGTTGGAGACTAGCCTGAGCTACATAGTAAGACCCAGCCTCAAACAAAGAGGGCTTGGGGTGTGGCTCGGTGGCAGAACACTTGTCTAGTGTAAGACCCTGGGTCCTCTCTGTCTCACTACAACACTGAAACACTTGTTATCAAATCCTTGTTAGCAAGAGAGAGAAGAGTTTCTTTTCTCCCATGTTCTGAATTTACTAGGAACTTAGAACAAGGAACCAGACAGTGGCAATCACACCATCAGCCCTGTGATTAGTCAGGAAGGGAAAAGGCATTTCTCCTAGCTTCAGGCATCTGGGTGACAAGCTAACACATTTGTAAATTTCTCCCTGTTTCTTTCCCAGAGGTATAATCTTTGAACCAGATTATTTAGAATTAAATAACTGATGGGCTGGTAAGAAAGCTCAGTGGGTAACGGTACTAGCTGCTGAGACTGACAACCTGAGTTCAGTACTCAGAACCGAAGTGGTGGAATGAGAAGATAACTCCGCCCTGAGTTGTCTTTCCTCATAGGCACCGTGGTATGTGCTTAATCATACTTGTGTACACACACACACATACATACACACACACACACACACACACACACATAAATATACACACACACACACATACACAGATACATACCCTGAATTTTGTAATGTAAAAATAGAATGAAGTAACGGATAGCCACAAGTACTATCTCTTGTGGCTCTTGATCTCTCCCTGAGTCTTACAACCATTCCAGATGGACACAGAGCAGTGAAGAGTTCAGGTTGCCCAGGGAGCCCACTTCTAGCCACTGTGGAACAAGGTGACAGATTTCAGCTTTCACCCCATACACAAATGTCTTTATGGCCTGATGGAATCACATTTTTAAAAAATATTTTTGTTAGTGTTTAAATGGCTTGCCAACAAGTGCTAAATTGCTCCAGAGCAGTGTTCTCAGTCTGTGGGTCTTATTCCTTTGAGGGTTAAACTACCCTTTCACAGGGGTCACCTAAGACCATCTGCATATCAGATACTTACATTATGATTCATAACAGTAGCAAAATTAAAATTATAGTTATAAATATATAATTAAAATTAAAGTTATAAAGTAGCAACAAAAATTATTTTATGGTCGGGGTCACCACAACATGAAGAAAAGGGCCACAGCGTCAGGAAGGTGGAGAATCACTGAGCTAGAGCTCCGTACTGGAGTGCAGCGCTGCTGGAGTGCAGTGCTGTTTCTTTGGCCCAACGTAGCTTCTCTGATTGCTTCTAAACCTGGTAGGGATATTTTTGGAACTAGAAAGTTTTTGTTCCTGTTGTTATTATTTGTTTTAAACAAGCATTTAAATAATGGCCTAAGTAAAATGTTGGAGAACTTTATAAGAAGTCATTTAAACAATAGATTTAGAGGTGTTTTTATTTATTTATTATTCTTGAACCAGTCCCTGTCTTCAAAAGTAACAGTTAGACCAAGCAGGGCTATCTTCTTAGTTTAACATCATGACCAGTGTCAAGGAGCTGCTGGCCTAGGTGACCTCAGTGGAACTGACTGAGCTTCCTTCCATCTGCACATCAGCTGCAGGCTCCTGGGTCACAGGCTGTGTGGTAGGCACAGCTACACTGGTCCAGCTGCTTATCAGCTGACTGGGAGGATGGGTGGAGTGCATCATTTTGTAACATTGGTCTTGTGGTTTTACAAAGAAGGGGCTGTGTAACTAGACTGAAGGAGAGGAAAGAAACAAGCCGGGACGTGTTCTACTTGTCGGAGCAATGGCAACAGAGACCCCACTCACCTACCCATTTCTCCTGCCCTGAGCTGCCAGCAAACTGAGCTCATAAGTGAGCTTAAATTTCGCACCATGATCAAACTTTGTTGGTGAAGGCTAAAATTTTTTACTTTAAACTCCTAGTTTGGTTTAGACATGCAGAGGAAAATATGAAGCAATTTAGTAATCTCCTCCCCTTTTTATGTCCGGTAGTCTCAAACTACTAAAAGTACTGGAAAGATCATCCTAGGAACTAGAAACTGTACTTTTAAAATATACTTCATGTGCTTGTGATGTCGTACCTTAATCCAGCTGCAGAGGCGATCTCCGGGTGTCCTGACCTTAAATGTCCCCACAGCAACTGCCCTGTTGAAACCATCCGTTCAGTGTCTGGCGGGATGGTCAGTGCTTACCCCGGGCTGGCGAGACACCTGACATGACTGCTGGGTGACGTCTGGGACACAGATGCTGTGGAATAGACGTGTCCAGTGGAGAACAGTGCTTGTAGGTCATGAAATCACAATGCTTAGAGGTGAAACTTGGAGATCTGGGCCAGCACGGTTTCCTCTGCGTGGTCACAGTTGATAGGCAGCTGAGAGAGGAGGCTCTGGAATGGACTTTGAAAGATTTTTTAGGATTCAGAAAAGCAGAAAAAACAAAGTGCTGCATACAAAAGTTTAAGCTCATGAGCCACGTAGAGGCATTGATGGATAGGCATGGGGCACCAATTGCAAGAGCCCCAAAGTGTAAACAGCCTAAATGCCCATCAGTGCGTCAGCGGAGACAGGGCAGTGCGCCTGTCTAATGAGGATCACTGGACCACGATGGGGCGCACAGCTGAAGAGTGGCTAAACCGTGGAGACGGCTTAGTTACAGAACCAGGCACAAAGGCCACATGCACACAGCAGACCTGACTAGACGATAGGCCAGCTGGTGTTTTCCAGAACTGGAGTGCAGGAGTCTGTGTGGGGCTTTTAGGGGAATTTGGTGGTGGGAACCAATCCTGGTCCTCAGTAAGAGCTGCTGGTGCTCTTGGGGCTGAACCACCCCCCAGTCCCTCAGCACGGACGTTCAACACTGATAACAATCCTCAGGTTAGTCATTTTCAAAATATCATTAAATCTTCACACAGCGGAACCCCCAGTATTCACTTGAGTATGGCCTCTTCCAAGTACATAGAAAGTGACCAGAACCACGCTGTCTGTCCTCTAGCCTTTCTCCAAACTACTGATTGCATCAGTTTGCCATTTCTCTGAACTGTCAGTTTTTGTTTTTAACTTACCTCCTGCCCGCTGCAGTATCTCCTGCCTGCTCCTTCCCTCCGGCCAGCGGCTTTGCAGCTCTTCCCCTTCTTCTCAGGGCTGGCTCTGCTGGGAGCTTTTGTGTTTTGATTTCCCTTGTGAAGTGCCCTGGAGCCACCTTCTCTGTGGGATCACCGTCAGTAGCTGAAGACCCCTTGTCTTTCCTCTTTTAGGTATCAGGGACATTCCCAGAACTTCTCTGGAAGTTCCCTAGCAAAGGGCACGTGGGAGGCTTGTGTTCAAGTTTCCATGTTAGAAAAATGCTCTCTTGTGAGTCTACAGTTGTTTTGTATTTAGTAAAAAATTTTCAGTTTTGAAGGCTTGTTGTTGAATATAATGTTCAGGAGGCTTTCTATGCTGTGTTTGTTTGCCAGCGTGCAGGAACATACCACAACTTGGAAGCATTGGTCGTACTTGTGAGGGACTTTGGGCAGTTTCCAGTGCTGCTGTGAATGCTACGTGAACCTTCACCCTCCAGACTGGTAGTGTGCATGGGAAGGCTGCATCCTACCCGCATTTGTGCAGAAAACTGGTCCTTTGCCTCTGGTCATGTGCCAGCCCCATCATCTGTTAAGAGTTCTTCTCTGGAGAGAGGCTTCTGAGCTCCATGCCCCGTGCCAGCACCGTGCTGCCCCAAATCCCTAAAACAACTGAGCAACTCCTTCTGGGGTTGTGGTTTTCAGTGGCATTGAACCTGGAGTTCTCAGAGGGAAAATGGACTCCTTTAGTGTGTTGAGTCCTTCTGTGTATGGACACAGCTCCTCTCGGCTTCTTTAGAAAAGCTTTCAATAACATTTTAGATTTCTTTTCTTGGAAGTGTTTTGTACGTTGTTGATAGATTCATTACTGGGCACTTCAGTTGCTAATGTGTGCATTTATAGTCAGCAGCCTTGTTAATGATTCTAACACTTTATCGCTAGATTCTTTCACCTTTTGTGTGGACAGTCAAAACAACTGTGAATGATAATAGTTTTATTTCCTGCTTCTTAGTCCTTGTGCAGGTTTCCTGCACGGGTTTCCTGCTCTGTTTAATTGGCTGCTACACGAGAGATTAATCCTTTCAGGGATTCTTGCTAGAGAAAAATAAGTGTAGAAAATTAAGTCATTAATTGTGGGCAACCTTCATTTTCTCCAGTCTTAAGGGAAAGAAAGTGTGTGCCAATGTCCTACAGAAATTATCTATTAAGATATATAAATATATAACTTTATTATACTAAGAAATTTTTGGTTTTGGCTTTCCAAGAGATTTTTCTCAATAATAAACAGACATTCAGCTTTTTAAATATATGATATTTCAAAAAATATAAAACTAAATCAATGAAATAATCTAGTGTGCCCTATTTTGGGTGAAAGGTATTATTAAGCACTTGGAGTATATAACACACACACACACACACACACACACACTCTTAATAATTTTATATTGGTTACAGGTTGAAATACTGTTTCAGCTATGTTTGGTTAAATAAAATACAGTCTTGAAATTAATTTAACCTATTATATACTTTCCCTTCCTCGATCCTTCTCCTCCTTTCTTCTTTCACAGACCCTCTCTCTGTAGCTCAGGCAGACCTCAAATTCAGGACCGCCCTGCCTTAGCTAGAGTTTCAGGCATGGACCATACATCTGGCTCTGGTGTAAACATGTATTTCCTAGATGAGAAAACTCTCATTTATGTTGTAGAAGTTTATTTTTAGTTGTGTTTAAAATACTTTATGCACTGCAGGGTAAGAGGCTCCCTAGGTCTTGGTGTTTTGTATTGTTGGCAGGTGTTGGATTTCTGTGGGGATGTTTGCTTGCTAATGATCTGCACCCGAGGAGTTCTGTATCAATAAAAACACCTGAGCTGGGACACTCAGGGTTCCACTGTCCAGTACGGTGCTGGCCATGACAGTGGTTCCCTCTGCTGGGGTCTGGCAGGGATCGCATGTAGGATTTCTTGTCTTTAGTGAGCTGCCACAGTGGAGTACTACTACACATACATGGAGAGAGCAGGCTGCTTCTGTACAAAGAGAATATGTAGTATGCCCAGGCCTCCAGCTCAGGCGATTGACTCTGGGCTTTTGCTGATTCTGGTATTGCTGCAGATGCTGGTGACAGTTACTGTCCACTCAGAAAGAATTTAGATCCCTTTGTCACTTTGTACCTTAACGAGCTGCACATGAGTTTATGTCAAATATATACATACAGATAAGAATTCTGTAATATCTTTAGTTTTATTTGGAATACTACATCCTAAGTCACTCTCCTCCAAACGCAGAAGTCATAAATAATCTATACTATAGACTACACTATAGATAGATGAACTTTTGTGAAGCAAAAGCCCTTACCAAGAAAATTAAGAGGATGGTGGAGTTGGAGATATGTAGCACATAAACACAAAGAGTCACGCTGCAGGCTACATGCAGGGTACCTGCAACCAGCAATACAAGCTCGGCCATAGAACACAGTGTATGTGTGTTTGGCACACAGGCTCCGATCACCCGGTGGGAAGGAGAGAGGCGGCTGGTGCCCCTTCCTGAGGGTGTTTAGTGGGCAGAGCTTTACAGTCACAGTTGTTCACTTAGTACACTGAAGAACCCTGACCTTGGTTTCCAAATACCATCCAACCACATGGTGACTCACAGCCATCTATAATGGGATCAGATGCCCTCTTCTGTCATGCAGGTGTACACGCAGAACGCTCATAAATAAAATAGATAAAATCTTCGTTGGTTTTTGACAAGGTCGTTGGTGCCATGGCCTGGTGAGACAAGTAATGAATCGAGTGAGCCTAGAGGACTGTGGCGGCAGGAAGCAGTGGAGCTCAGGAATGGCAGAACCACCTTGAATGGCAGAGAAATTACCAGGCAGAAGATGCTGAGGAGCAGGAGTCTCCCCAGTGAGAGGCTGTCTGGGGGCTGGGGGCAGGGATAAGGGTGACGTAACAGAAGCCTGGTAGACTCACCCTTCACCCAGTGTTCAAGGTCATTGATTGGCATCACATACCCTGACCAGATGCCACCTCATTTTTAGCGTCATTTTTGTTTAAATTGCGTGACCTCAGAGTAGTTGAAAGAAAACAACTGACAAATCCAAGCTGAGGAACTGGTCAGGTTTTGCTACTGTGTCAAGCCCCAAAACCCAGAGGGCTGAGGAACTCTCATGGGCTGAAAATGACTGAAGAGACCTGACAGTTGAATGCAGTGAAGCCTCTGTGTGGTGCACACTCGTCCTAGCACTGGGTCAGTTCAAGGTCATCCTCAGTTACATAGCAAGTTGAGGCCAGCCTGTGCTACAGGTGACCCTGTCTCAATAAAACAAGATAAACAATATCTAAATTTTAAAAATGAAATGGTGGTGGGGTATTCTGGTGTTTGAACAGAAAGGGTATTTCTGTGGAAGGTGTAATGTTTGAGTAAGCTTGTTGGACTCAGAGTTCCCGACACTAGGCATTGTGCTGTGGTTATATAAGATGTGACCCCAGGGGAAGTTGGCTGATGGGTTCATGGAAACTTCGTATTCTCTTCACCCATCCAAAGCTATTCAGGTAACAGGGTGATGGAACTCATCCTCTCTGAGTCTCTACCTCAGCCTCCCCACAGGTGTAGCAGCTGACTGTAGGAGAATCCGCTCTACTGTGGCTTGGGGGAAACAGAAAGAAGTCTGTGCATCCATGGATAAAACCTGAAGTGAAGCCTCATGCCATGGCACAGAAAAACCTGACACCCTCAGAGAAAATTGTATTGTTTAGTCTGCATTATACAGACACCCCCTCACCCACTGTGAAGCCATATGGATGTTTGTTGAATTCAGAGAAAATGATCTGGAGACCTTTCTCAAGGCATAGATGGAGGTTTCTGATTCAGGATCTTCTGTGTTCTGTGTGCCTTTGACATAGTTTTAAAATCTCATTGTGTTTTATAAAACCACCCAGGCTACTCATTGAACATCTATGATTTATTTAACAAGTAGCTTATTTTGATAAAAAATAAAAGCAAAAGGACTAGCGTTTAGCCTCTTAGAAAACTTACTTGCTGGTTCAAGAAGTTCTGATAAAGAGGAACTGCCATTTGGGAGTTTCAGAGTTTAGGCAAATGGTGCCTCTATGGCCCCATAGGGTGAGGTGCAAGAGAGAGCGCAGAGGGAGGCGCCCAAGGCAGGGACCACCTTTCACTCCTGAGCACACTTCAGTCACACAGATGCTTAGAGAGACTGTGCAGCCTGCACAAGTATTTCTGTATTTCTTTGCAAACTGACCCATGCCTTAAAAACTTACCCAGTGGATTCTCTGACTTCAGCCTTCGGTCTGTTAGCTAGTGTAATAGATCTCGCCAGCCCACCTGGCAGTGTGATGACCTGGTTTCCTGATAGGCCTCTCCATCCTGTCTCTGAGTTTGCCTTTCATCCATCCCTGCTTCCTGCAGGCTGCTTTCTGGGGTAGTTTCCTTGCCTGAGAAGAGAGTGAGGTTTGTTCTGACTGGGTATACAGTCGTTTTCAAAGGGTAGAATAACGAGGAGAGGTAGATTGGGAGCCAAGCATGTCAGGTCTAGAGGCCCCCTGTGCTGTGCAGCTCTATCTGAAACTGTCTTTGCTGTCAAAGGAGGCCTCCTCACCCCAAAGGGTAGATACTTCCTTCTGAGATGTGACCTCTGTGCAGCATTTGACTGTCTCTAGATCACCTCCGAAGTAAATTCCAGCTGATGCCTCCAAGTTCTTCTTTTGATTTTCCTTCTCCAATTGCTCATGGGGAAATTTTCCTTTTTATTCTTCCTCTGAGCCTCAGAACCCAGTCCTTAGCTGCTTTGTGGTCATCTGTTTTTGTGCTGCCACCCCTGTGTCCTTCAGTAAACCCACACTTAAGCACGTGGGAACTAAGTGCCAGACAGAATGCCACTTGAAGGCTCAGCAGTGTTTGCTGAATCAGTGCAGAGTATTCCGTGTGCTCCGGACTGTGTTTACCCTGTGTAAGGGGACCTGCTGGACAGTGGAACTAGAAACCCTGAAGACCCAGGGAAGGTCGGCAGGTGGTGGACACCTGTACTGCCAGCCCTGGGAGGCAGAGGCAGCAGTGACTTCAAGGCTGGCCTGGTCTACAGTAGTGAGTTTGAGGCCAGCCAGGGCTACATAGTTAGAGCCTGTCTCAAAGCATCAAGGGACAAAAAAGCCCCAAGAGAGAAAGAGAGAAGCTGAGAGTTGCTGCATAATCATTTTCTGCATTACAGTTTTAGAGAAAGAAGGCCTTGCTGTAGTGGCTGCGGGAGGGAGCTGGGCTTTGAGTGCACATTCCCCCCCCAGTCTCTGCACCTGATCTCTAGCGTGTGGCTTCTTGTGCTACTGAATGAGTGTATTTGGTTCTGGCTGTACATGGTTGTACAGCCTAAGTTCCTATTAGTTATTACCTGTTTCCTAATCTGGGGTGAAGGATTGGAAGGAGGACATACCAGTGTTGTTGTCAACAAAGCCCTTTCAGAAAAACTCACATTTAGCAACAGTTATTTGCTAAGCCAGCAGAGGGCAGCATTAGTCGAGTCTCCAGAAACAGTGAGTTGTTTTTTTTTTTAATTTATTTTTTAAACTTAAAAAATTTAATTAATTTGTTTGTTTTACTTAAAATATATTAGAAGATACCATAGCAACCATGTCAGAGTGTAGTACGCAGATTATACCAGCCTTAGCTTTGTCATTCTTTCCTGTGGATCATATTTGTGTTCTCTGTCGTGGAGGAAAGTGTCTCCCTAGCATCAGGCACATGTCAATGGAGTCGTCAGAACACACCTTCCAACATCTCTGGACTGTGGTCAGTCGGCGAAGTGTCTGCCAAGTGGCCTTGTAGGGCCTCATTTCATTGCCTCCAGAGTCACTTTAACTATGAGTCTCTCCTGATGCTCTGGACTGTGGGTCCCTTCTGAGAGCTGTGGCAGGGCTTGTCATTACAGAAAGGGAACCGGAGCCACACAGTGTTCTTTCTGGGACACTTTATGACACTGATAATGGTTTTTCTTCACAGAGGGAATAAATAAGATCAATCTTTGTTGATTTTACAACATTACACCTTTCTGTGTCTTATTTTTCCTTGCATATGTCAATTGCCTTTCTTTAAAAAAAAAAAAAAGAAACAAGAGATGTTCATGGTGGCACACCCTTGTAATCCTAGCACTTAGGAAGTTGAGCTTCCTGGGTTGCAAGTTCAAAGCCAGCCTAGAATAGTGAGAACCTAAAGAAGGGGGAGGGGCAGGCAACATATCGAATAGATTAGGGCATGCATTAGGTTGTTTTGACATCTCATTAACTTTGGCTCTTTATTTTAATAATAAAAGTGTTACAGTTCTGCCTCATAAAGGCTTTTCCTGGCCAGCCATGAGAACCCTGTGGGTTACCAGGTGCCAGAGAGGCTTGTCAGGGGACGGGAGCAATCTCCGGAATTTCAGCAACGTGTGCCCCCTTTATCCTAGAGTCTTCTTCTCTGTAAGGCACCTTTGAACACAGTGCTTGGTACATTCGACCCTGTTGACACTGTTTTGTGCTGTGGTAGAGTTTGGCAATTAGTCGGTGACAGACACAGGACAGGAAAATGTGACCCTTAGTGCTGCTGTGGTAATTTCATCCGTAGCATATTCTGTAAGCAATATTTATTTATTTTTAAATGCTAAGTAGTGGTTTCACCAAAAATGTATCTGTAATTATACTCAGTGACTAGGCACATGGAAAAGTTAAGCCACAGTCTCTGAGCCAGGCAGGAAGTACCCTAGATTTGGTGAATTAAGAACAGCAGCAGTTTGAGCATTCTCACCGTATCCATTGTGGGTGTGCAGGGGGTAAAGGGTCAGATCTGTTGAAAGGTCTTAACTATTTGGAAACATGAAACATCTTGAGCCCAGACCCCTGCATCAGTGTGTGAGATGTAGGTCAGGAGATCCCTGTGTCCCACATCATCTGCAGGCTGTTCTGAGGCCTTGGTCATCAGCCTGCTTTTGTAATGTGCCTAGTTATTTCAAACGTACACGGGGACTCTCTGATAGTTCCCACTCAGGTGAATGTAGGGCAACCTTTCTACAAGGCTCCATTTGGCATTGGCTGTCGATGTGTGAGATGCTTCTGTACTCCAGTGTTATGGATGGTTCATGTTATTATTATTATCTAGATGGTGTAACTAGTTTTGTTTTGCTTTTGAGACAGTGCCTCAAAATATGTAGTCATTTTGCTCTGAGTCAGACATGGTGCTTTGTTGGTTAGTGTCTGTTTTAAGGATTTAAGATGGGTTTCCTTATTTCCTTTTTTAGTTAACAGACTTAATGCTGCACTAGCTTTAGCAAAATAGAAATCATGGAATGGGCAGGTGCTTCTGTTGCACTCCAGTTTATAGGGCAGCTTTTCTGCTCAGGCTCACAGAAGCTAGAACTCATGCCTGTCCCCTGGTCTGCCAGGATGTCTCATTCTGAGCCCAAGGAGGGATGATGGCTGTCATATGAGCTACTTTAATAGATTCGCTTTTTGAGAATTGTACTAAGAATGGATCATAGAATAATGGATGTGAAAGTCGTGAAGACCCCAAAACAGGCCAAGGAACAGGGCTGTGAGGGCAAGGACAAGGGACAGGGGTGTAGAGTCCTGATTTGCAGAGGATTTGGAGTCACAGGGACTGTGAGATCCTGAGAAGCAGGAGTGTAATGTAAGGGTTCATGGGGACTGAGGGAGAAGACTTGGAGGCAGACATTGTGGGGACCCAGCCTATGGCCTACCTCTCAGAAGATGGAGTTTTGTATTTAACTCTCGGGCCTTGAGTCTTCCCATGCCTCACACGGAGTCCGTCGTAGACCTGGCCCTACCGTATACATAGAGCAGGCATTTACCCTCTGTTGCGTAGCTGTCCATCTCTCGTAGCAGCCTCTCAGGTCCCTCTGCTTCTGCCCTGGCTGCCTGCACTCTCTTCTCACCAGCACCAGGGTGGTCTTGTCACAACAAGTCTGTTGTCTTTGCTCTGCCTAGAACATGGCAGTGGTCTTTCATCTCACCCATAACAGAAACTGCAGTCCTCAAAACAGCCCAAGCCCCACAGCCCTTCAAAGGCTCTGCCCCTGACCCCACTTCCTTGCACTCCTTAACCCCGCTGAACTTGACACTCTCCAGAGCCCCAGAGCACATGTCCAAGAGCTTCGCATGTTCCCGTCTTCCTCATCCCACGCGGTGGAGACGCTGCATTCACTCAGTCCTTGGTGTCTCTACAGCCCATATCCACTATGCTCAGTGGACCCTTAATGGTGAAACAGTGGAAAGGAAAGATTACAGATTTGATTGATTTTAAAAATACGTGGAAAACTAAAGAACTGGAATTAAATAGAAAAGAATAAATAAATAATAAAAAGAATGAATAAAAAGAACTGGAATTAAAAACAAGTGGCAGATTGAATTACATGTTGCTTCTATTCTATTGAGTCCTACAAACAGCAGGAAGGCTGACAGTATTAAAAAGAGCATAAGGTGTGGACGGCTGCTCACAGAACAGAAGTGAGCACTTAGGGAAAGACAGCCTTTATGGCAGTGAGGCCTGGCATAGGTCAGCACGGGGAATGTCTCCACGTGTCAGGGCCATTCAGTGCGGGCCTGTCTGGACAAATCAGACTCTGGGAAGCCAGACATGCTCTGCCCACTTCCAGAAGGTAGGAAAAAGAAGTGATCTGTCCCTCCGAAGTCAGGATCATCTGGGAATCAGACCTAATGCCAGAAGGTAGGAACCTCTAGACAGGTTTTAATGGAGCAGAACGGAGCGATACAAGACTGATCAAGGGCAGAGGTTAGAGGGGACCAATCCTAATTGGTTTTGACACACTAAAAGGTAACACATTGCTTTGTTAGTTGCCTCTACAAAACAGTGTGTTTGTGCTTTATCAAAAAGTGTGTGTGTGTGTAGCTATTATGGAGCAAAAAGGAACTGGGTAGAGCAAAGCCGATGTCTGGGAGGCACATCAGCACCCATGGTCACCTTCAGAACATGCCTAGAGACAGTGACACGTGCATTTTTCTATTCTGATGTGAGGACCTGGCCAAGCTGCCCCAGCCTTCCTGTCAGTCTGCTTCAGGAGTCTGTGCTTATGAAGACAGTTGGAGTGCAGTCCTTGGGCAAGGTGGGGTTTGAAGCTAGCTCTAGACTTTGGGCCTTGTAGCCCCTTTGGATACCAGTGTCCACGTCTGTCAGCTGGGGCCATGGAGGACATTTACCCCACAGTGGGTTCCAGGATTAGACAAGGCAAACCAAATCAGTGAGGCACAGGGAGAAGACTTAGGGAAAGCTACCAGCACTGCTTAGTTTAACTGTCACCTCGACACGACCTGGAATCACCCGAGAAGGGAGGACATTGAAAATTGGGAGTTTGTCTATGTTGGGCTGGCCTCTGGGCATGTCTGCAGGGGATAGTCTGATTAATATAAGAGTTACCAGCCCCCTCTGGGTGGCACCATTTCACGGGCCAGTCCCTAAAGCTGGTTGAGAAAATACAAGGAAGAGAGAGTCTGGGTCTATTCATTTCTCTCTGCTCTTGGTTGTAGGTGTGGTGTGACGAGCTGCTGGAGCCCCTGCCTTGGCTTCCCTGAATTGATGGACTGTGTCCTGGAGTTGTGTACCAAATAAACCCTTTCTCTCCAGAGTTGCTTTTTGTCACATTAACAAAAAACGCAGCTGGGACACCACCCAGTGATGTCATGGTGCTGCTTTGTGGTTGTTCCTTTTACCTTGTTATCCCAGAGAGCTAGTAAGGAGCCTCACGTACACTCCAGGAACACAGGGAAGCTTTTCTGGATCAAGGAGCTTTATTTCTAAGAAAATCTATGGAGAGAAATGAGATATATCCAGAGCATAGGCATAGGGCGCTGGGATTGGACCCTACTGAAAAGTTTTATAAGCTGTGAATAATGAAAAAATATTTTATAATCTTATAAATTTTATAATCCTGGAAAAAATTAAGGCTAGGGAGATAGCTCAATTGGTAAAATGACATATAAACATGAGAGCCCGAATCTCATCCCAACACTCCTGTAAAAGTCATGTGTGACTGCACATGCATGTAATTCCAGTGTTGGTGAGGTAGAGGCAGGAGGATCCCAGGCTAGCCAGTCCAGCTGAATCAGTGAGCTCCAGTAAGGTTCATTGAGAGACCCTGTCCCCAAAATAAGGTGAAGGGCTGGGCATGGTGGTACATACCTTTAGTCTCAGCACTTGGGAGGCTGATCTCTGTGAGTTCAAGCCCAGCCTGGTCTACAGAGTGAGTTCCAGGGCAGCCAGAGTTACAACAGAGAAATACAGCCTCAAGAAACACACCACACAAACACACAAAACAAAAAACAAAACCAAGGAAATGCATTATTCAATCTGACTTAGGAGCTAAACTTTGTATATATGGAATTTGTTGCAGAAGTTTATTTTTAGTTATGTTTTGTGCATTATTGGGTGAAGGGCTTCCTATGCCTTGGCATGTTGTATTGTCTTCAGGTGTTGGCTTTATGTGGAAGATGTTTGACTCCTCATGATCTGCACATGCTATCAATAGAATACATGATGCTTAGGTAGCTATAAAAACCCCTGAAATGAGATGCTCAGTGTCCCACTGTCCAGGATGGCACTTGCCATGATAGTGGTTCCCTCTGTTGAGGTCTGGCAGGTTTGCACCTATGAGTGTGTCTCCGTGTCTTCCTTGATGAGTCACACCATAGGTGTACTACTACAGGAATTACCAGACTGAATCCATAAACATGCACTTGTTGTGTGTCAGTTAAAACTACAGAAATCAGAATGGAGTAGAAATTGACCTCACATTGATTGGGAGTGTGGCCCTTGATTTTCTCATTTCTAGAACTGGCCTGCTTTCAGCTAGGACTTGATAGCATGCTGTAGTGATGTCAGATGCTAATGTGCTGCTTTCTCACTGGGAGATGAGTGGGTTTTAGGTGACGGTGTTCCTGGGAGGGTTGAGGAAGCGAGCGGGAAGTAGCAGCTGCTGCACCCTGCCTGGGTGACTGAGGGCAGGGTGGCCCACACTGGGCTGGTGTGATGACTCAGTGTGGAAGGTGCTTCAGCTTGATTTCAGGAACTGGGTGGTGACAGAGACTGCAGTGACGCCTGCAGAGGTTGCAGGCTAATTGGTCCCCCTGCCACTAGCCATTCCTCTGGTAGTCCAGAAGCAGCCCTGAGCCGGTCTAGCGGCTGGACAGCTCCCCGCATGTGTTCTCAGCCCCACCCAACCGCAGCCCAGGAAACTTTGCTCTGGATACTTGGCTGAGTGAGTTAGCAGCAGCTCTCTTTCGTGGCAGAGCCCAGCACGCCGGTGGTCCTGTCCTGAGAAGCCAAACAATGGTTCTTAAGGAAGGAGAAGGGGAGGATGGTGAGTCCCAGCTCTAGCCCCAGGCAGCCTGAGGTGGGTGGGGTGGAGTTCTGAGGGTTTCTTTTGACTATCTGTGAGCTCCTTTGAGGACAACTTTACTGGGCCTTTGTGGGGTGAGGTTAGAGTCTGGTTTTTATCCTGTTCCTTTCAGAAGAACCACAGTGTGCTGAGTGAGTAAGTTGCTGAGGTGTGTGCGTGGGGGGGGGGGAGAAAAGAGAAGAGAAGAGAACAGAACAGGGAGAGAGGCAGAGAGAATCACCCCTTGAATTTACCTTGAGCTGTGTGCAAAACAGCGAATGTCTTGGTGGTACACAGCCTCCTGCTTGTTGGCCGTTTACTGTATCTAAGGAGCAGTTGGGCCACAGGTCTGGGAGCTGAGTACCACAGTGAATCTGGGCCGGGAAGTAAAGATATTCACTGGCCTATGCCGGCAAGATTTGGCATCAACAGTTCTTGCTTTTCCTAAATGAGGTGTAGCCAAAGGAGAGGCTTCCTCTTTCCTCACTGGGTGAGGACTGTTTGAAGTTTCATGGCGTCTGTTGCACTTCCCTCACCTTCCCCCAACCCACGCTATAAACAGTTGAGCTGTGAGTCAGGAGCTGAGACTCTGGGCAGCCTCCCTGCTGTGCCTGGCTTGGCTCAACTGCAGTGCTTCAGCCTCTAGGCTTCAGAGGACAAGTGTGTCCAGCTGCAGCCAGTGTGGGTACTGGAGTAAACCTGACATGGAGTCTCAGCACTCGAGCAATCCAAGGAAATTTGGCTGTCTCTCTCACTTCCTCTCCTGGCTTGCTGAGCACACACTGGCAGTCTCACCTCTGAAGAGAGCTTACCCTGGGCAGTTTCCACAGGGCTGCTTGAAAAGCTCTAACTGTGGGTGAAACTCCTGGGTGAGAAGGACATGCTGTCTTTATTGTGGTACCTTGCTTTCAAAGAGGGCAAAGGTAATGGGGACTGATGCCAGGTTGGGCTTGAGCTGCCTACTGGGAGCTTTTGCTTTTGAAAGGTGAGTCCATGTTTAGCCCAGGTATTGAGCTCCAAGGGTAACAGTTTTGAGAGCAGAGGAAGAATTCTAAATGCTAGAATAATCATAGTGAGACTGCCTGGCCAGGCTAGCAGTGACCACTGGCCGCCCTGCCACTTCTTCTTGGTTACTGGCTGCTAGTCCTTTACCAGCTTCATACCCAGCTAGGAAGTGTGGTGTAGTCGCTTTGAGCCAGAAGAGTCATGTGTGGTTGGGTTCCCCACTACCCTACAGGCTTTAAAGTGTGTCCTCAGACGCCTTGAGTGTGGGTGCATGCCTAATCCCGGGCTGGGGTGGTGGGGCTGGGGTGGGGATTTAGGGCAGAGCTTTAGGGGTAAGGCTTGAGAATCAGATCAACTCTGTTTTGAATGAACAACCCTGAAAAGCCAGTGCCCCCATTTTCCAACCCCACCGTGGTGTTTCCTATCTGGGACAGAAGGGAAGGAGCATTGCCCTTTTAACCATTGCTAAAGAAGAGTCCCGAGATGTAGACCACAGAAGCAGGAAGTATCTATGTGAGTGTAAAGGGGAAGGGAGCAAGAGGACTTTCCTGTGGCAAGTCCCTAAGGTCCCCGAGGAGGGGAGCCGGCGCTTCTCACGAAGCTGCCTCCCCAACTGCCGGAGTGTGTGCGTGCTCAGTGATGAGGCTCTGGACAGACGTTCAGAAGGCAGGTCATCCCAGCACACGTCAGCACTGCTGTTTTTGCCTCCTTTTAAAAACATGCTTTTCACATTTATTTTAATTTTATGTGCATGAATGTTTACCTGCATGTGTGTACCTGTACCACATGTGTGCCTGATGTCCTGGGATGTCAGAAGAGGATGTTGAATCCCCTGGAACTGGAGTTATGAGTAGTTGTCAGCCACTGTGTGGATGCTGGGGTCAAACCTGGGTCCTCTGAAAGAGCAGCAAGTGCTTTAAACTGCTGAGCCACCCCTTCCAGCCTGCTACCTCTCTTCTGTCTGTACTTGAGTAATAGGTTGCTCTCTGGCATCCAGTGTTTATTTGCCTAACTCGAGTAGCCAGTATAATTAGGCACTGTTTTCCTAACTGCCATAGGTTTGTTCCTAGTAGATTAGCTATTTATCTGTTTATGTGTAACTTGATTTGCCACTGAACCCTCTCTTTGGAATGGAATCGAGACTCCTTAATGTGAGCCCATGGCCTTCTATAGCAGGCATAAGCTCTCTTCCTGGGGTTCTCTGGTCCCAGCGTGCCCCAGACCCTGACCTGTGGTGTATCCAAAGTCCTCAAGGCTTCTTATCTCACTTGGGATTCTCCATTCCCACAGCTTCTCCATTTGTGAATCACTGGTCATTAAGTCCTGGATCCAGCTGGCCCCTCTGCAGCTCTCAGCACGTCCTCGTCATGCATGATGCTGTGCCAGGTTGCTACTGCCATGGGCTTGCCTGCTTCTCCTGGCGTCAAGGCCGGGTCTGCAGCTATTTACGTCCCAGCTCCAGGCACAGACTGCGCCTGTGACAGATGCTCAGCAAATGCTAGCTGAACGAATCTGTAGGTTTCGTAGGAGAATACATGTCTAAGGACCACTCAGAGACCAGAGTATTAACCGGGCCGTGGGCTGTGGGTGGTCTGTGCCTCATTCAAGAACTGTCAGGAGCCATTTACCAGGGAACATAGAGTTCAGACCTGAGCTTGGTTGTCAAGTAAAAAAAAAAAAAAAGCCTTAAAACATCTGAAGCTCTGAGGTAGTGCAGGTATAAAATAATATTGTTTATAGGAAAGCATACCAAATAGATTTGCATACAGCACCTCTCCAGTAGAAGGTTAGGTTTTCAGGTGGCAGCTAAACAGTTCACTCTGATGTTAAATTAGCCTCCACCCTGCTCACTTGCTGCATCCGTGGTGACCTGTGTCCTGGTTTTGGACAAGAAGTGTGTTAGGTTTTAGAAGGAAGACTTAAGGTGCTAAGGCTCTAGGTGAACACGTCAGATACTTCTCAGAGTGACATGTGGTTCCATCTTTATTCTTAAGCAGGAACATGTTTGATGTTGTGCAAAACACACATCAAAGCAAAAAAGCCTGTGTCACCATCTGCTTTGACAGTGTTGAAGGGCTCTGCTCTGGATTGAGTTTTACAGGCCTCCCTGTCCTGTACACCAGCTATGAATGCACACAGCAGCTTTGCACCTTTTCTTAGTGAAGAAGGCTTAGAGCCTGCCTCTGAAAACAGTCGATCTTTTCCACTGCCTGAGGCTTTCTGCCACCTGCCAAGTTTCCTCCTGTGGAGCATGAAAGGTAGGCTAGCTGCAGCTGCTCAGGACCCAGGGACCAGTTAGAAAGGAGGTCTTGGAGGCAGAAGATGGAATTAGATTCTAAGAGTCCAGTATTGGTGGGAAGAAAAGCAGGCTTGGGGCTGGGGTATCAGCCCTTTTGGCTTGCAGAGTGGTCCCCAGGACAAAGCTGGGAACTGCAGAGGGAGTGAGCAGAGTATCTTGGCCACAGTGTGCTTCTGTTCCCAGCTGCTCATCGTTGGCCCACAAAGACTTGCTGAAATGGGGGTGGGAGGTTACATATAGTTTGCTGTTGCCATCAAAGATGGAGAGTTTAGCATTCTGGGAATATCTGAGAGTTCCACCTCTCATTTTCCCTTTGGACCTTGACAACTTTCCAAAAGCAACTTCACTGAACACAGTATTCTGGTGTCTGCTCTCCCGTCTGTCTCCTGCTCAGCTGTGCCTTCCTCTTAGGAAGGACTCAAGTGAGTGCTGCTTCCACTGCCCACCCTCCCGGTCTTCAGCCTCCAGGAATTTATGTGGCTCCAGCACAGAGCCAGGTGTCACTGGCAGCTGTGCAGTCAGACTTCTGGAGTCAGAAAGTGCTTTGCAGTTACCGAGCCAATCCCTAGCCGGCTCTAAAAAATAACAGCCATTGCCCTGGCTCCCAGGAGAGCAAGCCTCTGAACACAGAGCCCCTAACAGCCAGGAATAAGTTGACCTTCCCCTGATGTGACCTTCTCCTGTCTGTAGAGTTTATCAACTACCTTTTGTTTCTCCCTGCCAATGTGTGGCAGGGAGCTGTAGGGGAGGAAATGGAGTCCTGCTGCCCTGCTGATGGGCTGCTGTGGAGTGACCCACCCAGCACGTCCTTTCCTTTCTTGAGAAGATAAGGAAGTCATATTTGCCTCAGCCTGGTGTTTCTTCATGCTATACAGAAGACTCATGGAAGCTCAACTTACGACCTCAGAGAGATTGGAGAGTTTTTTCCAGAGTCAGTGGCTACTCTGACCCCTTGCTTCTTGGTGCTTGAGCCTCTTTCCCTGTCTTCCCTAGAGTTAGTATTCTGAGCAGCGAGTCCATATGAAGGGCCACCAGTGCTACCACAGCAGCCCTAGGGTGCCAAGCAGACATTTTGCTGTAAGTGAACCAGAGCTCAAGAATGTTTCCAACACTCTGTCTGGGCGAGGAGCTGGTAGCATTTCTGCATATTCTCTGAGGAGAAGCCTCAGCAACAAAGATTGCATTTCCTGTAGACCCAAATTACAGAACAGTAGCCAAGCAAAAGTTGTAGCACGTCCCCTTCCCCATGGCCCTCATTTGTGTGGTGGCTGCTGATGGCAGGGGATCCACATGTGTCCACAAAGCACTCGTCACGCATAAGGAGGGATCTGACACGGTGCTGCCTGGTGCCATCATGTGTCACTGCCTGCATTCACAGAGCACCTTGCTCTTTAGTCACCATACTGAAAGTTTTCAAATTTTACAATTTTGATGCTGTAGCCATTGGGCACATTCTTATACACAAATTAAGAGTCTAAATTTAGTTTACATTTCAGCTTTTAAGAAGCAGACTCAGGTTCAGATGGAGAGACCTGTGTATAGAAAGCTACACCAGCCTGTCCACGCTGCTGGGAGCATGGGGACTGGCAGGGCATTGGTGCTTTTGCTCATACTGCCAGGAATAAGTGAGCTTGAGCTTCTTTTCATGTTTGGTTTCTTGTGCCTTTTACATCCTATCTTGGATCTCAGAGATACAAGCCCCCCCTCCCCGCCCCTGCAATCCCCAGCTCTCTTGAACCTCCCTCACTGCAGTTCCTCTCCTGCCCAGCTGCCTCCTCTACACAGGGCAGGAGGTGGGGCCCGTCTAAGAGCAGCCCCTGGAAACACTTGCTGGTGTTCTCAGATGAAATCGGCCCCCTCCACACACACACTGTTCTGACACCTACAGCAGAGGCCAGAGGCCTGAGCCTCTGTTCCCCAGTCTTGAATTCAGGAAGCTGGGGCTCTACCCAGTGTCTTCAGTTATTCCTGGCTCCTTTCAGACGTCAGCACTGCCACTGGGGCTAAGGGCAACTCTAAAGAGTGGATGTCTGACACTCTACTGTTATGTCCTGGTTAGTTTTTTGTCAACTTGACACAAACTAGGTCATCTGGGAAGAGGGAACCCAACTGAGAAAACGTCTTCATCAGATTGGCTGGTAGGCAAGTCTGTGGGGCGTTTTCTGATTAATGACTGGTGTGGGAGGGCCCACTGTGGGTAGTAATCCCCCTGTGCAGTGATCCTGGGGTGTATAAGTAAACTCAGCAACCCATGGGCTTCCTGCCTGCTTCCCTTCATGATGGATATAAGCTGTAACTGAAAATAAACCTCTTTCTCCCAGGTTTCTTTTGGTCATGGTGTTTAGCACAGCAATAGAAACCTAACTAAGATGTGTTAGGGAAGTATTGAGATCCCTCTCAACTTTTAGGCCCTTGTCGGGCAAGAATAGATGGTGCTGGTGGCCTCTTTGAAAAAGCACTTCATGGTTTCTGTTCTTACCAGAATCACAAAGCATTTTTAAGTATAAATAATCTCAGAACCTCCAGGATCAGGAGGTTGAGAGTCATCATTGGGCAGAGACTCTGTGTTCATTGTGCTCCTTAATGCCTTGTGTGTAGAGAGAGCCTGCCACAGCACTGGGCACCCATCAGTGAGCTGAGGGCACCACCAAGGCCACCTTGGTCTGTGCCTTCTTCATCAGAAGTTTCCAGATAAACCAGCGACAGGTGCCCATTTACCTTGCACTCTTGTTAGAGGCCATCTCCGCTCCAGCAGACCCTGGGTATCTCTGGAGTGTTAGTATCAGGTAAGGATGGCAGTTGAAGCCGCCAGCAACAGTTAGGGAGGAAGCACTTTCTCTTCACTGCTTTGGGGTTCTTTCCTCCTGGAAGGCCTCCAGGCCCTGTTCTTCCCAGGTGCCACCTTGCCACCTCACTCTTCCGGAGTGCCCCTCTTTACCTCAGCTTAGCTCAGCAACAGTAGCCCCAACTGTCTGTGTTGGAGTCAGAGACACAACCCGGTTCCAGCTTGCCTTCCAGACTTTCCCCACTGGGGCCACCCTTCCAGCTCTCTCCTCCCCTCCCATCCGGGACACTTTCCTTCCTGAGAATCTTAAGGGCTCAGCTTCAGTCGTGGCTCTTGTGTAGAGTCAGTGTAGACTACCGTGTGCTGCTGTTCTCCGTCGTTGACTGCAGCACCGTTATAGTGCGGCCTGTGCTGTTGATTCCTCTGCTTATAAGAAATAGTGACGCGTGAGCCACTTTTGAGGGTGGTCCCGTCTTATCTCCATAATTTCCTCACTTACTAATAGGTCTCTGATGTGTTGAATTATTAGTCTATGAAAAGTAATTTCTTAACAACTTCCATTTTTTCTGTTGGATTCTTGTTCTGAGAGCAGGTTTCCCTGATTCATTTTTTCCTGACCACTGGGATTTCATCAACTTAGTTGTACAGTGATTTATTTTAGCATCTTTTTTCTTTAGGTATGGGAGAGGTTTGGTTTGCAGCCTTTCCCCCAACTTCTGGTCTTCCAGCTCTCTGTACCTTATTGTTTGTGCTTAGAATTGTATGCATACAAGTTTTTGCTACCAGCTTCATTTAGCATGAGTTCCAGCTGAAGGTGACCAGTTCATGTGCTGTGAGTAAAGCTGGCAGAAGATCCACTCACTATGCCTGTTGGAAGTGGTCATGTCAGGGAGAGCCATGGCTAGCCTGGTATGCTATGGCTGAGTGTATGTGGATTCACCTGCTGGGGGTCTTTCAGCCCCTGGACTGTGTGTATACTTGTCTAAGAATCAGCACTGTCACCTTGACAGAATGGACGTATCCCTGGGGATTATGAAAAGAACTGCAGACATGTTTGATGTAAAGTACCATCTGAAAGTGAGTGTGCGAGGGAGTGGTGGCAAACCTGCAAACACTGAGCTAAGATGTTATCAGGTGAAGGCTAGGCAAGGAGGTAGCCCAGGTAGTCAGGGAGTCTCCCTGGAAGAAGTGGGCCTGTGCAATCTGGGGATGAGCCTCTAAACAAGAGGAAGCAAGGAGGCCTGGGCTCATCAGATCTGGCAGAGCAGGGAGGGTGGAATCTCCAGACGTGAGGCAGGGAGGTGAGGGAGCGGCAGGGAGACGTATCCAGCAGGAGTTTCTGCCCACATATTGTTGAAACTTGTAGGCTTTTGCAGCTTAAGGCAGAATTTTCATAAATGATTTTAGGATTCATTTAAACAAGTACTACCTACCATTTTGGCCCTAATTAATCGTGTTGTTATGGCTGTTTTCTAGAAGACATAGGTTGGGATGGAGAGCACAGTATTTGGGTCCAGTCTGGGGACACTGCCATGATCATGAGGATGTCTGTCAACATTCTCTGTCCACATTCTCCAGCAGGATTGAACCCTGAAATTGAAGATCCTGGGGGCAGGGAGAGCCTGTGGAGAGAGGGGTGACTTCACACAGTAGTTCCCTAGTGCAGGAGGCTAGAGGAAAAGAGGCTTTGTTATTTATCTGGTTTATAACCAGGGTAGTCCCAGGAACCCTCAGCAATGTCTGGAGGCATTTTGGTAGTCACACCTGGTCGAGAGGGGGTTGCTGTTGTATCTGGTGGAAAGAGGTCACAGGTGCTTACACTTGGTAGTCACATCTGACTGGGGAAGGGATCATCATGACATCTAGTAGGGAGAGGCCATGGGTGCTTACTCTTGTCCTTTTTGGCTTCTCAGCTTCTGTCCCCTCTGGTTGCCTCAACACACCCCAGAAGCACACAGGGATGAGTCCCTACTTCTTGAGTGATGAGCTCTGAGTCGCTACGGGCCTCAGACTGAAGAACTCTGGCCTAGTATAGTGAGGCGTTTTCTGTTCACTCCCCTGCTTATTCGGTCCTTGTTTAAAGAGCCACCTATTCCTGCATGGTCTCAGGCAATGTTTCTGGCGCGTCAGCGGTCAGTCACTTGTAGCCCCTTCAACTAGGCTGGGATCTGTGGAATTTTTGTGCTGGGACCTGGGGTCCCAGTTGGCTTATCTATGACCCTTGTACTCCCTGAAGACCTAGAGACACTGCTTGCTCCTAGAATGTGGCTGTGTTTCTTGTCACCAGCCATCTTACATAGTCATCCCCTGAATCAGTCTGTCCAACCGTGCTACCCAGGTAGCACACGTGGTTCAACTCTGAAAGCATAGGTCCCAGCATACACGCACAGCAGAAGATAAAAGGCTGTAGCATCCCACGTGGAGGCGGAGGGAGGAGATCTTCCAGGGGTGAGTCTTGTGGGATGCTGCCTCCCAAGACCCTTCCAGGTGGTGTGTGGGGAAGAGCAGGCTGGTCTGATAGAGGACTGGCACAAGGACTGGGGTTATGCCATGAGGGTGACAGATGTCTGACCCCAGATCCAGTCTCTTGTTTTAAAAGGCATCATAAGTAAGGCTTACCCTCTTCCTGGAGAGCAACCATCAAGCTTTGCTTCTAAAGCAAATACCTAAGGGGGGGGGGGAGGAAGAAAGCAAGCACATTCTATGAGCAAATGCTAGGCAGGCCTCCCCTCCCCCAGGAGGCCAGGGAGAGGGTAGTAGGAGGGGCGGTGTGATTACATTCATGGAAATGAGCCTGCTAGGAAAGGAGCTGCGCGCACACGGAGTGTCAGCTGCGGCTGCCGCTGCTGCCACCGCCCGCAGCCGCCGCTGCAGCTCCGTGCACCCATCCCCATCCCCGGGGCTGCGCCAGCCCTCTCCACCAGGCTCTGCTCACTCCCGCCTGCTGTTTGGCCATTCGGCTTTTGTCTCCTCTGGACGCCTCCTCCCCTGCCCTTGTGTGCTGGCACACAAATGCTGTCCTTGCTCCAGCTCTCCCTGCACCCAGAGCTGGGAGAGCTCCGGGAAGCCTGGGCCTGTGGGATTGCTGTACAGAGCCACCATGGCCTCTGACACGGAGAACTGCGGATCCGCTGAGGCTTTGTTGTTGCTGCCCAGGGCTTGACAGGACACTGGGGCCACAGGAGAGGGGACACACCACTGGTAAGAGCCTGGTGGATGGCGCATGGAGCGGGTCTGCAGCTCTCCCTGTTCTGCCTAGATGCAGCCTCTCCCACCCTGCACTCCATACCCTGCAGCAAGCAGCAGGGGCTGACGTGTGCCGCTGACTCTGCATGTCCATCCTTGGGTTTCCATCCTCTGCTCTCTCTCAGGGATTTTCCACAGTGCCTCTAGATAGATATCCAGTCATTTGTTGTTGTTTCTTCTTAGCCTGAGATTTAAGAGCAAGCCAATAACCAATTCCCAGTTCTGGCTTTGGTAAGGACAAAAATAGGGTAGCAAAAAGCCAGGGAGCAAATTCACAGCCAGACTCTCCCCTCTAGATCTGCCTATCACTTGGGGTCTCTACTGACTCTGGGCAGCCAAGGTTCTAGCAGGGCACACAGAGAAGAGCAAGATTCGATCCTGGCTCCTTTCCAGCTACTAGATAGGGAGAAGTCTTAGGTATGCAGAAAAAGTCAAGGTTGTACAAAGGACTGGTGTGAAATAGTCTTCAGGGAAGAGGTGAAGTGACAGGGAAGTGACTTCTGAAAACCCCCAATCTGCTTCTCTTTGGGATACACAAGGGGTGTGGTGGCCCAGCTGTGTAGGATGATGGTGACTGCAGCTGGCAGGCACCAGAATGGCAGTGCTTTCCCAAAAGACAGTGTCCTCTGACTCTCAGAGGAGGGTGAGCAGAATGATCGGGTTTCTGGTGGAAACCCTAGGGAACTCTCCTGCTGCCCAAGAGCTAAGGACCCAATGCTGTCTCAGAAGGCTCCAGAAGGCTCTTCCTCACCCAGGGGTCCCAGTTTTGTCCTGCATGGGGAAGCCTGGTACTGAAGAGAAGCTGAGTCCTGCCTGTGGCCCTGTCCCTGCCAGGGGTTTAGAAAGAAGAAGACTCTCAGCCATGAGGATGGTCACTTGCTTGTTTTAATAAAACCACATTTTTAGGATAAAATTCGATGATTTGGTTCCTGTTACTACTTTAAAATTTGTCCTCATTTCCCTTTAGTGAACTGCTTAAATCATAGCATGCAAACTCAATCTTGAGTTCTAGAATTTATTAGATAAGTTGTGGTGATTCTTTTCTCCAAATGATAGTAAAATATCTTCCTTTTATAAGAACATTATTGGAGCTTTTAAAATACACATTTCCCTTCCATGTCAACACACGAGGGAACTGGGGAGAGAAGAGGTCATGCCTTCCCCAAGGTCACAAAGAAGTCAGTGAAGTCCTGGCTGTCTAGCCCTGGCCTTCTCTCTCCCTCCCTCCCATCCCTGGGCAGTGTCCCCTCTGAATTCATCAGGCAAGGCTGACCCTGAGGCTGTTGTTAAGGTAGTCATCAGAGGATCTAGCCCTGAGCCTTGAGAACAGGTCCAAAGTCTTCCCTCAAAATGCAAAATGTGACAATAAGATCTTTAAATGGACTTACTTCTGGGCAGAGGCCTGGATGGGTTTGCCTGGAAAGAATGTAAACTAGAGAGTGTAAGTGTCCACATTGGCAGTTTGCCTACCACATCTGTGTCTCGTTGTCCATGCTTGCTGCGTGTGAATTTAACAGACTTTGGTCCTGTGAGTGTGTGAGTTTCTTTAAAATTCTTATACTGCGGGAGAGTAGTGAGACTGAGTTCTCTTTCAAGGACCAAATCATAATAAAAAGGTTCTGAAATGGAATCAGGAGGTTAGAATATTGCCGTTAAAATTTCTGTTTATTTTTAATTGTGGAAAAATCCATATAATATAAAACTTACCATCTTAATCATTTGCAGTGTACAGCTAGTGGTGCTGAACATACTGAAATAGTATTGCATCCATCCCCAGACTGTTCAACCCTAAAACCTTGCCACTCTGTCCCTCCACCCTCACCTTCCCAAACCCTCACTGCTCTGTCTCTCTGAGTGTGACCCAAGGCCCTTGAGTATGGAAAACCCCACAGTGTCCATCTTGGGACTGGCTGCTTCATTGAGTGTCTTTAGCATTCATCAGGGTTGTAGTGGCATCAGAATTTTCTTTCTTTAAACCTCTGATAGTATATTAAATTTTGGGAAGGATTGTGAAGGTTTTGACTCAGTAGGGAGGAGATGGAATTGGTTCTCTGAAGTTGACAGACTCTGAAGGTGTCATGGGGACGGAGCACTGCCGGCAGCAAGTGTGTTACTACGTGACTATGGCCACCCCTTTCCTCTGTCCAACTTCCTTCATTCTTGGATCCTGATCACCATTCTGAGGACTGGAAGCAACTTCTGGCTTGCTGTGTGCCTGAGGCTCAAGCTTTGGGTTTTTCACCTTTCCCTGTTTCCGGAAAGATGTTTGGAAGGGAAGGTGTGTTGCATTCTCAGTCCTGAGTGACTCAACCCCATCGGTGTGAGTGGGGGAAACAGACTCTCCTCGCCAGTGTAGCAGACCCACAAGACCTCGGTCCTGTCTTTGAATCTGTAGCTGCCTGCTCTGTGCCAGCCGCCCCTGCACTGTCCCCTTCCCTGCAGCTTCTGACTTACCACAGGTCGGGCTGAGGGCCATCACTTTCCACCCTATGATGTAAGAGCTCTGCTTCACTTCAGAGTGCTCCTTTAGGAAGCAGCCTGTTGGCTTCTTGTTTTTGCTGAGGGGCACACAGCTGATGAGTATGGACTGTAGGTGATTGTACCTCAGCGGCCTGCACAGTCCCACAGGTGGGTTCAGTGCCCTGTGGACACGGCCCTCATTAACATGCTCTCCTAAAGTTGTCATGGCTGCTGGGTCTTCTCTGGACTGGTTTTCTTCCAGGAAGGGAGTCTGCCATCTGGCTGTGAGGCAGCAGGAGTTGTAGGTTGGGTGAGCATCTGTGTGTGTAGGCCAGATAGGAGGAGAGTAAGCTGAATCTGCAGGTGAAGGGGCCTGGCATAGGTCAAGGTGCCCACTGAGCCGCTGTTCCGCCTCCTTTTCTGAGCCTGCTGGTTTCAACATTGGATGGGGGAGGTTCTGTGTCACAGAGAGGGGAGCAGTTGCTGAGTGTTGGCTTGCCCACAACACCTGAGTTCTTTCTAGTACTTTGAAGTTTTCAAAGTGTAATTCACTGGGATTTCCTGGGAGACAAAGCGATACAGGCCCCTGGAGGGGACAGACCCTGGACTTGTTGCTTAGGTCACACTAGCCAGGCCCACTGGAGAGCAGACAGTTGATGGGTCAGTTCCTGTTTCTGTGACTGATCCTACTTTCTGGACTCTTCACTGTGGGCCACATAGAAGTTCCAACACCAGCTTCCAGTATCTGTGCTCTTAGAACTGGGAGTCACTGTCCTTTCAGAGCAGGTGACAGCTCTATGGAGGTGTGGGGAAGCTTGGGCTTCATTTTACCACTGCTGCAGTTCTGAGCTATGCTTAGGTTTGCCTGAGATGTTCGAGGTGGGGGAGGGGTGGGGACGAGGAGAGAAAGGAAATACCCATATTTATGTCAGTGCTCAGGAAACTCTAGTCAAGTCCAGGATAGGAAAGGGTGACTTAACAGGAGAGCTGTGCTTGGAAGTATGGGGGAGCCCTAGAGCCTGTGTTGGCTCTCGCCATACAAACATGCTTTGTATGTTTACCTTCTTCACAGGCAGGAGGAGATGGGCTGGCCCTCCAAGACCACTTCTTGGTCACTCGTCTCCCTGTAGTGCTGCATTAATGTAGACCCTTTTATCCACTGAGAGGAGGGCTCTGTGGATGCTGGTTAGTAATTACGGTGGAAAAAAAACAAGACGGGTAGTGTGTTTTCAAGCCAGGCGAGGGGTCTGAGGGGAGCAGTATGACTTCAAAAAGTGAGAAGAAGGAAATCTCAGCTCCAGAGCATGCCTGGACCCTCCGATTTCACAGCACCCACTAGGGTTGGGTGAGTGCCATGCATCTGAGCAGTGGCTGCTGAATAGAACCCGATGTCGCAGGAGCTGCATCTGCAATGGGACCTCATGGCACACCACGGGTAGCTGTCATGGGACAGAGCAGGGACTGCTGGGCTTTCAACCAGTGCCTGCCATCCTGTGCACATTTTCTGTTCCTTGGCTTGGAAAGAAGGCACCGTCCCTTTAAGACAGTCCTCCTTTGTATGTGCTGGCTGGACCATGTTTCTGCCTACAGTTAAAATCTGCAAAGCAACATTTAAATAAATAAATGAAAGCTTCCCTTGTGTGGCTTTTGCATTCACAACTGGGCACAATGGCTCCTTGTTTGGCCACTTTAATCCCCTTCATTAAATTGGAACCTGGGAAAGGACTGGTGAGGAGACCGGTGCTGGACTGTCCCCTCTGCCTGCCTGCTGGACACCTTACAGATTAACCTTAGAGCATGGGTTCCCGGCCCTCCGGGACAGGCAATGGTGAGTGGTCCCTGTGACAGGAGGGCTCCTCTGATCTGTCTCCATTGTGCTCAGACTGTGGCGAGGTGCTGCCCTGCCCAGTGGCCATTCTTTTAGAGAAAAGGGTTTAGCCGCCTCCTGGCACAGAAGTGTGGATGTAGCACGTGGCAGTGGGGGAGGGGTAAGTTGTTTGTTGTTCTGCCATCTGGCCTGTCAGAGAGTGCTCTTGTGCAGTTTAACCCAGGCCTTCCACAGGGCAGGTGCAGATAGCCTTCCCTGCTGGCGTCCCCAGGTCCAGTAGATTGGGTCACCCAGTGCCCCTTCTCTCCCTTCTCCTTCCAGCGTGGTTCTGCTGCCCATAGCATCTGTGTCACCAGGCCACCACACCTCCAGCAATCATTTAGATTCTTTGTGTTAAATGAAATAATTGTTAGGATTTGTGAGGATTTTTCCCTCTGCACAAAGGCTTGAAATAAAGATTTGGTATTGCGTTGGTGGAGTTTGGTGTTGCATTGGTAAGGTTCAGTGTTATGTTGGTGAAGTTTGGTGTTTTGGTGAGGTTTGGTGTTGTGTTGGTGAGGTTTGGTGTTGTGTTGCTAAGATGGGGTGTTGTGTTGGTAAGTTTCTGCAGAGGGAAGTACTCATTAAAATGTTAGATTTCCCTCATCTCAGAGCAAAATTCCAGAAAAATAAAATGAAATCTATGTTGTCTTTTTTTCTCCTAAGTTCTTAGTTCTTCTTTGAACTAAAACAGAAGCAGCATTGGTTGCAGGTTATTATCACAGGAAGAAGTAACTTAGCAATCACATGGTTACTGTCAGGAGACTGGATCAAAATAAATGACAACAAATGTCATGTTTCTTGTGTTTTATTTTTAATGTCTTTTTTATAAATGTAATTGGCTAGAAGCCATTTGTGTCTGGCTGCAAGAACACACACAGGCCTTTTCCATGGAAGCCTTGGTTAGTTTGCGAGACATGTGACATGTGAATATTCATGGTAGGCCCTTCACTCCATCCATTCCCAGACCTGCTCCCCAAGCAGCCACAGCAATGAGCTCTTTGGTGTTAGTACTGCCTCCGTCTTCCATGGCTGGTTACTGTGTTGGAGCCAGGGATGAACTCCTAGCTCCCCCCGATTCCAGCGCCCTCCCCACACCCCCATGAGTTTCAGGCCGCCTTTTCTTTTGAATAGTTGCTGTGCCTTTTAGTTCTTTTATTATACCATTGCGAGTCCTGTAAGTGTGTCTGCATCGTGGACTTCTCATCCCTGGTCTTTACTCAGGTTCTTGCTTCCTTTGTCCTCCTGCCCCTGCAGTGGGGACCCTGCCTGTCACACCTGTCTCATCCTTCATGGTACCATCGTACCATGATAACAGCTGATCTTCATCCTTGGTGAGCATTTTATGCTTTGCAAACAGGCTGATTTTGAAAGCCAGCAAGCAGCAAATAGCACAGGGACTAGAATGCAGAAACTGAGGGAGCAGCTCTAGCACCTCTGGCTTCCTTCCTTCCAGGATTCCTTTTAGATGTGTTTCTCCTGTTTGCAAGAACTTCCCATTTTGTTAAGAGAAGGTGGAGTGGTGTCTGCCCATTTCACACACATTTCCCAGTTTGCCCAAGGCAGTCTTACTATATAGCCCTTGCTGGCCTCACTCTTAGGCTGCCCCTGCCTCAGCCTGAGTGTTACACACCCTCCTTCCTTTATCTGCAGTCTGCTTTGTTCTTTGTGATTCCCTTCCTGTAGTCCACAGCTTGCATTGCCAACCTGTTCTTCATGCTTTCCGCCCCACCCCAGGTGAGTTGTTTGCCATCCTCAGGCTCCTGAGATAGCCCTGTCCCTTGTCCTACGAAGTGTTCCTCTGGAAGTCGCTTTAGAACATGTGACCAGGAGACAGCCTCTGCTACCTGGGTATCCAATGACGCTGACTTGTCCCTCTCTTGGCTGAGGATTGGGGGGGGGGGTCCAGTAATTGTCATTTAGAATTTTGAAGGCCTTTACTGTCTTCACTGGACTGTGTGGGTCTCTTCGGCTGGGCTGCTGAACCCACTCCCTACCATGCAGAGGTCTTGGGGACTCTTGGCGTCTATTTATTTCTCTGTAGGACTTTAGTTTTTATTGTGCAGTGAGCTGATTGGCAGTTCACTTTTAGATATTTCCTTGTTGCTCTTCTTACAGGCTCAGGTTTGTTCTGTAGTCCTGGCTTGACATTTTTGATTTAGAGAGAAGGATTAAAATGGGGAAAATGGTTTAATTTACAAGAGTATGTTCTTTTTTTCTGTACCCCTTTTCAAGGGTCTGGGTTTTTGTTGTTTTATTTTTCCATTTTTCTTTTAAGATTTATTTATTTTTTATTTATGAGCATTCTGTTTGCATATACACTTGCATGCCAGAAGAGGGCATTAGACTCCATTATAGGTGGTTGTAAGCTGCCATGTGGTTGCTGGGAATTGAACTCAGGACCTCTGGAAGAACAATCAGTGCTCTTAACCGTTGAGCCATCTCTCCAACCCAGGGTCTGGATTTTTAAAGAGCAAAGTTTTTCTTTGCTTTCTAACGTCTGTTTGCTGCAGGGTTAGTTTGTTGGTTTGGAGTCTTACTCTTTCCCACTCTTGGTATAAATGTAGAAGGTGAGCTTGATGGGCAGGTGGAAGGCTGTGGGAAGTTCTGGTCTCAGGACTTAGGGACTTCACCTAGGTAGAGCAGGCAGCGGCCTCCTTTGCCACAGGACACTGTCTGGTCTCTGGGCTTCCATCCCACCCAGGCCATCTGCTCACTAGGTAGCTTGCTCACCAGCAGCTAGGCCATTCTTGTCTTCTTGGGGATAAACATATCTTCTGGTTCTTCGGCACACAAAGCCCGTGTCTAGGTACCAGAGACATGATGGCATCCAAGGCTCTCATGGAGGCCTCTGCTCTCATATTGCCTTTGCTTCCCATACTTTCTCTGTCCAGAGACTTGATGAATCTTGTCTACTAATAGCCTACAGGAATGCAGGCTTGTTGACTTTTTAGAATATCTTCCTCACTATTAAAGTAGCATCTTGAAAGGCAGACAACGAGAAGCACAGTTCGAATGTGAAATGCAGGAACCAGGTCCCAACTGTCACATGTGAATGCAGGGTGGAGATTCCGGTTCTGGGAGCAATCACTGACTTTCTGTTTCAAAGTGATAAAAGTCAGCAGTCTGGAAACAAGGATTTTTTTTTTTCATCAGCTTTGTAGTAAGGATCTAGAATTTAGTCTTCCTTCTTTTAAATGGAGATTCATTGCTGATCTGATTAGCCAGCTCTGTATGCATCAAATCATATCCCAGGTATTGAAACCCTTGTGAATAGATATTTTTAAAGTGAACTGCTGGGTAGTGGCGGCACATGCCTTTAATCCCAGCACTGGGGAGGCAGAGGCAGGGGGATCTCTGTGAGTTCAAGGCTATCCTGGTCTACAGAGCAAGTTCCAAGATAGCCAGGGCTACACAGAGAAACCCTGTCTCCCTTTTTCGAAAAACAAACAAACAAAAACAAAAGAAAAAAAAAGTGAACTTCTGCCTCCAAGTCTCAAAGCCATGCCATGTCAGGGTGAGTGTTTTCTGCACCATCAGCTTGTGTCCTGTGGTGTAAACAGAGATGTTACTCCACCTCTCTGAGGTCAGCTGAATACCTTACCCCCCATACCAGTGTGTCATCAGCGCGAGGTGTTACCACAGAGGAGCTGTGCCGTGCTTTTAGATCGTGTGTGTGTCATGTCAGGCACCATAGCTCCAGTGTGACCTTGACTCAAGGGCAGTGAGCTGCCTGCCCATCCTGAGGATGTGGGTGCCCTGCACTGTACTGTGCAGGGGAAGGAGCCAGCACTGCCCACTAAATACCAGCAGGGCTTGAGGCGCCTAAGTTACAACTGTTACCCATAGTCTTCTGCAGCCCAAACTACTAAATGGAAAGTTTCAGATACAGACAATCCCTAAGCCTTCACTTGCATGCCATTCTGATTCCCCTGTCCTCCTCCTGCTCTACCCTTTTCTCTCTGTGATCTTCTGTAATGGTGAGAAACTCTTAACTCATTTTGCTTCTGTACCTCTGGCTACCAAAGGTTTGGCCAGTGTAGGATGGTGCCTGGGCCAGACAGAAAAGACATCCAATGTGGTTGGTGTATGTGTACACAAACCAGTCTATTTGTGGGCTCAAAAGTCTGCTGGGGTTTTTGAAATGTGTCCCCTGAGGGTAAGGGAAAACATCTGCATTCCACTTCCTCCTCAAATCACCCATGAAGTGGGACAGCATGTGGCTGAATGGGTTGTGAGGTAGTCTGTCTGGGGTGGTGTGGATGGGGGAGGGGTAGGTGGGGACAGGGGCAGGGGAAGAGGGGACAGAGACACTTTGCTAGTTCTAGTTTGTTGTCCACGTGGCCACTGGCTTCTGACAGAGGAGTGCTAGGATGAGGAGACAGTCACTGGGCCTGTGTTCATGACCAGAGTGTTCTGATGCTGGGAGCCACTGGGCATGCAAACAGGCTGCTGAGTCTCCTAATCCTAGCCCCCAGAGTGAAATGCTGTTTTTGGTTTGTTGTATGTCTTTCTAGATTTTCTTCTCTGTATGCAAAAAGTCCTCTTCTCCAAAATGGCACAAAGGAGCGCCTGCTGCTTTGCAGTCGGCCTCCTGGTTCCACTGTAGGTGCCAGGGGCAGCTTCCAGGTAGTGTAGTTCCACTTTTGACCACCAGGGACTTGAGGCTTGTTGTCTCCCAGCTGGGAAGCAGGAATGGAGGACAGATACTTGAGGCTACGCTCGCCTTACCAGTGGCTGGTTCATCTGGTAGCATCTCCCTCCTGTTTTTCTTTTGGAGGCTGTCCCTGCTCAGCTTGTCTAAGGGCTAACTTTTTGCCCCATTCATAAACCTGCCATAGTGATTCCCAGCAGCCTGTCATTTCAAAAATTGGCTTCTAGCTTCTTTCTTGGTCAAATTCTACCTGCGAGTCTTTGGAAATTCTGTTACTGTTTTGTGGGAGAAATGCTTTCTTGGTGACATTTATCTTTCTGCAGTTCCCAGTGACCTGACTGCAGAGGAGCGTCGAGAGTTGGAGAACATCCGGCGGAGAAAGCAGGAGCTGCTGGCTGACATTCAGGTTGGAGGGCATTTGGGAGGCTGACTGTGTAGGAACGCCTGGTTTTGGGCCGAATGTATGTGTCATGGGGTTCCCTCAAGGCCCGGTGCTTGCTGTAGCTCTCACCAAAGTATGGGTATTAGCAGTGAACTTTGATGAACCAGAAAGTGGAATCTCAAAAAGTCTGGCCCTACTGCCATTTGTCAGAGCTAGAGTGACTCTGAGGTAAGTTTTTCCAGCTGCCATGCCACAGGACAGAGACCTTCTGTAGGCCCTGACTCTGCTTCTCAGTAGCTGAGGGCATGGTATCGGCTCTTACCTTCTGCTCTTTCCTTCGTGACTTCCTGTGAGGACCAGTGTGCTGATGTTTACAGGGGATGTCCCTAGAGATGGTTGGTGGCTGTAGACAGCGATGAAACTGTTTTCCCGAGTTCCTCCTCAAAACTACAGGCTGTGTTGAGAAGAAGGGGCAGGAGCCATATGGTGGGTTATTTCTCTCTAAGCAGCTGGAAGCCATTCTCCTTAAACCCTTTGTAAGATTTCAGGGGTGAGAAAAGGAGGCCCAAACCTCACAGGGCAGTGAGAGGACAGGCCCCCTGCCCTGGGCGATTTGGGACTATAAGGATGGTTTTCTCTGATTCTCTGGTTCCTGTTTCCCTGGTAACAGCTAGGAACATGGAGGAGCCTTCACCCCACCCTCTGCATGGACACAGTCCCTCCCTTCCAAGACTGAGTGAAGGGGAAGGTAGTAGCTGGTAGTCAGTTCAGTGCTGGGGGGCTGAATGGTCAGCAGATTTAGTGGACCCCTCCCTTGTCCAGCTGTGGCAGCATAAGGCAGTGGTGGCCAGCCAACCATGTATGTGGCTGCCAGTGGTTATGAGCTCCATTGTGCCTGTGTTTGGGAACTTCGGGCTGTTCTGAAAGACAAGGGGAGTGGCTGTTCTTCAGTGAGTATGCCTAAAACACTTGTTCCCAGCCCAGGCACTGTGGCTAAGTAGCTGCCTTCCCCCTGCAGCCCTAAAATGCTCAGACGGTCTAGTGAGAGCCCAGTAGGTATTTGTTGGGTAAAGCCATTCTCCTAGTTGACTCTTAGGGTTTCTGCGTGTGACTTTTGATGCCGTTGTTGTTCTGTTCTGCTGTGTTGGGGTGGCGGGAGTTGTGGCTTTGGAAGTGTCACTCTGGTCTGCAGCTCTCCTCCTGGTACCCCCTCTTCTGTTTACAGAGGCTGAAGGACGAGATAGCAGAAGTCGCTAATGAAATTGAAAGCCTGGGATCCACAGAGGAAAGGTGAGTCTGCCTTGCTGCCGTGCAGGCCTTGTATGTCTAGTACCCAGTGCACCTACCTTCCCCACATGCCCTGCACGTGCAAGGAGAAAGCAGGTTTCCTGCCCTGTAGTCCTAGCAGGTGCACAGAAGCCTTCACATCCTGACTCAGCCTGAGCCCTCACTGCACGGATCTGAACCTAAGAAACGTAGTCTTTCTACTAATTCTGGCTGTCCTGGAACTCACTCTGTAGACCAGTCTGACCTCGAGATCACAGAGATTCGCCTGCCTCTGCCTCCCAGGTGCTGGGATTGAAGGCGTGCGCCACTATACCTGGCCATAGGAAACCTTTCACATGTAAAACGGAGCTAGAAAATCCAGAAGGCAGCAGAAACTCTCAAGTGCTCCTCGATTGTTGTGTTTCTCCGTCTGTTGTCCACTCTTTATGGATTTTTAAACTTTCTGTTTTACTTTTGCTTAACGGATTTCTGAAGGCTGATGTGCCCAGCTGTGTCTGATGCGATGTCAAGTTCGTTTGCACCTCCTTGTGCTTAAGGGAGAAGGGTGTGGAAACGACGTCAGTGTAAAATGACAAGATGTCAGAGACTTTGAATGGAATTCCCAGGCAGTTTCCAACTGCCTCACTTGATAAATGATCTGCTTCCAGGTCCTCTCCGTGTGTGTTTTCCTAAGCCTAAGCCTCCTGTCTTCATAAAGAGCTTCATAAGGCTCTTTAGTTGTTATTTTAAACTTGTGTGGGCAGCGCCATTAGGGGTGAAGGGGCTACATCCTCCCCAGAGACCAGCCAGTCAGACACTGCCAGCCTCTGAGTTGTCATTTAGGGTTACAATTGTTTTTACTTTCTATTTAACTATTTTTATATTTTAAAAATTTATGTTTATGAGTGCTTTGCCTGCAAGCATGTCTGTGCACTACGAGTGTGGCTAGTTTCCGTGGAAGTCAGAAGAGAGCATCAGATCCCTTGGAACTAAAGTTATAGTTGGTTGTGAGCCATCATGTGGGTATGGGGAATTGAACCCTGGTCCTCTGTAAGAGAAACAAGTGCTCTTAACTGCTAAGCCATCTCTGCAGCCCCTTTCTATTTTTTAAAAATCATAGAAATTGATAGATTAAGAGTTCATCTAGATTGAAAACTTATGCTCTTAGAAAAGATAACAGGCCAAGCATGGTATCGAACACCTTTAATCCCAGCATTTGGGAAGCAGAGGCAGGCAGATTTCTGTGAGTTCCAGGCCAGCCCGGTCTACAGAGTGAGTTCCAGGACAATCAGTGAACATAGTGAAACCCTGTCTCAAAAAGCACAAAACAAAACAAACAAAAAAATAGTTAGCTTAGGGATGTGATTCAGTGGTAGAACACTTGGCTGGCATGTGTGAGGCCCTAGATTCAACACCCCCATCAGCAGCTCTCCCACCACAGAAGCAGGTGACTCCTAAATGAATAGGCAAGTCACCAAGTAGGAGGAAATAGAAAGACATTGTCCAGAAGAGACATGCATGCAGTGCAGCCACATGTAGACAGCTCAAATAGATGGACAAAAATCCTGAGCAGATCATTTATGCAAGGCTGCATCTGTAATAGATGCATGATGAAGGGTGCTTAGCATTATTAGCTATGAGGATGAGCAATGTAAAACTACTGTGAGATGCAGCTTCACATATCCTGGCAAGAATCAAGATTGGTGGTACCCAGTACTAGCAAGTGCTAGCCAGAGCAATGTGTCAGCATTCAAGAAAACAGTTGTCAATCAGCTTCTTTTCTTTTTCCTCATCTTTCTCCTCCTCCTCCTTCTACTCCTCTTCTTCCTCTTCTTGTTTTGGCCTTTTGAGACAACACAGGGTTTCCCTGTGTGTAGTCCTAGCTGTCCTAGAACTCACTCTGTAGACCAGGCTGCCCTTACTCAGAGATCCGCCTGCCTTTGCCTCCTGAGCGCTGGGATTAAAGGTGTGGATCACCACCACCCAGCCCAGTCGTCAGTTTCTTAGGATATTAAATTCGTGTCCATGCTGATACCCAATGATATAGGTATTTACTCAAGAAAATGAAAATATAGCCACAAAAACCTTTACCAAGGATATTTACATCATTCTGATTAAAATCAACCTGAAGCTAAAAATTGCTTAAGTGTCCACCAATAGGTGGATGCATTAGCAGGCTGGGACAATAGACCATAATTCGGTAGTATCAGAGGAGCTTACTGATCCAGTGCAGTAGCATGTGCACCCTCCCCCGGCCAGAGTAGAGAAGCCATTTGTACATGTGTACATAGTACCACATGAACATAGTACGTACTCCTGTCACGAAGCTCTAAGTCAGAAAACTTCTGATGTACCATCAGATAGCAGTGACTGCTGACAAGTGTCAGAGAGAGATCTGACCAGAACCTAGCGGGAAGATAGGAGCAGGCCTCACCTGGAGTGGTGGTCACCAGGACATACATACCTGTCAGAACTGTGAATGGGGTGTTTAGGATGTTAGCATCACATGGAATGAGAATTATCCCTGAATTAAGCAGCAAATTATAGGCCTTTTCCTGGCTCTAAGTGGAAATTTTAGTTTTAAAAATTGCATTTATTTATTATTTAGTGGAAGTGGGCAATCCACAGCTCACATATGGAAGTTAGAGGACAACTTTTTGGAGCTATTTCTGTCCTACCATGTGGGTCCAGGGGATTGAACATAGCTTGCCAGCTTAGCTGCAAGCCTTTTACCTTGAGCCATCTCACTTTCCAGGAATATATGTTTATTACAGTAAACTGGTAAAAGATAGAAGAGCATGAAGAAAACAGATTTCCCATAGTCAGCAACCAAGAGAGTACCATGATTAATATCGTCGTATATTTCCTTTCTGTGTCCTTTGGTGTCTGCACACATACTTGGAATTCAGGGTACTATTTGCTTAATGTCTTGTGGGTTATCACAGGACCTGTGAACTGAACCCCAGCAGTGTCAGCAGCTAGGCACTAAGAACACTCAGCTGGTGAATTTAAGAAAACCAACTCTCTGCTCATCAGGGCTTAGTTCTTTCCATGGAGTTGAGAATCAGGACTGGTCTGGACATGTCCTATCCGAGTGGGCAACAGGATACCATGTAAATATGCAACACTGTCTTGGAACTTAAAACATGGGTCCCCTTAAAGATAACATGTAAGGCTGGCAAGATGGTTCATCATGTAAAGGTGCTTGCCTTGCAAGCCTGGGAGCCTGAGTCCCTCTGGAACCTATGTAAGGTGGAAATAGAGAACTGACCCCACCCAGCTGCCTTCTGACATCCACAACCATGCACACATACTTTGTAAGTGTATATATACATGCAGTATTAATTAATAAAAAATTTAAAAAGATAACATAAACAAAAAAGACCAACTTTTAAGCCCAGGAGCCACATTTCAGTTATTTATGGTTTAAACTCTGAAGTTTAAGCTGGCTTTCCAGAATTGAAGAGCCAGAAAGGAGAGCCATTCTGCAGATTGTGAGCATCTCTCTAGTCAGGATTGTTGCTCATTCTAGCTTTTCCATAAGTGGGTTGTCACGCTTGTAATTGAAGGCCTGATCCAGCATTATGTAGCAGTAACTCCAAACACTATGTAAGAAGTAGAGACGATGTAATATTAGAGACTGATGCTTTTTACGGTCGTCCTAGTTGTCCTTCAGAAGCAGCAGCAGCTGCTATCCAGGCGAAACTGCTGGAGTTGGGACAGGAGCGGCCCATATGCACTGTTGACATTAGCCAGCCACAGGCATGCCTATCCAGCAGTCATAAACAGCAATGCTAGACAGGTAGAGACAGGCCTGACTCATGGAGAAGTGGGAACTTTGGCCAGCCGAATCCTGTGAGTATGCCAGGGAGTCATAAGCTGCAGTGCTGGATGGCTAAGGGTAGGGGCTGATTCATGGGGAACCAGTGAAATTAGCCAGCCGCCCTGTGAGCCGCCAGGGCCCTCAGAAGCAGCAAGTGTAGCTGGTGGAGAGCTGTAAGTGTGCTATTGAAGGCTGGGCTCTGGATTCTGGGCTTGCCAGAGACACAGGAAGCCTTCAGGAAGGGACAAAACCAAACCAAGGCAAAGGCTGCTGAGGGTCACTTGTGGGTGGTTATGCGCCTTGCCTTTGTAGGACCTCTGAGTGTTGCACACTCCTATAGGAAATTGCCTAGTAGCTTTTTCCTTGCGTTTTTTAGAAATATGGATCAAAGTAGTATTCCTACATTTAGGGAAAATGTGATTAGATAACCTGCAACTCATTCCATTCCAGGCCTCAGGTCAGTCTGCTCAAGCACGGTGGCTCACGCCTGGAACCAGCATTCAGGAGGCAGAGGCAGGAGGATTGTTAGGAGGCTCAGCCCAGCCTGAGCTACAGACTGAGCTCCTGTCTCAACCAGGAAAAAAAAAAAAAGAAAAGAGGGACTTTTTACTTTTGGGGATTGGCCAGTGATGATGTGTTTCTTAGGACAATACTAAGTTATTTCTAAGCAACTCATTTGCTCAGAAACTGTAAAGTTACTGTTGTCTTTGTGGCGGTGGTTCCCAAGTGCACACCAAATTCACAGGAAATTTAAAAATGTCACCTAGACTCTACCCCTAGAATCTCTGAGTCACTCAGTGGTCCAGAACCTGTAACTTAGTTCATCCGTGGGGCCGAATATGCAGGAGCCCGAGCCCTTCAGAGACACGCAGGGTGAGAGTTTGCTCTGCCAGCGCCCAGGGACATGTGTGTGAGGGACTCTGACTCCTCCCTCAGCTCTGTGTGGACCACGCCTTGAGAAGCATGGTCTGTGAACCTGTGTTTGTTTAGTCTGAAGCACAGTTAAGAACACTGCTGCTCATTTGTACAGCATCTTAAAAAGCTAAATATAAAATATTACATGGCCATCTAGACCCAACCTTGGCCCTTCTGCCCAGTTGAACGGAAAGCATGTCCATACAAAGGTGGACACATTCTGACAGTAGCCCTGTGTATAACTACCCTAATCTGGACTCTGTGTCTGTCACCTGAAAGCGGGCAGAAGGTAGAATGCAGAGGGACATTGCTCTGCAATAGAAAGGAGGGTTGTGCTGATGAGCCTTGAAGACAGCACTCTAGGTAAAAGAAGCCGGGAACAGAGTCAGATGTTCCACGATCCTGTACATATCAAAGGTCCAGAACTAGATCTGTGCACAGAAGGTAGACTGAGAGTTCCCAGGGGGAGAAATAGGAATGTGGGTAAACTGGAAGTGGTGTAGGGAATTGTGTTGGGCTGATGAAGATATTCTATAACTGGTATGGTAATGGTTGTACAACATAGTAAGCTTACTAAAGCCGTTCAAGTGCACACTTAAAATGGGCAGATTCTACAATAGGTGTATATAGTCGGTGACAAAGTTCAAGGAAATAAACAGTTTAAGAGAAACCATAAATCTGGAGGAAAAGAGGAGCATGAACCTGGACCTGGCTTCAGCTGACCTTGCTTAGCTGGACCAGATTGCCTGGTTACTCCTCTAGTCAGTCTTCCAAAGCACTGCCAGGGGCTGCACGTGAGGACTGTCGCAGCCTCCCAGAACATCCTGCTGCCAGAGCACTAATGGCTACCTTTGTCTTTCAGGAAAAACATGCAGAGGAACAAACAGGTAGCCATGGGCAGGAAGAAATTTAACATGGATCCTAAAAAGGTGAGCAAAAAGGAAGAGACGAAAGCCCAACGTTTTAAAGCTTCTTTAAAATGATTGGGTGGAAACCGGGGATATTTTTTTCTAAGCTGCTGTTTTCTGGAACGAATGTCGGGTAGTTACCCCCATTGTGTAACCAGAGTTGGGGCTCTGGTTTCTGACCTGCACTGCTGTTGTGTCCACTGGTGGATGTTTATTTGACACAGGCTCCAGGGCCTGCAGCCTTTGCCCCCCCTCCATTTTCCAACCACTCCAGGCCAGCATCACTGGCTTTTTCTGGTCTTTCTGCAGGGGATCCAGTTCCTGATAGAGAATGACCTGCTGAAGAACACTTGCGAAGATATTGCCCAGTTCTTGTACAAAGGGGAAGGGCTCAACAAAACAGCCATCGGTGACTACCTTGGGGAGAGGTGAGGCCTTTAGAGAGGGCGGTCAGAATCCTGAGAAGAAACGAGCCCCCTGGCCCAGGTTCATGGGGGACTACGGACTAGCGCAGGAGAGACCATAATGGTATTGAGTGGGAGTGTACTGAGGGATAGTAACTCCTGTCCAGGGCCCTAGAGATGCCTTACTTGTTTTGTTAGTAAGCAGAGCCAGTCTGACATCCTCTGACTATAGACGGCCAGGCTTGAGAGGCTTTATGACCTGGGTTTGGGATGGGCCTGGGCCTAGGTGTTAGGAGTCTAACCTGTTCTCCCTTCCTGTCTCTTCTTTGTGTCCTGACAGAGATGAGTTCAGCATCCAGGTCCTGCATGCGTTTGTAGAGCTTCATGAGTTCACTGACCTGAACCTCGTCCAGGCCTTGCGGTGGGTATCATCAGCCGGGCACCGTGGAGCAGGAGTGTGTCCATCCTGCGTCCTGCCGTTGGGGCTTGTGACGATCTTGAAGTATTCTCAGGGAGCCGTGTACATGCCTATGAGTAGGAAAGCGCTTGCTGGGACTGTTCAGTACTTAAATATTGAAATTGTTTTTACTCTTCAGAATATGAAACCCTTTAATTTCTTAGCCAAAACTCCATAGCCATATATTGCATTTCATTTTAAAAAAGAAAAAAAACTTTAATGTTTAAACCAAGCTTATTTCGTGCCTTTAAAGACATTGTCTAATTTTCTCAGCTAGTATAAATTCCAATATTATTTTTTGAGCTATGATTTTTTATTTTTAGGTTTTTTGAGACAGGGTTTCTCTGTGTAGCTCTGGATGTCCTGGAACTCACTCTGTAGACCAGGCTAGCCTCAAACTCAGAGATCCACCTGCCTCTGCCTCCAAAGTGCTGGAATTAAAGGCGTGTGTGCTACTACCACCCAGCTTGAGCTGTGATTTTAATAGACACAGTATTAGTATTTCTGAACTAAACCTGTGGCCATGGACCCATAGGACCTACAGGGTTCCATCATGAATGCGCTGAATGAATCCTTACCTTAGAGCTCATTTTAAATGGTTAACATCTGATGTGTTTCCATTTTGTGTGTTTCTCTGAAGAGGGAGGATGTTCTTTGGAAGAGGGAAACCTCAGCTTCTCATTTTGCCTAAGCACTTTACCTTCAGTTAAGGCCACAGTGATGAGCGGTGACTAAATTTGCTTCTGTTCAGTTTCTGTAAAAGTAGACTGAAGCCCCAGGCTCCCTTTCTCTCTGTGACAGTAGGGTGGACTGAGGCGCCTGGCTTCCCTTTACCCTCTGATATTAAAGCCACTGCCGCAGCAGAACAGGTCAAAGCAACGCTTCTGTCTTCACCCTCAGGCAGTTCCTGTGGAGCTTCCGGCTCCCTGGAGAAGCCCAGAAGATTGATCGGATGATGGAGGCCTTTGCCCAACGGTACTGTCAGTGCAATAACGGGGTGTTCCAGTCCACGGGTGAGTGAGGGGGTCCTGTGTGTGTGTGCAAGGGGGAGGGCTTCCCACTAGATTCTCTTCCTGGCAGTGGAGTATCTCTAAGAGGCCTGAATTCATGCCAAGAACAGTTACATAATGGTGCATAGAACAGTGAAAGAGTGGAAGCATCCAGAAGACCACCACGAAATCACAATAAAGACCTGAGTTTGGCTTAGTGGTAGAGTACTTGGCTATGTGCATAAGGCCCTGGGTTCAGAATTGCAAAATATAGAACCATTAAAGATTCCTCTTGAAGCTGGTGCTGTAGCTTGTTTTGCCATCCCAGCTACTCAGGAGGCAGAAGCAGGAGAATCGTGAATATAGTTAGATAGGCTACTTAAGCAAGCCCTTGTCTTAAAAAGAAGAAAAAGAAAAGAAAGAAAATCATGTTATTATGAAGATATTGGCATGGGGAAGTGATTATAATAACAAAAGCACATGTGTGTGTGTGTTTATCCCCTACGTCTGTGTGGGGAGACAGTGTGTTACAGTGTCTGTAAAGAGAGTTTATTACATAGCTACATTTATATAGAAGAAATAAAGCAGATCAAATTGTTACTAAATAGACTGTAGGTAATTTTATCTTTTTTATACGTTGTATTGTTTGGGGTTTTGTTGTGTAGTCCTAGCTAGCCTGGAACTCATCTAGACTGGACTTGAACTCAAAAGAGAGCTGCCTCCTGAGTGCTGGGACTAAAGGCATGTTCTACCATGCCTGGTCATTTATTGCTTCCCTATTCTATCTGGGGGAAAAAAAGAGTGTCTTTCATGTGCTTGTGTGCCTCGCCCTTCCTGGAGTGTAAGCCTGGGAGCACGTATGTGCTCTGCTCACCCGCTCTCCCTTCCCATGGCTTTGTGATCCTGGTCTCATTTGGCGGGTCCTGCCTCGGATGGGTGTTCGCTTTGCTTTCACACCCTGCTGTCTCTTCCCTAGACACTTGCTATGTGCTCTCCTTTGCCATCATAATGCTGAATACCAGCCTACACAACCCCAATGTCAAAGACAAGCCTACAGTGGAGAGGTTCATCGCCATGAATCGAGGCATCAATGATGGAGGAGACCTTCCTGAGGAGCTGCTGCGGGTGAGCAGGGCCAGAGCGGCTTCCTTTCAGCTAGTGAAGCATGCGCTCAGAGTGGGATCATTTTTGTAGGAGAGGAGGCAGAAGGATAATGCGCTGAGTGCCTGCTCTCTTAGATAATTTAAATATGTGAATTTCACAAAGGCCAGCTGAGAATCAGGAAGGGGAAGTGGCTTCTAAATCTGAAACTAAAGGCTTGAGTAGACTCCAAGCTGCTATTTCTTTCTTCCTGAGTTATCCACGAGGCATCTTATTTTTGTCCCTGTGAGCTGCTGGAGAGCAGAGAAATGGTTGTGTTCTTCTCTAGTCCCTGTGCGCCTTACTATAGGCTCCCAGTGAATGCCTGTGGAATGAGCAGAGAGAGGGGGAAGAGCAGGTACTTCTAGAATCAGACATGCAATGTCATCTTTTATCCCAGAATCTCTATGAAAGCATAAAAAACGAACCCTTTAAAATCCCAGAGGATGATGGGAACGACCTCACTCACACTTTCTTCAACCCAGACCGAGAAGGCTGGCTGCTAAAGCTCGGTAAGTCACCTCCCCACCCCCCCCAGGGTGGGGCCCTGCAACAGAGCTCAGGAAGAAAGGCTATGTGCATGTGGGCTTGGAGTGTGGGGAAGGGGGCAGGTTACAGGCATCCACAGAGGCTGCCCTGGGTTCTGTTCTCCCAACAGTCCACCTCCAGAAAGGAAGCGGCTGGCAGCCAGGCACCACAGGACAGAGACTCCTGGACACAGACTCTGCCCATATAAACCCTGCCCATGCTTATCTGGGCCCTGTGTCCACTCCTCAGTACATGGCCATATTCTTTGAGGCTCTTTCCAGGGACTTAGCCCACCCCCCATCTCTGCCCCCTTACCCTTGGGAGGGTGACCAGCCATATCCATCTCTCTATTTCCCATCCCAGATTTACCCTGGCACTCCTGCCCCACCCAGTGCATCATCACTTCCCTCTGCATCTGGCTCCCACAGGCAGTGTGCATGGCAAACCTAGAGCCCTTGGCTGCAGCGCAATCCACGGCACCCTTCCTCATGCTCTGGCAGTGGGCCCACCCTTGTCAGTCCCGATCAGCCACATTAATGATTGTGTCATCCAGAAAAGCTGCAGGGGCGCTTCTCCCTCTGCCAGAAGTGAGCCTGCTCATTAAGATTTGTGGTTATGCCTTGCCAGGAAGTTGACAGGGTAACCAAAGAGAGAAGAAATCCAGAAAATTCCTATCCCCCTGTGATTACCTCATTAGTGATCAGATGTAGAGAGGCTCTGAACTCTCTGGACATGGTAATGTTCCAGCTTCCTTCTGCCTTGGCCTTTGATGCGCTGAACCCCATATCAGCAGGCGCACTCCATTAGAGGCTCCTCTTCCATCTCAGTCACTTGCCCCGTGATAAGCAGTCATCCCGCTCTTGGCTGTTGCTGACAGCATCCGGGAAACCTAAGATGGCACACTCTCCACTGCTAACCCAATCAGATAGCGTAGGGTTGACCTGTCTCTTAAAAGGTCCGATCTATATCTATACATGATGATTCATAAGTCCCCCTCAAGCATCGCTTCACTGATTAGAGCCTTGTAACGTTTTGACGTAGCCAACACTTCAATAATCTCTAAGCCAGCAGAAGGTCTGAAGTCAAGGCTCTGAAATGTCTAACCCACAGGCAACCTTCTGCTCCATGTTCTTCCTGCCTAACAGCTAGTGAAGAGGAAGTGTGCTGGGAAGTTTTCAAAAACATGTCCAAGTTTAGATTTACTTCCCCTCCAGGGAAACTTGTTTCCATGCTGATGCTAAGTGTTAGCTTTGACAGCTGAGATACTAAAATTAGAACAGAGATGATCCTGGCTCTCGTACCAGGATGGCATGCAAATTCATGAGGCAGCCTATATTTTTAAAAATCAGAGATTTAAGCTGAGTGAAATGGTGTACATCTATAGTTCCAGACACTTAGGGGACAGACAGGAAATTGAGGCCAGCTTGGTGGTAGAGCCAGGCCTCACGCCAAAGAACAGAAATTTAAGAATATGGGGCTCACGCATTGTGGGGTCATTGCTTCACATTTTCTAACCTCCTAGACTCTCAATAAGGTGTTTCCATGTGGCACACTGAGACAGTCTTGTGTTCTGCGTGCTGCACAGGGTAGGACTTTGTGCCATCTGTAGTTGTCTGTATATGTCCCTGTATGCAGCGAGCCATAAGCATGTGTGTTCTTGTGTACACACATATGTACATGTATATCCGTGGGTGGACATGTGTGCATCTTTGCACACATTTTAAAAGTGATGGGTGCCATAAGAAAGACATTTACTGTCTCAGAAGTACACATCACCTCTTTGCTCTGGGTTGTGAAGAGTCTGGCGAGCACTGTCCTTACAAAAATGGATTCGTGGCACTGCTAGGCAGGTGTGGGTAGAGCCTCCAGTGTCGCCATACACTGTGGGTGGTCACTACCCCCCAGTGTTCTCAGGTTTATCCCCCTCTCCAGGCAAACATAAATGTGACTGGTGCTCTGCACTTTAAGATTAAGGAATCGGGTTTGATTTCTTTGTTTTAATTTTCTTTTCTCCCTCATTTATATGTTTCCATGATTTTGGCTCTCCTTTTCCTTGCCCCAAACTCCAGGAGGTATGTAACCCTGCAACCTGCTCGCTCACTCTGCCCAGGCCACTGTCATTGCTGCAGCGTTTTCTTATTTTGTTATTTTTGGTTATTTTGTTTTTTAATTGCTGGTAGTAGTGTTAATGCTGCTTCTAACTTACTGTACAGTCCCTAGGGAACCAGCCAGGATCGGGGTTTGGGGGCAGTGTTAACTTTTCCTCTGGGTGGAGGAGAAGTACAGCAGCCGCAGTCCAGAGGCCCAGGACTACGAGTAATATGCAGTCCTGCTCCAGAACAAGCCGAGGGAGGCAGAGAAGCATTGGCTGCACGTCGGTGGGAATTGCTGAATTAAAATTGACACCCATGCATCAACCTGATCAAAAGCAATTTTTGAAGTGAGGAAGCAAAGAGAAGGTGATATCCTGAGACTTCCCAAAGCCATATGCTTCTGACACCAGCTGACAAAGGTGTTAGGAAAAGGTTAAATTAGATGACACTTGGGGCGTTTGCCTTTCCATGAAAAAGAGAAGTGGTGTCTTCCAAACTAGAAACCCTATCTGCAGTCCTTGGATCCCACTGCTTGGGTATCGGGGAAGGCCTCACAGCCTGGGTCCTGTCTGTGTTTCTCCTGGTGCTAACCCTCCTCCATTTCAAAGTGTCATCCTCAAAACCCAGATTGGCCTCTTTATTCTGATTGCCAATATGGGGAACCGTTTGGAGGAACCAGAATGCTCCTTGGGTCTGTGCCTAAGCGTGACTAGAGCAGAGCTGCCCTGGAGAGAACAAACACAGGCATTCCTTCCAGGGCTGGGCCAGGCGGGCTGGATGTTAGTACAGTGTCAGCCTTCTGTGTAAGGGGGGGAGTGTGCAAATCCCTACATGGGAGGGTCCTGTGAGTTCCACAGGGACTGTCCTAGGCGCACATCGATCTGTCTGCTTGTCCCATGTCTGTTTTTCTTTCCACGTGGAAGTGTTCCCCGTGGGTCCGCAGCGATGCTTCATGGTAGAGGGCTCTGTGGTGCAGCAAACTGTCCGGGACATAATGAAGCTTCTCTAACCAGACAGAATCTTCCAGCTTTGCTTTTTCTCCTTGACTTCTTGCCATCTTGTTTCATTTGGTATCCGGCTCACTTCTTCCATCATTTCCTAAGTCCCATTGTCACCTGGGGTAGGGTCCTGTGACAGAGCACATGGGAGGTCAGCATGGGTTGACTGTCCTTGGGTCCAACCCTATGTGGGAAATGGTCTCCCTAAGAGACTAGAAGACAGAAGCTCTCAGACTCAAAAATGGGAAGGGATCAGCTTTAAGACAAATTGCCTTCAGTTTTAAACATTCTTTGTCTTCCTTCTCATTTGTTCTAATTCTGCCCAGCCCTCCCTGTTGTCAACACGCATGTCATATTACTTGTGTCTTTTCTCATTCATGTCTCTTAACCTTGGGGTGCTTCCATGAGACTTACAGATCACTGTGAGGGAAAGTGCCTCACCGCTGTATACCGCACAGGAGGGGTGGTGGTTGGCACAGGGTTGCTTGTGGCATACTCCATCTGGGAACCAAGTCTCAGTCCCCAAGAGTCTTGTATGAATGATGGCTGCTTACATCTACTCCCCCGCTCCCCCAGCTCAGGCACCAGGCAGAGCTGTAAAACAGCCCAGATAAGTGTAGATGCTAATGTGTCCTGCTGGGCCGCTTTCAGATTTCAGGGAGGGGCCTGCAGGCAGATGCTGGCATCTGCAAACAGTCTCTGTTGCCCTGCTCTGCATGGCTGTTAGCAAGAGGGCAGGAGAGTAGGCATGGCAGGTATCCCGCTCCCCTGCCCTCTGTAGAGATAGTGATGTGATGTCCGTAGTCGGGCACCAGCAAATGGCAGGCGCTAAGGATGAGGGACAGAGTGTGTTTATGCATGCCATGTGTGTATCAGCGTGGGAAGGCTCTGGGTAATTCTGAATAGTTCATGTCAAGACAGCCTTCCCTTGACCTGAGGTAAGTGGGAGAAAGTGGAGATCTGGACATGATGCAAGTGAGGGTGTAGCTTCCTTCAAAGTGGGCACAGCTAAACACACCCTTCCCCCACACCCAATGCAAAATAACTTTACAGACCCCATGCTTTGCTACTTAAATCTTACTACCATTGAAGAAGACTGAGCAAGGCCTTGACCGGCTACTAGTCACCACCTCTTTGCTGTTAGACCTCCCTCTTTTAGTTACTTTATTTTAAAGAGTCACATGAGTTCACAGTGGGAAAAGCTCCTGAGCCCTCCTCTTGGAAAAGCCAGCCCTTTCCTGGTGAAGGAATCCTGCTTTGATTCACACCCAGAACTCTGGGGATGTGACTTTCAGAACACTAATGGAGGGGGCTAAAGCCAGTGTAGAACTTCACTACAGGAAGGAGGGTGAAAGGTAAGCCCACAGGGGTTTGGTTGTAAGGGGCTCATAGTGCCTCACTTTCTGTATCTTCTCTCCTGTCACTTCCATGGAACCCCTTGAGGCCCATGCCACCTGCATCAGGGTGCTGACCCCTCCCTGCCTCCTGTCTTTGCCTGTCTGTCACACAGGCTGTGGCTGGCTTCTCCAGCCTGAGGTACACTTGCATTGCACCATCACTGCCCTGGGTCTTCCTCCCTAGACCACGCTCTCATCTTGCTGTCTGGGACATCTCAGGGTGCGTCCAGACACACTTGCTCTGCTTGTACCATAGACTTTCACTCTGTGAAAGATGCTTCTGTCTTGGCTGTGTCTTGTCACTGATGTAAATTTTGCCATGGTCTAAATGTTCTCCTGATACCCTGCCCACCCCACGCCTTCCCTGGGAAGAGAGCTTGTGTGTGTGTGTGTGTGTGTGTGTGTGTGTGTGTGTGTGTGTGTGTGTGTGTATAGCATGCACCTGCCTGTGTGTCTCTTATCAACAGCATCTCCTTTTGCTCTCAGGTGGCAGGGTGAAGACCTGGAAGAGGCGCTGGTTCATTCTGACTGACAACTGCCTTTACTACTTTGAATATACCACGGTGAGCATCTGCTTGTCCACCTGGGGCAGGACTGGCCGATCCTCCACTTCCAAACCACCGTAACCAAACACAGCTAGAGGGGGTCTGGGGAGACAGAGCTGTCCTTCTATTTCTATGGGAGTCAAGTGGAACACCCCAACAAAGATGCAGAGGGTCTGGCCAGGAGGCTATGGCTCAGAGCCAGCACCCAGTTCTGACATGACGGAGGCACAAGTCCCGGAGCTGAGAGGGAGGAAGCATTGGACACATTGGTTGGGGGCTTGTTTGGAGCTGGGCTAGAAAAGAGGAACTCAGGTCAGTTGCCAGGAAGGACTCAGTGAGAGGGATGATAATTATGATTTGAGAATTCAGATTTTCTGTGGTCTCAGAAATGCTGAAGGATTTGATTGAGAAGAAATGGTCCCAGTGGTAAGAGATGTAATAGAGGAAACAGAGCCAGTGAAACAAGAAGGGTTTGTTTGAGAGACCCTGGAGGTTTGGGAATTGCGTTCCTGTTGGTATCTATTCAGGGGGACTCGACACACTGCAGCAGCGTGTCTCTTGCAGGTGCCTTTTGTAGCTGTAGAAGTAAAAGTGCTCAGTAAAACTCAGGGCTTCCTGTGGGGAGCGCATCCAGAAAGCCGCAGGTTGTTAGTACTCAGGCTGTGGTTCCCACCCTGGTGTTCCCGCCATCTTCCTAGGCACCTGCATGCAAGAGGTGGTTCTTCTTGCTTGCATACTGGACTCGGGTCTCAGACTAGGGCAGTGTTGCTAACTTGGCTGGATCTTTTCTGAGTAAAAGTCATTGATCCTGCTGAGAAAACAGGGTTAAAGCCTCCTCTGGTAAAAGTGGAGCAAAATGGTGTTCAAGTAACAATACAAATAACCAACAGGAGGATTACCACAAGTTTGAGGCCAACCTGGGCTACATACTGAGTTACAGGATGGCTGCATAGAGTTACAGGTTCAGGTCAGTCATTCATGCTGATGCTGTACTGTGGAGACGACAGGAGTCATTTCAAGGAGCTTCTCACCAGGGCCCCGCTCAGCCTGGGTGAGATCATCCCACTCCACCCTTTGGCCTGGAGGAAGACGCAGGCTGTCGAGGGTGAAGCAGAGCAGCAGAGGAGGAAAGTCCAGTGTGTGAGGGAGTGAGTGGGCAGAACTTACTCTGAAGGTGGTAGGGCACAGGTTGGGTATTCACCTGGGAAGCCGCCTTTGGGGCTTCCTGGGAGCCAAACGTAGTCAGCCTGCCCGGACATGCTTTCCATGAGCTCCAGCCAGTTCTCTCAGGACACTGTAGAAAGTATATCGTGTCAAACCCTTGGCCGCCAGAGACTACAGGAAAATAGTTTAGAGCGTGACACTCAATCTTCTTAACGCTGTGACCCCTTATCCAGTTCTTCATGCTGTGGTGACCCCAACCATAAAATTATTCTTGTTGCTACTTCATAAGTGTAATTTTCTACTGTTGTGGATTGTAATATAAATCTGATATGTAGATGGTCTTAGGCAACCCCTGTGAAAGGGTCGTTCAACCCCCAAAGGGGTCGTGACCCACAGGTTGAGAACCACTGCTTTAGCAAGTCTGTAAACTTTTAAGGGGTGGGTCACATGGACTTGATGCTTCCTGCAGGGAAGGCAAATGCAACAAAGTTAGAAGTGAGCTAACACATGCTGGGGACATTAGACAATTTCAATGCCAGAACAGTCGAGACCTGCAAACTCAGAAAGTTCCAGTGTGTTGGTGGAATTGTTCCCAGAATGTAGAAGATGGGGGTGCAGGTGGGGGTGGGGTAGAGTCTGGAATGGAAGTGCTGAGCTCAGCAGGACATGTATGCTGACTAAGGGGCCAGTGCTGAAGTGTACAGGTGGGAGAACTGTAGGCCTCATGCACTGAGCTGAGGAGCCAAAGCCGGACTGCTGAGGACCACAGCTAGCCACACTGAAAAGCAGGACCAACACCAAAATGTTCTGATAAGATACTCCAGTGTAAACTGAAACACAGAGCTGGAACTCGGGCACACTCAGCTGTGGAGCTGATGTTAAACAGCCCAGGTACAGAAGCAGTATAGACACAGGGTTGGTACTGAACTGTGCCGAGGATAGGTTCATGCCAGCGCCGAGTAACTGGACCCTGTGGCTGCGGGACAGGCTGGGGGTGTTAGACCTGGAAGGTGTCAAGTGATGTCAGTGACACAGGGCCACACAGTAGGAAGAGCTTCATCTTTCAGAGTTAAAACCGAACCACTCGATACTTTTCAGAACTGAATGAATGAAACGCCTAACAGTTTTTATAAGGTTATTTTCAGGATGATCTTCTATGGCAAGGAAATATTTACCTTGAAGTTCTGCATTTTTAAATTTTCTGCCTCAATTTTTTAAATAGGACATCTTTAAGGAAATACTGTGTGAAATAGTGCACCCTCACAGACTGTTCCTCTCTCTGCATCACACCAGCCTCCACCTCCTGCCCACGTGCACATCTCTAGCGATCTATCTGGTTTGGAGTGTTTTCAACTTTTTCTTGTATTCTTTTCTGTAGTATTTTAAGCTCTTTAAAATGAGCAAGTCATATTTTTGCAAAGATAGTGGTAATTGCTATAAGAAATCATGTAGGACAGAGGTATTGGCACTGGTCATTTCTGTCCTTGTGGGGAACACAGATGATTAGGGACGTAGATAAGCCAATGGTGAGATGTGCCAGGAGGCTGTTCCTGGACCTGGTGTGAGATTATTTGCTTATTTTGTTTTCGGTGCTGGGGATAGGACCCAGGTCCTCCTACTGAGCTGCTCCTCTAGGCCCTGGAAGTCCACAAGGAGTTACAGAATGAGAGTCCTACACAGCGATCCCATTTCATAGTTTGGAGTTGACGTTATTAGCCAGGAACATAACATTCAGTTGTTGGGTTGCACAATTCTTGGTGCTCTCCATCTTCTCCGGGATGTGCATGAGTGGGTGTGCTGGCTTACCTGAGCCACTATCAGTCTGAAGAACATCTGTAGGGACCTCAGCAGAGGGCCGGAGTGGTCTACCTGGCTGGTCACAAGGGACTCCAGAGCTGGTATTCCTGGGCAGAAGATGGTGTAAGCTCTTTGGTGTATGACTACATCCAGAACACAGACCATGTACAGTGCACATGCAGCTCATTGCCTCAGGCCTCTGCAGTCTGGGAGAGAAAAGAAGCCATGGCCTCACAAGGGTCTGCATCAGGATGACTTGACTCAACCCACTTCAACATCAGAATCCTCAAGAGGTTCAGGCACCGCATGAGAGCAGAGAGGAGAGAAAGGAGTGGGGCCGTGAGCTGAGAACTGCTGAGCAGGCATGGTAGCCACCCTCTCTGCAGCAGACTGGGAACTCCTCCTTGGGAGAGGAGAATACCATGAGTCTCTGGACCAAGGGTGGGGCACTGTCTGTGCATAGGAGGGTTAGGGAAACTCTGGTAAATGCGTTATCCCCTCCTATAACTACCACGTGAGTGACCGATGCCCCAGAAGAGGTCTATAAGGATCTCAGGCAGACTCCGTACAGGCTCAGCCTTGTGAGAGCAACCTCGTGAGAAGAGCCTGCCGTCCACAAGCATGCTCAGCTTAGTCCACCGCTCTCCAGATGACACAACTGGCAAGTCCAGATGTCTCAGAGGGCTTCTGACATGAGAGCAGGTGGAGACAAAAGCCACTTGCAGGCAGGAAGAAAGGACTGAGATAGCTTGTCACTAGTCTCAGAGAAATGACCCATTGCAGCTGGGAGCTAGGAACAGGGACATAGTGATCCCAGGAGCAGAAGGACAGGCACACTCTTGAAAACAAAACACGCCAGTCATAGTTGCAGTAGAAGGGTTGGAAGGGACCATGAAGAAGGTTTCCTAGAAAGAATACAAGGACACAGTAAAGACGGAGGGCAAGAGCTAGGCTAAGAGGCCCTGTTTGTCCTAGAGTGGACGACAGAGTGAGAGCTGACAGTTCCTTCAGATCATCCCCAAGAGGAGAATGCTTCCAGGCTTTCCCTGCGTGATGGCTGAGAATAGATCCTCACCAAGTTCATGTTCTTACCGCATCCTGGTACCTGGAGGACAAAGAGAAAAGCTTCAGCCAACAGGAAAACTGGGTAGAGAACAGCGCTGAGAACCAAAGGGGAGCCTTGTGTCACAGCCTGGAGGATGCTGTCTCCACCCACAGTTAGACCCAGCCAAGCTCTCTGTCAGGTGCAAACCTTTCCAACCATGGAGATCTTAACAGGGTCCCTGCCCTTCATACCCTCCCTCAGAATGCTGGTGGAGGACGCACCCGTCAGACTGACAGTGCCCAGTCAGATGGGGAAATCTTAACTGTGGGAACTGTGCCTCAGCCAGCAAGGCACTGGTGTGTCCCCAGGCTTGAGGCCGCCTGGCTCCGGAGGGACTTTGCCACAAAGTTAAGACTTGGAGAATACTCACTATGAATTAGCCTAGAAAGGAGATTCTGACAGGACGGAGCACATGTACTTGGTTTGGGTTCTAATTTGATAGATAGTAATGGATGTGCACACACCACCCAGTTAGAAGGTGATTTTTGAGTTGAGGGAAGGAGAGCAAAGGAGTAGGTTACCTAGTACAGATTAGCTGCTGCATGGCACAGCCTGCGGGCCGGAGCAGTGCTGATGAGAGCCCAGCTTGCCCTACGTAATTACTGAGGGACGAAGCGGAAGAACTGTGTCCTTCTCTGCAGTTATCTCTTGTACTGGAAGCCCAGAGAAGCAGCTCAGGTTGGGTGTCTAGGGTCAGCACTGAGCAGCTCAGCAGAAAGATGATAACTGCTCCCACAGGGTCTGGGAAAATAGCTGGAAGACATTTTTGTTTGTTTGTCTTTTATTTTATACAATTATAGAACTGGTTTGTTTGTTTGCTTGGTTAGTTGGTGGGTTTTTTTATTGTTTGTTTTTGACAAATTGTGTGTAACGCTGATCGGGATAATGTTTGAGAAGCAACAGGTCTTGCCCCAGGTTAGCTGGGGATAGGGGCAGAAGTATGTCATGTTGGGGCCTTGGCTGATGAGGCAGGAAGTACCTAAGAGGGTCAGGATGAGAATCTGTCTGTGCCTGAGCCCAGGTCCCTCGGTAGATCTTGGAGAAGCGTCCAAAAGACAACGTTACCTAAGGTCGCAAATTCATCTTCTGTGCAGTGAGCAGGAGGCAGTTGGCAACTCAGCTGGAGTCCTACATCAGGCAAGGGCAGAGTGCTCAGACCTAGGCTGGGAAAGGCTTCCAGGAGTCAATGGCATAGAGCCAAGGCTGGGAAAAGGAAAGGAAAGCCAGACAGAGACATGGATGGGGGGGTTTTCTTAGGAAAGCAGCTGGCATGTTCCCTGCTAAGGCCCCAGGGGTCATCGTCAGGGACACTCTGATGGCACCTGCTGAGCCTCTGGCTTTTTATCTGCAAAGGGCTTCAGATTGTCCCAGCCATGCCACACACTCCTGACCCTGGTCCTGTTGTAGAACCCAAAGGTGGCCTGAAGCCACCTGGGAGCTTCACGCCTGTGAGGGAGGAAAGGAGGGTTTCTTCAACTGAGGTGACGTCTTTCTGCCCACGCCTGTTTCAGGATAAAGAGCCCCGTGGGATCATCCCCCTAGAGAATCTGAGTATCCGAGAGGTAGAAGACTCCAAAAAGCCGGTGAGTATTCCTGCAAGCGACAATGCCCAGGGCCAGAAGTGGGTTGTGACTTTGCTCTGAAAAGCAGTGACATTTAGTGTTTTAAAACAAGGGTGAGAACCTGAGGAACATCTCCATGCTTTTACCTCCGCCTGTTTTGATTATCCTTAGTGTTCAAGCAAAAGATGAGACAGTCAGCCTTATTTCGTTCCGTCTGCTTCAGTGTCACCTACTGACTTTGAACCAAGATCTAGAGACTGTCCTGACAGGTCAGCTGTGAACACCCATAGCCTGGTGCTGATTTTCTAACCTGAAGCACTGTGTGGCACCTGCAGCTCTGTACATGCTCCTGTCTGTCAGGAGTGGAGCCAACAGACAGGCCTGAGAACACAGTTGACATTGCGCAGTGTTCTGTGCTGAGCTTTCTTTATCCCATAGGAAAAATATTGGTGTGTGTGTGCCCATGTGTGCAGGTACTCATGTGTGCGCACGTGTGTGCACACATATATGCATGTGAGGTCTACCTCAGGTGTCATTCCTCAGGGACTGTCTGCCTTGTTTTCTGAGGCAGAAACATTGTCTCATTGGGGAGAATATGAGACAAGTGCTGGCAAGCACAAGGGCCCAGAAAAGCTGCGTGTTATAATGCATGTCTGTAACCCAGCACTCGTACAGTGAGGTAGGAGATGGAGACAGGAGACTTTTCAGAAGGTCGCTAAGCTAGTGCACACAGCGGGAAGACAAGGGCACCCTGTCTCAAACAAGGTAGAAGACGAGGATTGACACTCAAGGTTGCCCAACTCTGAGTTCCGAGTGCGTGCGCGCGCGCGCACACACACATTTATTTATTATTTTATTTATTTACTTATTTATTTTTGGAGACTGCATAGCCTAGCTGTCCTAGAACTTGCTCTGTAGGCCTGGCTGGCCTTGAACTCAGAGATCCACTGGCCTCTGGCTCCCAAGTGCTGGGATCAAGGGCATGTACCAACACACACTCAGCCCACACCTGGCTTTTTAAATGCAGGATCAAACTCAGGGCCTCATGCTTGTGTGGCAAGCACTTTACCAGCTGACTTACGACCTCTGTCCTCAGAAAACATACTTCCTGAAGGTATTCTCTGATATATGATTCTTGCGAATAAGAATAAAGAGTCTTGGGCTAGAGAGATGACTCAGAGGTTAAGAGCACTGACTGCTCCTCCAGAGGTCCTGAGTTCAATTCCCAGCAACCACATGGGGCTTCACAGCCACCTATAACGGGGTCTGCTGCCCTCTTCTGGCATGCAGGTGTGCATGCAGATAGAGCGTTCATAAACATAAAATACATAAATAAATAAATCTTAAAAAAGAAAAACAAAGAACAAAGAGTCTTCTGGGAAATAACTAGTGTTTTCCTTGGTCAGCCGTGGCTCCTTCAGTCTGACTGCCAGCCTCTCTTTCCTTCTCAGAACTGCTTTGAGCTCTATATCCCCGACAACAAAGACCAGGTGATCAAGGCCTGCAAGACGGAGGCCGACGGGCGAGTGGTGGAAGGGAACCACACTGTGTACCGGATCTCAGCCCCCACTCCCGAGGAGAAGGAGGAGTGGATCAAGTGCATCAAGTAGGTGTCCTGCGCGAGCAGCAGAGCTGCTCCTCCAGCGCCCTTCAGGGAGGGTCCCAGAGAGGGGACAGATGTCCTCCTGGTGCCGGCTCAGGGGGCTCTGTTGGGCTCTATTGGGCTCACTTGGGCTCTATTTTCATCCGATGAGATAGTTCTCCCAGGTGCAGGCTCAGACACTAAGGCCCAAGGTTTTGAGAGTTATAGAAAGCCACAGGGCAGTGCTGCGAGGTCATGAACAGAGCCCCAGCCCTTCACCGTGTGCTGTGAGAACACAGACGCCTGGGTGGAGGGAGCTTCTCAAGTCCACCATTGATTATGGTCCCACAGTGTGAGGTTTACTACAGGGATAGGGTCTTCCCAGTGTGACGTGTGACTGAAAATAGGCTTTCAAACCGATTGGCGTATTTGTCAGCATTGTCCCTGGGCCCCACATGAAGGCTAGGCTGATGGACATCTCTCCCCTGGCCCCAGGAAGATGGCCATTGAGCACTCTGACCTCCCTACGTGCTCCACAATTATTTCTTCCAATAACACACTCTTAATCACAGCCCTGCGCACTTTGACCACCAGGAGTCATGCAGTTGTTTTTCTTGGAAAGCTTCCGTTGTTATCTGGGCCCCAGTGACCGGGGCCTGAGGAGGACATGCCATCCGGTCACAGGCTGCCTCCGTGTCCTCAGATACAACATACCTGCTACCCGTCAACAACCCTTGGCCTGGCCGCTGTCCAGTCTAATTTAGTGTTGGCCACTTCTACTCCAGCCAATGTAGTGTCTTGGCTGAGATTGGACAGAAAATTAGTAATGACTGAAGACCGTGACAGTGTGCTGCTGGCGAGGTCTTGTTTGATGCTAGTCAGAACTCCTGGAGAAAGGGGGTTGGTGCTGTACTCAGGTCACCAGTGGAGTTGGGGGCCATGCTGTCATTTCTTTTCTGAAATCCCAAACTTAGGGCTGCTTTAAGGACCGAGTTTAGTGCTGAGGCTGATGGCTGCTGCCTTGACTTAGGTGTCTTCCCCAAGTGACTGCCAGACTGGCTTTTGCCACAAGTCACATACAGAAAGGAGGCTCAAAATAGCCCCGTCCTCTGAGCATAGGCTCTGTGTCTTGGAAAGGCCTGAGACCATAACAGACATATTCTGTACCCTTCTCGTGTAAGTTACTAGTTAGTTTCTTGCCTGTGGTTTAGCGTGAGACTTGGAACGTTCTCTTGATCTGGTCGCAGTCTGTCACTGACTCGCGTGCTCGCCCTGCTGTATACCGCACTGTGTGCTGCTGGAGGCTGGCCTTTGCAGACCACTGTTTCCCTGTGTGAGCACACATGCCTTTGCCAGAGGCTCCTTCCCTTCAGTGCGCTTTCAAAGGAATTTCAGCTGGTTTTGTATGTTTGGGCTCTCATGTAAGTTTTTGCTGCTGTAGTCAGAAAAGTGGGGTGTTCTTTAAAGGCCCTCTTGGGTCCCCGTGGATACTAAGCCTCTGTGGTGGATGCTAGGCCCCTCCTGGGGCTGCCAAGCTCATCTGATAACCCTCCATCCCCAACATATTCCTGATACTTGCCTGGGAGCTCTGCCTCGGCCTCTGTGGAGGATGTGCAGACTCAGGGAACTCTGTAGCATAATCTCTGTACCCTATTCCCAATGGGGATAGCCTGGAAGAAGGTAAGCCTCGCTCCATAGAAGAGGAACTGAGTTACAGCAAGGCTTAAAAGGGGCAGTAGTAGGCCAAGCTTCAAGCTGCATGGTGACTCGGGGGGCAGGGGGGTGCGTGCTGCCCTCAGCTTCCATGTACACCTTCCCTGTACACCTGGTGGAGATGAGGGGTTAGATAGCGTTGAGGGACGTGTAGAAGGCCAAGGCACACCTTCTCTCAGTAGCTCCTTTTCTAGAGGTTCCCTGCAGCACAAGCAAGCTCCTAGTAGCATCGCGTGTGTCCATCTTAACACTGGGTTCAGCAGAGTCCAGGCGGCGAGCAGACACTCACTGGACCAGAGATGCCTCTCATGCCCCAGCCCTGGGAGTGTGCTGAGGTGTCATATCCAGCCCAAGAATCCAGCAGGGCAAGGTCTCAGCACATAGATGAGGAGTGTCTGCTGTTTCATCTGAGCATCATGGACACTGCTGTATAAGGACAGACAGCCTATCAGAAGGGCTAGACACCCCCCAAGGCCAAGGTAGAATCACCAGCACCCTGAAAGTTAAAGACCTTCCGACCAGCATATTCTTTTGGGTGCTGAGTCCTGTGGTGGTGAGACCCAGTCAGCGCACCAGAGCTGTGGCAGGGGCGGGGCTACAGTCAGAACCGCCCTCCTCCTTCCCCCACACAGAGAACACTTGAATGTGTGTGCTGTGGAGGCTCCGGGTCACTGGTGACCCGCTAGAACTGATCATCACACAGATTCTGCTTCCACGGAAGACCAAGCACCAGCTCTGTGGCCTTAGCCACCTCCGCTGTGCAATGTGTCCCTGACGGGGCTGGATGGGCAGCATGGCTGTTCCCCTTTGTAGTGGGCTCCCAGCAGCAGCACTCGGTTCCACGAAGCTGGTGTTTACAGGCCCCCAGAGGTCCCCCTGCAGTCCGTGCCAGCCTCTTGAACACCGTGTGTGCAGTAACTTGTGTCCTGTTGATTGCAACATGGCAGTCAGGGCTACAAGTCAGTCACTTCTTGAGGAACCAAAGCCCCGTGCTTGGAACTCAGCCAAGGAGTGTATAATGCTTCTGCTCTCAAATGTTAAGTGATGTTAGTTTGAAATAGGCAGAAACCTCCACAGCTCCTTTGTTACATGCCCCGTGAGTCACCTTAAGTGCTGCGCGGACAGAGTGAGGGTGGGTATTCCTGGTGACGGCAGCCCGGGTTGATCTGCCCTCACACCTCTTCTCTCCCTTTTCTGTGCTCCAGAGCTGCCATCAGCAGGGACCCTTTCTACGAGATGCTTGCAGCACGGAAAAAGAAGGTCTCCTCCACAAAGAGACACTGAGGGCGTGCCAGGGCACAGCCAGCCCATGAGGCTGTCGCCCTTTCTCCTGCCTTCTCCCACCTCCACTGAGGGGCACTGCGGAGCCAAGCAGAGCAAGCAGAGGGAGGGCGCCTCTACCAGTTCCCGACTGCTCCTAGAGACTAGCTTTAGCTTCTGCAGTTTTCTAAGTGGGAGAAGGGTGGGCAGTGCAGCCGGGCTGGAGACTGCTGCTGCCACTCACGGGCCCTGAGCTGCTCTCGGAACGGCTGCAGCAGCGGAGCAGCACCGCATCCACACGCCGCTCAGCAGGGCTGATGGCGCTGCAGGGTGCTCTTTACCTCACAGTGTTCCTGGCCAAGGGCCTTCACCCTGCTCCCCAGGTGCCTGAGGATGCGCTCTTATGTGCTAAGGAGAGGGGAAAGGAAGAGAAGCCACGCACTGTAAAGATTTATTTTTGTTTTTAAAGCAAAAGCGAACGTAGCACTGTACTTGGGCTCCTGTGCCCTGCTTGGGGAGCCCTCCCTAAAAGGGGCTCTGGGCTGCTGGCACCCAGGAGCTGCTGCCTCGTGACCTGTGTGGGCAAGAGGGGCAAAAGCAGGGATGCTGGCAGGGCCCAGCAGACACAGGGAGGCCTGCAGGGCCTGGCAGGGCAGCTCCCGCCCATTGCCTGTGGCCGGGGTGAAGGTGGATAGCTCCTTGCCTGGCCCTCAGCACCCAGGCCCACTGCGCTTTAAAGTGGGAAGTCTGCATTTTCCTGATAACCAAAACTGTGAGGAGGCCACCCATAGTCCCGGGTGGCCGACTGTTTCCCCTCCCCCAGAACTCTACTCCTCGTTCTAGAGGAGGGAGCAGGTCTTACCTGATCCCCTTGGGGCTTCAGCCTTTTCTGCCTCAAAAGCGGCCCCAACTGGACTATTCTGGTGCACTCTGTGGTAGCCTCTAGGAGCAGGGGCCCTGCTCAGCAGGGTGCAGTGGAGTCAAGCAAGGGTGAGGTGGCCTTTCTGTCCCCTTGCCGTATGTGGCATGGCACACCACGGCACGTGTGAGTCAGCCCTGGCCTCCTAACTCAGCGTGAAGGGAGCCACGAAACGCAGCATCTCCTGCCGTTCTCTCAGGGACTCTCAAGGGCAGCTCCTGCTCCTTGGCCAGGGCCAGCAAGCCAGTCCAGGCAGAGCAGGTGGCAGGCGGTGTCTTGGCACACTCCTCCGCGTGGCCAAGGCCTTGGTGACAGAATGCTGCCTCCAGGCAGGTGGAGGAGCCATGGGTCCCCGCTGAGCTGCGTGAGCTGGGCTCCTCTGATCTCAGAAGGCGTCTCTGGAAATAGCTTTGCAGAGAAGGGTGAGTGGGGGTGGCGCTCCGGCCCCTTCCTGTGGGCCGCCCTCCAGGGGCTGCTGGTGCTCGCTGCTGGAGCGCGTGAGGAAGACAGGGCCGGAAGAGCGTCCAGGCTGGAACCTGAGGCTCCTGGTTCAGAACCAGTGTGCGGGCCTCCCACACCGTGCTCACAGGCGTGTCCCGGGCAGACCGCACCTGGCTCCTTACCAGTTTATTTATCAGAGGTGTAAATAATCCACGCATAGTTTTTCTCCTTTTAGATTATTTTGTATTTGTTTAAAAAAAAGATTTGTCAAAATACAAAGAAATGACTGAAAGTTGTTGACAGGGTTTTTTAAAAATATTATTATTATTATTCAATTGTTTTTGTTTGTTTTTGCCTTGTAAATTAGCTCCAAGGAACTGCAGCAAATAAACTCCAAATCTGCCCAAACCATTTTGTTGTCTGTGGCATCTCTTGTCAAGCAGGGTTTGGCAGGGGTGGGGATGGGGGGTAGCAAATATAAGTGCACCCCTGTGGGACGGGTGCGGCTCCATCCCGAGTGTGGTTGTGACTAAAACCACAAGTTGGGTAGGGAACTGTCTTCTGCTTGGGTGGCATAACAAAAGAGGATGGGCCTAACCTTTGCCCCCTCTTTTTTGGAGAAGAAACTCAATTTCGAGGCAGAGCAGAAGTGTTCACAGTAGCCACCTGCAGCGTGGCACTGCATACCCTGTCAGGCAGTTGAGCAGGACCGGCAACAGAAGGTTGCCGGCCACACGATCCATGTGTCAGGAGTTGGCCTCTGCTCTTCTTTGCCCTTCCCCCTGTTTTTAGAGACAGGATCGCAGGCTGACCTTAAATTCCTTGTGCAGCTGAGGATGACCTTGAACTTCTGATTATCCACCTCTCTCTAGGGCTGGGTTTTCAGGTGTGGACCAAGATGCCCAGTTTATGCAGGATTGCCCCCCAAGATGTGGAACTGAACTGCATCCCAAAACATACAGTGGGGACAAAACACGCACTGGGTACAGAACACACAGTGGGTACAGGACATGCATCCAGACGGTCAAGGAGCAGACCCAGGAGAACAGCCCAGCAGGGTCCAGTACTGTCTCTGTGCCTCGTTCCTTGACATCTGGTGACATTTACTTTTCTCCTCTTAGTTTAATTTCTGTCCATATTTGATAAAAGTGAATCTGCTCATGTGTTCACACAGCCACATCTCGTTCATGAGCGTGAAGTCTGCGCTGTGCACAGAACCCTGTCTCTCTGAGCTCCTCAGCTTGGACTCTGCTCCTATTTGCTCACATTTAACCCTCTCAGCCCCACTAGATGGGCCGATTCTAGCGTCTGAGATTCGTTCCTTGGTCCGAAAGCTGAGTTGCAGCGTCCTCTGCGTCCTGGTGGGTCTGGAGGCAGGTCCAAAACGCTCTGTCCCTGAGTTCTTGTCTTCTCAAAGTAGTTGTTAGGGTTGCTCCTATTGATCCTCACTGAACCTCTACATTTATTCAACTAACATTGCCTGGGGTCAATTACTCTAGGAAGCCATGTACTATGTCCATGACTTGGATCTAAAAGGTTGCTTACTGCCGCCTTCCTGAGGCCCCCTTGTAGCAGAATTAGAGCAACCTCAGGATAGCACACAACTGCTGGGGGCAAGGCAGGAACCACAAGGTTATACGTCTTAGGAGAGCTGGATTGGGCCAATGTACTTGAGGCTCCTGACTCATCTCTTCTGGAGCATTGACTTGACCACTGGTGCCTGCCAGAGAGCAGCCTGGAACAGCAGATTGTAGTCTGTGTGTGTGTGTGTGTGTGTGTGTGCGCGCGCACACACGCACGCGTGCGTCCATGTGTGTGCACAAGTGTGTGTGACTCATAGTCTGTGTGACAGAGTGGCTCAGGCAGAAGACACTCTGGAAAGGTAGGTGGCACAGATGACTCTCTTGCTACCCTTGACAGGAGGTGACCTCATCGCTGTCGGACAGGGTTGTGTCATCTCTGGAGCCCAGGACGGGCTGGCCTGACCATGGCCTGTGTCGCCTGCATGGCTTATTTGCCAGCTTTAAGCCTCTCTCCACAGCTACACAAAAAGTACACTCACTGGGACCCAGCTTCCTCTGAAACTAGCCAGTGTGAGAGGTTACGTGGGAGAGGGCCAGGCTTACAGGAAGACAGCCTAGCCTAGAGTGCCCCTCGTGTTGTCCACACTGCCCAACACATTGAAAATAATGAAACATGCACAGGGCTCGGACCGCACAACTGAAAGACAAGAAAGACTGCAAACAAAAGCAGGAAGACCCCCTGGTACCTAATGATGAAATCTCTTATCACTCAGTGCCAATAAAGTCATGGAGGCAATCAGATGGTGAGAGCAAAGCCTTTCCAGCAGTCACTTTGGGAGCCGACCGCATGAATGCCCACATACTCCAAAATGCTTTGAGACGGAGAGATTCACTCTTCAGCAGAAAGCCAAGAGGCTTCTAAATGAAAACATAAAAGTATACTTATGACCTCAGAATCAGCAAAGGTTTTTTCTAGGTGGATTTAGAAAGATCATGGAGCACTTTCTGACAGTAGTGAGCACCATGGCAAGTACTTGGCTAGCCCTCTTCATGGTTTCTGGAGTCTGGTGCCTGCTGCAGAGAGGACAGCCATGGCATCCTCCCAGGGAGACAAACATATTTAATCTTGCTACTACTACCTAATGTGGGCATTAAGTTCAAGAACGCTGAGATATGTGCAAGAAACCTGGGCCCCAGGTAAGATGGTGCCCACCAGCTGTCTAGAAGCCAGTACAAAACAAATAGGATAATACTGTCTGACACTTCTTGGAAAGTTAGAACTCCTTCCATGTGAAAGGCTGACCAGTGGATGTTGAGACATTCAAAACAAAACTCATTTCTCAAGAAATACTGAGTAATGCACCTTGAGGCCTGTTTTCACAAACCAGGAAATTGAGGACAAGGAGGTTTATTTCTGGTTATGTTTAAAATGTTTTGTGTGTGTGTGTATTGTCCGGAGGTGTTGGCTTTTATATAAAAGATGTTTGATTCTTCTTGATCTGCAAGTGCTATCAATAGAACACCTGAGGAGCTTCTATATCAATAAAAACCCCTGAGATGACATACTGGGGTTCCACTGTCCAGGATGACACTTGTCACGACAGGGGGTTCCCTCTGCTGAGGTCTGGCAGGGTTTGCATCGATGGAAACGCCTCCTCGTCTGTTGCGGACTGACACAGTGGGTACTGCTCTAGAGGGGACCTTGGATCTCCCTGACTGGTACAGTACGTGAACAGCCCTCTGTTCCACAGGCCTGTTGAAATAATCTGCCTTGTGTTACGAGAATCATCTGAGAAAACCTAACGTATGTTTATGAAACCCCACGGGCTCCCTTTCCTTAGCATGTCTGGGCCTGTGGCTGCTGCCCAGGGAACCCTTTCCAGGTGTGGCTGGCCTGCCCTCTAAACCCCATGGGCTTTAGAACTGGACAAAACTGTCAAGATGGCTCAGTGCTCCCTGCTCACCTGAGGGAGGAGGACCCTGAGACTGAGGTGAAGGTCCCTGTCCCAGGTCCCCTGGCAGCCTGGTTCAGTGTTAGGAAGGGTGGCCTCCTATAAAGAAGGCTCCACTGGGGAACTTCCCTGTAGTTCTGTGCTGACTGAGAGACGCCGTTGATGTCAGTGTTTTGTTTTGTTGGCTGAGTGATGCAGACGCAAGTGGGATCATTTGTGGCTACACGCCTTTAACAAGAAATTATTCTCAACTAGTGACTCATGTGGCTTCCCACTACGGTAGCTTTTGTCTTCCTTATTTGCATCTCAAATTAGCGAGAGGCATCCTTTCCTTTGACAGGACAGGGGTCCTTCTGGGGTGCTGAGGTCCTTTTTTAACCCCCTGGTGTTGGGGTCTTGCTCTGTAACCCAACATGGCATTGAACTCAAGCTTCCAAGTGTTGGAATTATAAAGTACTTCCATGTCCACATTTTCTATTCTCAAGATGTGTGTGTGTATGTGTGTGTGTGAGAGAGAGAGAAAGAGAGAGAGAGAGAGAGGGAGATTGCTTTAGAATACTTGGTATTATTTAATTCTTATTGATTGCATTTGTTCTTTGACCATCTCGTACACATATATAACACATTCTTTTAACCCTTACCCCCACTCTCTCCCTTCCCTCCCATGCCCATTACCCTTCTCCCGCCCCTCGTCCCTTCCCTCCAGGTCCCTTTCCCACACTCATGACAAGAGTCATCGGTGTGACCACAGGCTTAGAATGTCCCTTCTTTGCAGCTGAGGGTGCCAGGCAAGTCTCCTGCCACTAAGCCACGCCCAGCACCCTCGTCCACTGGCAGTGGTCTTTCCCAGGCTGAGACTCAGTGGCAGCCTCAGAATAGCATCAGGTGGGAAACATCTCGGAGCTGGTGAGACTCGTCAGCAGCGCACTCACTTCTCAGTTTGTTGGGGGCCTGGGAAGTCACCATCTTGTCCATGTCCAGCAGGGGCTCCACAGCTTAAGACTTGAAGTATTTTCTACATATATAGACACATAGTAAGTCTTGTGTAAAATCTGGGCTAAGGAAGTGAGGTGCACATTAAGTGAAGATGTCTCTGTGGCCAAACCCCAAGGCAGCAGTTCTGGAGTCCAGGGGTTCCAAGGTCAAGGCCAGCACCAGGCTCACTGAACGTCTCCGTTTCCTAGGTGGCACCTTGCTGCTGCACCTTTGTGTGCTGGAAGGTTCCTTCATAAAGGCACCCATCTCATTTGAAAGAGTTCCCCCATCCTGACCTACTCACCTCAAAAAGGGTCCACCTCTTCACGCTGTCACCCTGGGTAATAAGTTCCAACAAACAAATTTTGTAAGGGACACCAACGCAGACCACAGCAATGTGGGAAGTAGACCGAGACAAATGCACGTGACATGCTCGCCCAGCCTATTCAGAAAGCCATGACAGGATTCAGGGATACCAGGACCTGGGTCTAGAGTGAATAGCTCAGAAGACGGGCCAGCCACACCCGGAAAAGTTTCCCTGGGCAGCAGACACAGGCCCAGACATGCTAAGGAGAGAAAGCTGGGTCTGTTGGTCACAAACAAGGAAGCTTCATAGATTGGTTTCCACCCCAAAAACATCTCAGGGACAGAATTCCAAGACAGTATGAAGTGCCATTCAGATGCATCTTGAAGGAAAGAAAAGGGAGTTACAAGGAATTGAAAACTTAGTTTTTTAGCTTAAAAAACAAACACAAACAAACAAAACAAAACCGTTTTCTGTCCCCAGTCTTTCGGTTGAGATCTTGCTTTATGTCTGGCTTTGCGTTGAGCTAGCTTGCTTGCTCATCTTAGCGTTGAGCTAGCTCACTGAAGAACACAGAGGCGGGGCTGGGGAGATGGCTCAGTGGGCAAAGTGCCTGGGATGCAAACATGAGGGCCAGAGTTCGGTTCCCCAAGCCCACATAAAGCCGACATAGTGCACATCTGTAATCCCAGCATTACTGTGGCAAGAAGGGAGGTGGAGACAGGGGAGTACCCTGGAGTACAGCATGAAGTGAGGACCAACCCGAAGGCTGCCTTTACACAAGTACCACGGTTCATGCGCACCTCCACTTGGCCACAGCACACACCCCACACATGCAGAGAATTTCTTTAAGTTCATGGAAGTGGGAGTTAGGATTAAGGAGAGCTTTGTAAGGCCTGCACAATGACCAGGCTTCCTGTTACCCCACAGCCCATCGCCTGGGATGGAGGAGCCCTAAACTCCCGCTTACTCTCAGCCAGCATCTCTTTGTAGCAGCTGTGGTAAAGCCTCTGGTGATCAGTCCCCAAGGCTCTACGTGGCCTGTATGTCAGTCCGCTTTAGACGGCAGTAAATGGAGCCAGTGTGACCTGGAGCAGAGGACAATTCCCGGTATCCTCGGCAATGGCAGTCCAAGGCACATTTGCCCCCCACCCCCATATCACCCTCAGATGTGTGTCTTGGGATTGTGCATAGTCACTGCTTAACTTTCCCATGATCGGGAGCTTTGTGTGGTCCAAGCATGAGCAGAGTGTTGCCAGCCAGTCCCTATGGTCTACAAACCAAGTTAGGTAATCTCATGTGCAGTATGGAATTCATCCCAAAATGTAGTAAAGTAAACAAGTATCAAGACTTAAAAATACAGACGAGTAGACTTTAGCTCAGTCTGCAGCCAGGCTGTTGACACGGAGCTAATATATGATAGTGCGTGCTCGTCATCTCAAACAGCGTTCAGGTGCACACAAGTGCTCGGCATATTTACACTATCAACCCATCCCTGCTGTCCATTTCCCGGGTCACCTCTGTGGCCCAGAAATGCTAGTTCCTCACCCCTCCAGTCTCTGGCGATCTTGGTCTACGTGGTCCCAGTGAACTTGACCACTCCGGGGACCTCAAAAATGGCAACAGGTGATATTTAGTCTTTGGGTTGGTCCGTTGGGTTCAGCAGGCATCCTCAAGGTTCATCTGATTGCTTTGGGCTTTGGTGGTGGTTTATTGATGGATTTGATGTCAGCGAAGACTCATCGGAGGTGCTCAGTAGAGGGGAGGACTCACTCTCACAGGCTGCCACCAAGCAGAAGCCGGTCCAGTGCCTGTGAAGAGTTTTCGATCTTCAGCACCTCCAAGTTCCTTTGGATTCAAGACCACTGTGCATCCAGCCCAGCTCTTCCCAGGATCCGTGTGCATCCCAGTCCCCTGGGGTGCTGCTCACCCCAGCCTCCAGGACTGTTCCCTTCCCTGCCAATAGTCTTCGCAGGGAGTCCCCACGACTCTGACTGTATCTGAGTGTCTCCAGCTTCATTCACCTCTCTCTGATCTTCAGTAGTCCCCTAGGGTGCCACCCTGTTTCCCATATAAATGAGGCAGGACCCAGCAGGGGCCCTGCTGAACCTCAGGGCCTGGAGCTCTGAACACAGGGAGCTTGCCCTGCCCCTGCATAGCCTCAGGTTCAGCCACACACAGGCAGTGGTATCACACATGCACAAAGTCCGTTTGCATGCGCTGATGTCACCATAAGCATTGCAGGGTTTTGGGGGTGGAGGTGATCCAAAGTCACCAGGAGGACATACACTGGTTATGTGCAGTCACCGCATCTTTATAAAGAATGGACCTGAACTTCATCAGATCTTGCTGGACTTCTGGAGCCGGGCCCCACTCACGAGAGTTCAGCACCTTTTCGTCATTCAGACTGGACTTCTAGTTAATTCTGTTCTCTGCCAACAGTGATGTTTTGGTCCCTGACGTAGCCACAGGACACAGAAAAGGCTTATCAACAGTGCCTTGGCCCTGAGGTCTCGATACACACGTTTTATAATGCTAAGTTTCATTGTTTCTCTGGTTTGCTAATAACTTAATTTTTGAATTGAGAAGGTTCAATGTTTTTTTCAAATACCACTGAGTATTGACATGATCATGTGATTGCCCAATCTTACTGCACTCAGATGACAAATTCCACATCCGTGCACTCCAGAAGGAGCCCAGTGGGCCACAGCATCAGCTCTGAGGGAGGAGAGTTCTGCCCATGGCCGCAGGGAGTCTGGGATCTTGAGTCTCCTCAGGGCCCCAGGCCCTCACTTTCCTTTCTGCTCCTGTTCAGGCTTGGCCACAGCTAGGCACTGGTTTTACCCCATGGCCTAGAACCCCAGGCACCTGCCCTGCATGGGTGCCAACATAAAGACGACATTGCCTGTGCCCAGGAGGCTTGTCAGAACCTGTAGGGTGACCTGGAGTTCTGGAGGCCCAAGTCAGAGAGTAAGGCATCTGTGGGGTGCCCTCTGGGGCTACACCAGGCCTCTCCCTCAGATGTGCCTGCTGCGTCTGTCCCCTCGGCTCTGCCCACATATTCATGCGGTGTTCTCCTGTGTGTGACTACACTTTCCCTTTATGTAAAGACGCCAACCATGTTGGATCTGGGCCCAACAACTCCAGCCTGACCTCATCCTCACCACTCATGACTGATGCTGCTCCAGCCTGAGTGCAGGGAGGAGGGGGCACAGCTGAGCTCAGCAGCAGGTGGGGCACCTCCATGCTGCCTCATTTTTCCTAGGATAGCCATTTGGTTCACACTCCCTGCTCGCTGAGGCCCAGTGCTTAACTGTGTCCTTGCAGCCATTGGTGTTCTGCGGTCTGGCAGTCCACAGTGTCAGGATGCACAGGGATCCAGGGAGAGCTTGCAGTGGGTGCAGGGTCCGAGGCGGGAAGTCTGCATTCCCAGAGCAGCTGGGGCTCTGGGGCACATGGCAGGGAACCCACTTGGAGAGATTGTAGGATAAGCAGTCGCTGATGGAAGGGTCTAAACACATCCGTATTTTTTAATCTGCAGATTTGTAATCATATCTATATTCTCATTTCTAATTAGTTTTTTTTTTTGCTCCTATCTTGATTTTTTTTTTTAGCCATTTGCGTGTGTGTGTGTGTGTGTGTGTGTGTGTGTGTGTGTATGTGTGTGTTAGACAGGGTATTATATCTAGGCTGGCCTTAAAGTCAGGATCCCCCTGCCTCTACCACCTGCATGGGTTTACAGAGATAAGCCACTATGCCCAGCTTGCTAATCTTTTTTTCAAGGTTCATTCATTTTTAATTGTGTATGTGTGTGAAGGTATGACCTGCGAGGGCAGTGACCACAGAAGCCAGAAGAGGGTATCAGATTTCCCAGAACTGGGGTTTACAGGCAGTTGTGAGCAGCCCAGCCGGGTTCTGGAAACCAAACTTGGGTCCTCTCTAAGAAGCAGAGCATGCTCTTAGCTTCTGAGCCATCTCTGCAGTACCCTCGATCTCTCAAATGGCTGAATTCTGTGTTTGTTTCACATCTGGGCTGTTGTCCTTGGAGTCAGGGGGGCTGGTCCATGGCTGCCGCTTCCTTATCTGCGGTGTGTCTTCACTGGGGTGCAGTTGGCTAGGGTCCTGCTCTAGCACAGGCTCAGCTCTGTGCTGCATCTTTCTGACTTGAGGTGGGTGTGACTCCACCTTCCCTAGCCAGCTGCGTCAACTGGGAAGTTCTAATTTTATGTTTCCTCAGCTCCTTTAACAGCGCCTCTCTCCTGCTTAGCAACAAGAAAACCAAATTTAACCTATAAACAGGTCTGTCAGGCATTTCTTCCCCACACTGACACCAACTGGTTTAACTCTGTTGCTCTCATAAACATCAGTGCCTGTTCAAGTACCAGGCCCATACCCTCTGGCTGGCCCGGAGCAGCCCTGTCCCCCACCCTCCTGCGGTTGTCTGTCCCCTCCCAGGCCTAAGTAGCCATACCTGCAGGCTGTTAGGGGTGTGGTGAAGGGATTGGGTGGGGAGGTCTCTGGTGGCATCGACTGTGGCACATTGGAGGGTTTGGTGCATCATTCTCTACTGGTCTCCGAGTGTTGGCCTCCGACAGAAACATGGCTGCCCCTTGCCCTTCTTGTTCCTAGACCAAGGCGCCCTCCCAGCCCACTGCCCTGGAGCAGTCTCGTGGCTGACTTCTGTGGCCTCTGTCCCCAAAGGGACTCAATGGACTGTTGCCTACTCACTTGCTCAGGTAGAGGGAACCCCTCAGTGACCCTGCCAGGCCTGCCACGCCCCAGCATAGACTTGGGAGCGGTGCTGCTCCTGAGGCCAGGGTCCCTGGACACGGGGAGACTATCTGTTTTGGGGCCAGGGACCTGCTGAAGGACGACGAAATGACAGCAAAGCTGCAGGTCTTACTTGGCTCCTATTTGCAAAACTACTATAGACAGGTCCAGAGAGCCCCGACCTGCTCGTGGTCGGACGATGTTTGGGGAAAGAAAATGGAGTTAAGGGACGGGAAGGAAGCAAGTAAGGATTGTCACGCAGGCTGCAGCTTGTGTTTGCCTTACGGTTTAACAGCCGGTGGTGCTTGAGTGCTCAGAGCCAGGTGTAGATCGGGTGAGGCTCTGTGTCCCAGGAGCACATCTTAGCCAGGCTTTCTGTGGATGCGCATGTCGCCGGCACCACAGGACGCAGTTTCTCCCGCGAGGACCCGGGCAGCTCGCTGCCCACTTGTTCTCTGCATTCCACCTGCGGTTTACCCTGTCCCGGTCAGTGACCCGGCTGAGCGCCTGGCTGGGCCCTCTGCACATTCTGTTCCCTTGTTCTGCTTCCTCCCGGGGCCCGGGCTTCTGGAGCAGCAGGAAGTCCAGTCTGCGACAGCAGAGCTCGACTTTTCTGGAATCTGCTTTTTTTTTTTCCATTTCCTCTTTGGGTCCTGGAGAGAATTTGTGATGATCCAGTTGCCAAGGAGTGGGAATCAGTGTGGGGAACAGAAGCTAAAAGGGAGACATGATACCTTGTTTCCTAAAAAAAAAAAACCTGCCCTGCCAGGGAGTTCGGTCCTCTTCACGACCTGCTCCATGTTCTTGCTTGGCCTCTTGTCTCTGTGGGGGCAGGGGGAGGACCAGGGGGAGGATCAGGTGGAGGACCAGGTGGAGGACGAGGGGGAGGACCAGGGGGAGGACCAGGTGGAGGTCGAGGGGGAGGACCAGGGGGAGGACCAGGTGGAGGTCGAGGGGGAGGACCAGGGGGAGGACCAGGGGGAGGACCAGGTGGACGACCAGGTGGAGGACCAGGATGGAGGACCAGGGGGAGGACCAGGGGGAGGACCAGATGGACGACCAGGGGGAGGACCAGGTGGAGGACCAGGATGGAGGACCAGGTGGAGGACCAGGTGGAGGACCAGGTGGAGGATCAGGGGGAGGACCAGGGGGAGGATCAGGTGGAGGATCAGGTGGAGGACCAAGATGGAGGACCAGGGGGAGGACCAGGTGGAGGATCAGGTGGAGGACCAGGGGGAGGACCAGTTGGAGGACCAGGATGGAGGACCAGGTGGAGGATCAGGTGGAGGATCAGGTGGAAGACCAGGTGGAGGATCAGGTGGAGGACCATGTGGAGGATCAGGTGGAGGATCAGGTGGAGGACCAGGGGGAGGACCAGGTGGAGGACCAGGATGGAGGACCAGGGGGAGGACCAGGGGGAGGACCAGGTGGAGGAGCAGGTGGAGGATCAGGTGGAGGACCAGGTGGAGGAGCAGGTGGAGGACCAGGTGGAGGATCAGGGTGGAGGACCAGGTGGAGGACTAGGTGGAGGATCAGGTGGAGGACCATGTGGAGGACCAGGATGGAGGACCAGGTGGAGGACCAAGTGGAGGACCAGGATGGAGGACCAGGTGGAGGATCAGGTGGAGGACCAGGTGGAGGACCAGGTGGAGGATCAGGTGGAGGATCAGGTGGAGGACCATGTGGAGGATCAGGTGGAGGATCAGGTGGAGGACCAGTTGGAGGACCTGGTGGAGGACCAGGTTGAGGATCAGGTGGAGGACCAGGTGGAGGACCTGGTGGAGGACCAGGTTGAGGATCAGGTGGAGGACCAGGTGGAGGACCAGGTGGAGGACCAGGTGGAGGACCAGGTGGAGGACCAGGGGGAGGACTAGGTGGAGGACCAGGTGGAGGACCAGGTGGAGGACCAGGTGGAGGACCAGGGGGGAGGACCAGATTGAGGATCAGGTGGAGGACCAGGTGGAGGACCAGGTGGAGGACCAGGGGAGGACCAGGTGGAGGACCAGGTGGAGGACCAGGGGGAGGACCAAGATGGAGGACCAGGATGGAGGACCATGTGGAGGACCAGGTGGAGGACCAGGATGGAGGACCAGGTGGAGGATCGGGTGGAGGACCAGGATGGAGGACTAGGTGGAGGATCAGGTGGAGGATCAGGTGGAGGACCAGGGGGAGGACCAGGTGGAGGACCAGGATGGAGGACCAGGTGGAGGACCAGGTGGAGGATCAGGTGGAGGACCAGGATGGAGGACAAGGTGGAGGACCAGGTAGAGGATCAGGTGGAGGACCAGGTGGAGGACCAGGTGGAGGACCAAGATGGAGGATCAGGTGGAGGACCTCTTCTTGCTCCATGGGTTTGCCTGGGGCCATTTGGAGGGCTGCTTTCTCTGGGGAGGTGCCAAGGTATCTGGGGCAGAGGTGGGCTCCAGATAGACTGGTAGGGAGACTGCCCATGCCTGGCCAGACCGGTTTGTTTTTGGGTTTGCTTGTTTGTTTTTCAGACAGGTTTACATGTAACCCAGGCTGGCTTTGAACTCACTGGGTACCTGAGGATGATCTTACATTTCCCATCCTCCTGTCTCCTCCTCCTGAGTGCTAGCCAGCTCGCCCAGTTTTCTGTAGTGTTGAGAACTGAAACAAAGAATAAGCAAGCACCCTCCTGGCGGGGCCACCTTCCCAGCCTAGAGGAGCTTCTGGAACTCCCAACCCTTAGCACTCCTTGCGGAACTACTAGGTCAGGTGTCTGCAAGAGGGCCCCAGATTCAGTATTACTTAAAGGAGCTGCAGGTGGCTCAGAAGTTCAGCTCGGGGAGAGGGTGACATGTCTGGTGGCCAGCTGGCCAGACTTCCACATTGGTGAGTGCCGCACAAGTCAGCAAGGGGGAGTCTGACAGGTAGATGACAGGCAACAGCAGGACCCTGGTCCTGGGCTCTGCCAGTCCTGGGACCCAAGGTGATGGTATGACTAGAGCCTGTGGCGTCGGGCCAGGGGAAGGGCTCTAAATGTCAGCCTGGCAGGACCGCCAAGACCATAGCTCAGTGTGAGTTACCTTCTGGCATCTGGGAGCCAGGAAAACAGGTGGCTGGTGGGGTCCACAGTGGCCATCACAATGACTAACTTAGCCCGAGTCCTCATCAGAGGCCTTGTCTAGCCATGGCTGTCAGTAGGAGTGCCTCACTAGGAGCCTGTGACAGGACTTTGGTAATTTACGTGGCCATTCCTAGAACAGTCTATTACACAGCCCATAGCTGGTTTTGGCGCCTGTAGCTTCTCCTTTGGCTGTCTTTCGGTGTCTCCAGGCCTGGCATGTTTTACACTAGCAAGTGAGGTATAAACAAACCGAGCAGAGTCTTGGGCTGACTGCAGTGTGGCGGAGCTGGGTTTCACTGTCTGTTTGGTGTTCTGCCAGGCTTACACGCTGTCCCAGTTCTTGCTGGATCCGCACATTCCTTGTTGGGGTTCTGGTCTGCATCATGTCCTC